>OU426851.1:5965591-6115591 GCA_911387685.1 Dolichovespula media | reverse complement strand
CGGTTTTACTACTTGTGTGTGCTATGTATATGTATATATATATATATATATATATATATATATATATATATATATATATGTAGTATAAATGTAAACTGTAACTAGTATAACCGATCGCCTACGTCGTTGTAGAAGATCGAAAGCCGGAGCTTTAAATCGATTCTATGGTTATGTTACGCTACGGAAATAGCAACTGTTATTTCTACGATCAACTTTATTTACACGTCTTCCTGAACTAGGAATATGTAGACGATTTAATACGTATGTAACTATATCTATATAATGTAAATATATATATATATATACACACACACATATATATATATATGTATATATAGGTATGTAACTAAAGCATAATACATTCTCTAAATATTCATTGTGAGATTTAAAGCATAATTTATCATAAAGATACGATTTATTCAAAAGCATTTAATTAAAATATGGATAATCTGTGGAATTAATTTTTTTTCTTTTCCATATCGAAAAGATCCAATATATCTTGATAACAGAAAACACTTGAGATCTTCTTCTACGGAGATACTTTCTAATTTGATTTCTTTAGGAATATCGAGGCGTGAGGAATGAAACATAAAAAAGAAATAAAAAAAATAAATAAATCAATAAATAAATAAAACGTTCTTCGCGTATCGACATAAAACCGTTTGATATTAGTTTCTCCAATTTTCACGATTTCCCGTAATTTGAGGAAGGTTGTAGTAACTCGATAGTAAGTCGTTCCTGTCTGCGATAAACAGTATACGCCAGGATATTATTCTTCAACGTGGGTAACGCTTTACGTCCGTAATAAATATTCGAAAGGATTGCTTCTTCATACATACATACATACATATATATATATATATATATATATATATATATATATATATACATATATACATATACAAATGTATATTGTGGAACATAAGAAGCACACTATATGGGTATTAAAAACCTATTATTTCTTCCGGCCTTTTTCTACTCATTTTTCTATTAACGTAAACGAAATGAAGTAACCTCTTAGTCGATCTTTTCTCTCTCCTCTCCGATGAAATGTAAAATGTCAAAAAAATAAAAGAAAAAAATAAAATAATACAACGGACAGACGAAGTTTTCTATAGATAAGCAAATACTTGACGTATAACGCTCTTCTTCACATCTTTCCCCGACTAAAATTATTTAGAAAGAAACCTGTTTATTAAGATCTGCGTTTTTATAGTTCAACGAACGAATGAACGAATATAGAGTGTGTGTGTGTGTGTGTGAGAGAGAGAGAGAGAGAGAGAAAGAGAGAGACGAAAAGTTTTGAAATGGTTTGAGAAGTTTAAGTGACTTCTCGATGTTATTACGCGTTAGAGGAGTACGCAAAGAGAAGTCGACGGTGCGTTCAGAAGCGACCGTATACTTTTTAGTCTCCGTTGGAAGTTACGAGACTTTGTGGTAAAGTCCTTTCTCATTGTACGTAAACTCAAAAATGAATGTATCTTAAGTACTTTACGTGGGACCGCTTAGACATTCTACATTTTTCCTCATGAATTATTAATAACAATCGAACTCGACTCACTTTCCTCTTCTTTCTTTATTGGACCAAAAATTTCAATTCAACGAGACGGAGACATAGAGAAAGAAAGAGAGAGAGAGAGAGAGAGAGAGAGAGAGAGAGAGAGAGACGTCGTTCGTCGAGCAATTTTATTCCTCTTCATAATCGTATCACTTTATATCCTATATTTTCGGATAAAGTTTAACAAAGGTACCTTCCTTTGCGTCCTAAAAAAGAAAAAAATAAAAAAAAAAAGAAAAAAAATCTTCGTTCAAGGAAATGTTTTATTTAGTTGATGCGTTCTGTTTTAAGAAACTTCTTCTTCTTCTTCTTCTTTCTCTGCATGATTAGAAAGAAAGAAAGAAAGAAAAAAAAAAAAATTTATAAAGAACAATAAAAATTATGTCTATGGAACGAAGAAACTTCGATGTAAGTAAATACATTGAAAGTTCCTTTGTATACGGCGTGGTGGGAGAGGGGTGTAGGTTTCTTGGTATAGTTACTTCGCTAAACTCTCGTTGTTGGATGTTTAATAAGGCCGATATAGGCATAGAGTCTAAGGAAATTCATACATACGCTTCCACTTTCTGCGGTTAAGTAATTAAACTCCCACTTTTGGGATAGAGTTATATCGCTTGGCTTATGTATAATACCGGACGAGAAAGCATTGTAGTCATTTAACGATATTACTGTATATCATTTTTCACTTCAACATTGGATTTGTAATTAGTTGTTCGGTCATAATGATCAATCAATGTGTGGATATTATTATCATTACGATAAGTTCGAAGGAGGAAAATTAAATCGGATCGATAAATAACGAAACCAATATTGCAACGCTAATAACCGTTTGCCACCGGTATCTATCGGGAAATGTAATTACCCGCGTGTCCTCCCCTCAAACCCTCTCAATCGCCTCTGTCCACCCCCCCTCCCATCACCCCTTTTCTCGCAGTTCTTCCTCGGCAGCCGGTCATTTTCGTCGATGCAGGATTGACATTGAGAAACAGAACTAATTTCCAAACCTAATCGACTCGTCCCCGCTTTGTTTCGAACCGAATCGTTTAGCAAATTTCCTTATTGCTTTTACGAATCGCTCAATTTATTTGAATATCATTTGAACTCTTTCTCTCTCTCTCTCTCTCTCTCTTTTCTTTTTTTTCTTTTTTTTTTGCTATAGTTCGTCGTAGACTTTCAATATCGACAATAATTATCTTTCATCGTTGAAATCTATCTATAATGAAATGTCGGATAATACGTGTTACATCCTTTAATAAGGAAAATATTTTTCAATTACAAAATGAAACGTCTAACCTTTTTATCGTTATTATTTTCTACCTGTATCGGAAGCACCTCCGTTTCCACGATATTTCCGCCGTATGTATGCTTGAAACTCGAGAAAATTAATTTGTTTCGTTTGCATTTGGTTGTGGATCACCGGTGGTTGTGGTCAGCAAATGTTATCAAATCGATATTGGTATATGTGTGTACACACACATACACGTACACACATAATATACGTAGCATAGGTCAAACGACGAACGGAATGAAGATCAACCAAACTTTTAATATGGAAATTATAGGGAAGGTGAACAATCATATGATTTATTTGAAGAGAATTTCAATTTTTTTTTTTTTTTATGTCGACTTTTAATCAGACTTAATATGTCACATAAACGCGCATTAATCAAAAATAAAAAAAAAAGAGGAAAAAAATAGGAAATGAATTTTGGTAGTAGGCTTTCCTGTCAAGGTAAAGGGAAAGGGGAGTGGTTAAGTTATAATTCTCTTCTCTCTTCAGGAAGAACAAACTTTTTCTCGAGGAGCTTATTTCTTTTTTTGTCGTGGTGATATAAGGAAGGCGGGTCGGGGGAGAAGGAGGGGCGTCAGACAAAATTCTTTTACATAAATTTCAGCTAGACTAATAAGAAAACGAATTAGTTTGACCGTGATTCTCTTAGCTATTACTATAGTTCTTTCCTAAACGAACTTTCGTCGTCCGTCTAAAACTTTACCGAGCAGAACGTTTTACGAGAGGAGTTTGATGTGACGACGTTAAATGTTAGTCGTCACGTTTATCCATCTCTTTTTATATTTCCCCTCTATATAATACGTATTATCTATCATCTAATTAAATTAGAAGCAATTATCATTGAACGTATGTGTTCTTGTTTTTCATTCGAGGGACAATAAAAAAAAGTATATATATATATATATATAAAATATAAAGTAAAATATAAACAAGAAAAACTAATATTTGTTCCTTTAAAGAGAGAGAGAGAGAGAGAGAGAGAGAGAGAGAGAGAGAGAGAGAGAGAGAAATTTTTGAATTACTGTGGAATAGGAACGGTAAAAAAAGTATAACGTAAACAAAAAGAGCGATAGATTTTAAGAGACAACCGTTGTTATGATGTGAACGTTCAGTAGTATATACACCGAAAATATTCACAATTTTCCGAGCTACCGCAGTGTTACTTTCCTCTCATATACTGTCTTCTATATGGGAGATAAAAAAAAAAAATTTATGAAAATCGAATGAGATAAATGTCGGACGCCATGGTATGTAGATTATAAACAAAAAGGTTTCTCAATCCTTTTATCGTATTACTACCGATAAATTTCATTCATAATGGTCAAATTGGCCAAAAATGTTTACTATAAAGAATTTTTAAGGATATCCGGTAGTAGATCGAAATTGCTGTATATTATTTTAAAGGTACGACCTATTACTGCGATATTAAATTTGATTCTAAATTAGTTTGAGAAAGGATGTTATGAACTATATATAAAGGGACAAATTTATTACGAAAGAGGAAAGTTTAAATCGGTATTTTCGATAATCGAAAAGACGTTTGCTCATATTCTAGATCAAATTTGACATAAATTGTATGATCTCTCTAATATATTAGCAGATCTATAAATCTTAACGTCTATGTATACGTACATACGTAAATACATGTAGATTTAAAGATTTATATATTTCTACGTCTATATATATATATATATATATATATATCAATGGATCATATGATCTACGTCATTTGATTCATAACCTGTTCGATATAAATTGACACAATATTACCAAAGGCACTGACGTATATGCGATTTAACTGATTTTCTCGATAAATTGTATATCTAGAATTACAGATAGAACCACCATCCTAAGCAACCTTGAAAGACCATCGTTCTTAATATCACAATCGACATATAATCTGTTAGACAAGATAAAACAATGCTTGGTTCGTACTTCGACTGTTACCTTGATATAAATAATTTTTAAAGGAAGACGGTTTCGAAAGGTGATAATGGAAATGGTATAAAATAACAGATAATTCTAACGTAAGATATAAATATACACGTATAACATTTGTGTACACAGTACGTTGTTAGCATGTACGTACATACGCACACGCATACACACACACACACACACACACACAATACACGATATGTTAGTATCTATCCTTTTCTACGAAGCGAATGGTAACTCTTAGAGGTGAAGCGTCGAGTTTCAAAGCGTCTATAATTCAAACGGAACAGAAGGCAGACCCCTTTTGCTCTGTACGTAGTTAGCCATGTATATACACATAATACGTACATACATATGTATATTTCGAAAGAAGCTCTATCCCCTGTTTGGTATTATAGCAAAGCGACTTTAGAGTACGATTGGAAAAGCTTTACATTCCGCAATCCGCAATCCGACAAGGCCAATGATATATTCGCATGGTTCTTCCTAAAGTTCAACGTTTCGATCAATCTAGAAGAGACATAAACTTACTTCGAAAGCACCGAACTGTCGTCGTTAAGCTTAGTCCGTTCGGACTCATCTCGATCGATCATCCAATTTCTTATGTGCATCGTAAAAATACGTTACCGCGCTACCGACAGATATGTACAAATTTTATAATGACGAACTTCCATTTTGGATTTTCACCATTATACTCGCGTTATCCTTTTCCTTTCTTTTCTGTTTCTATTTTTTTTTTTTTTTTATGTTTTGTATCGAAAAAGGTCGATTTAAAAAGTACGGATATATATATATATATATATATATATATATATATATATATATACATGTACATTTGCACGCGCGCACTCACATACATATGTATGTAATACAATTATTAAAATACTCAATAATCATACGATCTTGCACGTAAAAATGTTTACGCGAAGTTACAAAGGTATAAGTTTGATTTCAAACGAATTCTTCAACATAGAAAGTCGTTCGATTCGACTATTTGGTCTCTCCTCGATCGATCATTTAATATCGTAAGTGCATCATAAAAGTACGTACGCTTGTACGTATCGACGAAATGTAGATAAATTGTATAAGAACAAACTGATTCGGACTTTAATCGTGAAATTTACATTCTTCTTTGGTATCGATAAAGATCGATGTAGAAGACAGATATCATTAATATGTACATGTACATATATATATATATATATATATATATATATATATATATATATATGTATATATGTAAATATATGTATATATTAGGTCGTCAAGGATAAAATTGGTAGAAAAAAAAGCCAATTAGGCATTATTAACTACAAATTTCATCCTTGATGACCTAATATTAGGGTGTCCCTTAAGTTTCTTCCGTACCGTGTATTAATTTCGCATCAAAAAAGAGGAAGAAACTTATGGGACACCCTAATATATCTATGGATATTCACAATTCTTTCAGATATTCAATAATCAAACGATATTCCACGGATATAACGTTCGTGTAAAAATTACCAAGACTAAGTAAGTTTGATTTCAACGGTTTCTCTTACTCAGCACCGAACTGTCATTTCTTAACCTTCGACCGTTTGGTTTTTCCTCGATCAATCATTTAATTCCGTAAGTGCATCGTACAAATACGTAAGGTATCTATCTAAACGGAGAAATTGTACAAGAAGAAATTTACTTTTGACCATGAAATCGACGTTCATCGTTTCTATCGGATAAGATATCAATATACGAGCCGTTTTACACAACTCAAATCGATTAATTCGACTTTTTGTAATTTTTGCAAAAATTTCATTGTCTAAAGCATTCGATCAGAATCCTAACTGTTTATATTCATAATAAATTTCTGTTATTCGATACCATTAAATGACAACAATTTTGTTGTTGTCGTCGAATAAAAAATCATTTGCTTCGGTATTTACTATTATTCTATTTTATTCACTTTATAAAGTCGTTAGATGAAAGCTAAGTCTGCATTTATATTAACATTCTATAAATGTTTATTCGAATTTATGTTACAAAGGGAATTTCAAATAGCAATTTATATCACTTTATCACGTTACTTCCACTTTTTGTATTACGGAGTTAATCAATTTGCCAAATGAGCGGTTCGTATAGATGCGTCGTTGAAATTTGAAAAATATTCCATTATTACAGGATTTTGCACGATTAAAAATATATTTAAATCGTATCAGAAGGACGTAAATATGATTTTAATGAGTTCTCCCTCAACGTAAATGTGATTAAAGCGGTAAGCATTGCGTTTACGTTGATGTTGAATTAAAGAAGAGAAAGAAAAAGAGATAGACAGAGAGATAGATAGATAAAGAAAGAGAAAAATAAAAGCGAAACTCTGGCGTTATTCTTTCAAACGTTTCAATGAGGTGTAGAAGAGCGACGGGTATGCTACAATGCAAATTATTCTTCCTCTTTGTTATCACTCTATATCTATCTATCTATATCTATCTCTATCTATCTCTTTTTATCCTCTTCTATCTCTCGGCAGTATCGTCGGTCTTTAAACAGTAGTAGAAAATATCTCTCGTCGAAACGGCAACGGAATTTGTTCGGTCGACAAAGAAGACACAACTTCCATGTCAGAATTCAATTCTCAAGAGAGATAGAAAAGTGTTATATATCGTATTGTAGTATGGCAGAACTTTCGCTATTACATCGTAACCTTTCTTTGGTGTTTCCTGGGTCATGGTTTTTTTCTTTTTTTTTATATATATCTCGTCAAAGATAGTGCATTCAATGAAATGGTAATAAAAATAACAGAGCAGTTGGCCCCACCCCCTCCGGTCCTTTTACATTTTCATTCGCAAGGATATTAACTCCTTTAGTTACTACGAGCTACTACAATTGTAGTTCTCAATTAAATCATTTCTTTTTTCTTTTGAGAACGAAGAACGTGGGGGCTCACACTGCGTACGACGTTTCCTTTAACGAAGTTCTATTACAGTAGCTGGCTCATTTATATTCTCGTTACACGAAAGTCGTGTAAAATACTTAAGTCGCTAGAGAAAATGTGAAAATGGTTACGATCGTTAGGAATTTTTAATTATCGATATAAATAAAATTGTGTTATAATTTACGACTATTTTATCGTAGTCCACCGCCAATATTAAGGCAGACATGTACGATTAAATACGTAGTTAAAGGCATCGAAGCGCCGATAGCTCGCTAATTTCGTTTCAAGTTCATACATTTTCGCGACAGAGTAGTCCGTAGAGGCGATACCCGTTACACGGCCAGTTCCATCGTAGCTATAGGGTTAAATTTAAACGTCAACTCGACACGAACATTCTTATTAAAATTAGAAAACTCGGTCGTTTCTCAAAATACTATTACCTTTACCGTTTTCCATCCCGCTCGTTTCTAATAGCTCTTTACGTCGAGACGTTCTTTCTCCTTTTTTTTTTTTTTTTTTTTGGTTTTTCTTCTTTTTGAATATCCGACATCGGCGCATGTTCCACGTTCAAAAAAAAAAAAAAAAGAAAAAAGTAAAGAAAACGAAGAGAAGGTAAGAAGGGGAAAAAGTTGGAACGTACAAAGTGATTCGTCATTTTTTCTCTCTCTTTTCTTTTTTTTTCTCTTTTTACCATATTGTTCACTTTAAGTTGCAATTTAAAACGCCTTCCCCTAATTGCCCAAAGCCCCCCTCCCGCCTATCATTTTTTGCTTTTCCTCTTCTTTAAACGAACCACGACTTTGTGATAATTGCAAAAGAAGGATTCCCTTTTTTACCACGAACCAATTACCTCTTTTAACGAGATCTACGCAATCGCGCTTATAACGAGACATCTTTTGCTAAGTCAGACGAGGCGATGTTTTCAAAGGGAAGTTGAAGAGAAAGAAGGAAAGAGGAACAAAAAAAAAAAAAAAAAGAAAAAGAGAAAGGAAAAAAGAAATGTACTAGACGTGTAAGAGCAACAAAAAGTGGTTTTGGCTCGTTTTATATCATTTTTACCCGTTATCGCGAAAAAGTAAGAATATCATCTTATCGTTGTCCTACATACACATACGTCGCTTTAATATGAGATAATACGTGATAATATTACGAAATAATGAAAAAATGTTCCTATCGAGTTTGTTTCTCCCTTTTTTCTTTTGGTTTCCTTTTTCTAAAGATCCTCGAATTTATTTTTCCAATATAGGAAAAAGACAAGGAAGAAGAAAAGATGAAATATACCGTAGTCGTAAACCAAATAGTAAATAGATTAAGCCGAAGGAAAAAAGAAAGGAGAAAATTATAAAAGGTTAGGAGTGTCTCTCTCTCTCTCTCTCTTTTAGGTTCCAACGTTCCTGTATGTACAAATGTCGTGAGCTTTTCTATCCTTTCAGTAGTATCGCGCGCACGCAGGAACACACCTATTTTAGCTCTCGGCAAGGGATTACGTTCTTCGCACTGTACTGCAGATTAGTTTAAAACAAATTGTCCTGCCATCTGGTTTGTCATCGAGAACCTGGCACCATTGCGTTCGCAATGTGAATCCGCGCCTTGGGATAAATTGAATTTACCGCCTTTATCCTTTTTTCTCCCTTTTCCCTTTTTCTTCTCTTTCCTTACTTTTCCCCTTCCCCCCCCCCCCCGTTTCTTTTCTCTACGGATTTATCCTTTTACATCTGATGATGTTCGTCCTCTGTATCTCCTTAAACAAATAAAAAGAAGAAAAAAAAAAAAAAGAAAAAAGAAAAGAAAAATAAAAGGAAAAGAACAACACACACCGCAGATCACTAGATTTTATTAAAAATTTCGTCAGACTAAAATAAAATCCGATTGACGCGAACGTTTTTATTATCGGACGTAAAAAGCATAGCCGGGAGAGGAAAAAAAAAAAGAAAAAAGAAAAGAGAAAGAAAATTTGTATCATACCGTCCATTAGAGAGAAAATTTTATAATGGAATACGTAACGTTCATGGTCTCATCTGTGTCATACGAAAGGATTATATGGACTTCGGAATCACCGATAGATTTCGAAAATTCTTTGCAAAAGGGTAATTTAGAAGTTGGAAGTTTACAAGGATAAAGCTGGCGGTTTGAAATTACCGTGTCGAGGACGTACCGCAAGGAGGTCAACCGGGAATTGGTTCCATGGAAGCGGATAGGAATCTACGGTACTGGAGGGAGGAGCTCAATCATACGATTTACGTAGACGTGACCTTTATCTATGATCGTTTCGAGCCTTAACAATTTTGCAGAAAATGTCATCGTTAAAAGCGTCATAGTAATCGATGGGTCACTCAAGCAAAATTGATCAGAATACGTTTTCGATCACGAAATGTTTTATTTTTCTACATTAATCCTATTTATTATTTTATTTTAAATCATTATAGATGTATATTAATATATAATTTAATTATTATAATATATATTATAATTATTAATATATACATATTATATATATATATATATATATATATATATATATATATATATATATATATTAATATATATTAATATCGAAGTACATCATATATTTCTCGATACAAATTATATATCTAATTAATTTCTAAAATAAACCATTGTGGTAAATTTTCAACCTCGTTAGTATTAATGTAATTTTCTTTTATGCTAACTTTTCATAGTTAATTGACATAATATAAATTTGTCGATATGTGTGTGTGTGTGCATTAATATTGATGTACATTGGAGTCTTGTTAAAGCACAAGGAAAAAGTATTTAAGGAAAAGTATATTAAGTGCTTTTACGAACACGGGTAAGAGTACTTCAAATTGAGAGAATGGAAACAAACTTAACTTTTAAAATATTAGAAACTTTCCCGTAAACTACAAAAAGCTCGAAGAACCTGTAATATCGAAAGTTTTCTTTGTACACTCCTTTTGTACTTAACTCTTTTCTTTGCTGCAAGAATAGAATTACTAATCTCCACGTTTGTTAGATTTGTTTATTAACCTTCTACGAGGGATAGTACATCTTGACGTTTGCTCTCCTTTAAATCACTTTTATCACGGGTGAGAAAAAAAAAAGATGAATGGAGGAGGTTGTTTCTCTTTCAAAGTTATAAAGTTTTTATCTTATAAAATATTGAATCGACCCTTTGATTCCTTAAAGGAATGGTTGAAATTTTATTTCCAAGAGGTTAAGAAATGCACAAAAATACATGATGGGCAATAAGAACCAAGGCAATTATTTACGAAAATTGATTTCAAAAATAAAATATTCATTTAGAACATCACCAACGCTGTGGCATCACCGTGATTATTTTATGTTACCTTTCGATAATTAATTAACGTCATTTTTCCAATTGATCTCACTTAAATAAAACACCGAGATGAAATTTATCACCCGTGATATAATCAATGTGACCCTTTTTCTTTTTTAATGCTACCTATCGAAACTAATTAAAATAATTTTCTAATTTATTTCACAAGATAAAACATTCAAAACAAAATTTTCATCGTGGACAATATTAACGAGATTATTTTATTCCACCTTTCGAGATTAGATCGAGATAATTTTCTAATTGATTGTTAAAACAATACACGGATCTAAATTGTCACCGGTAGTAGTATTAACCTAATTTATTTTATGTTATCCTCTTTTTAAGGGTTAATTAAAGGGCAAATAAGACACTTAGCATTAATAGGTAATTAGTATCGGCAACTCTCTCGTGAAAGTTTTACGAGGGAGTTCTCTCCTTTCGAAGTACTCGTTTGGTTGGTTTCTTTGTCCTTCTTTTCCTTTTTTTTCCTTTTTCCCCCGTTTCGCAAAAGTATTCCAGTTTTAAAGACATTTGGGCTCTGCGGTCAGGTTACAAGAAGACACACGTGCGTCGTATATTTCAAAAAATGGGAAACTCGCGTTTTTACGAAGCCAGAGTACGAAATAACCTGTCATATGGATGGGCAAAAGGGAAAGAGAGAGAGAGAGAGAGAGAGAGAGAGAGAGAGAGAGAGAGAGAGAGAGAGAGAGAGAGAGAGAGAGAGATAGAGCCAAACCTTAGAAGGGCGAAAGGCTTAAGGGTTATTGAAGTAGATCGAAAAAGAGAACGTGACCTAAGTGTGAAAATATATACTTCTTATTTTACGACTAGGTATTATATTTTTTCGATCTCGCGCTCCTCTATCCTTTTTATTTTCTCTCTTTATTTTTTCTCTTTTTTATTTGTAAATCATCTCTCAGAAATCTATATATCGCGATAAGAGCTTATCGATTTGATAAACAAAATTGACGAAATACCCAATCGAGATTTGACGAATTTCAAATTTCACGATTGAAATTAGACAAAATCATTAATATTATTTCTTAACGATTTACAATAACATTGATCGATACGAATTAATAATATTATAACGAAACAAGAAAAAAATAAGAAGAAATTTCAATAAATAAATAAATGTATATACATACATATATATGTGTATGTGTGCGCGTGTGTATACAATGTACATAACGAATCAAGCGTTAATTACTGGTAGAAATTATCTCTCGATTTAATTAATATTCAATGATGCTTTTCATTCGATTAACCTTCTTTGAATAACTCGGATGATCTTCGTGTTAGAACGACCTGAGTTTTATGACTTTAAACGAGTTTGAATGAAAATTTGACATAATAAAAACCAAGAACGCACAAAGAATATCGCTGTTGTGAAAATGGTTCGTCATCGGAGCGTTATTAATCGCTTTACATACACTCATTGTTTATCAACGGTCCTTTTCGGTCTCCCTCCCTCCCTCCCTCCCTCCCACTCTCTTTCACTCTCTCTCTCTCTCTCTCTCTCTCTCTCTCTCTCTCTCGTTCTCTCTCATTCTCTCTACTACTTTTACGTTCTCGTTAAGCGTTGATTTAGGTTGAGATCGAGTCCTCGAAAGTAAGGTCCATTCGTGCAAGCATCTCTTGACCCGACCTATAATACCACTTGTAATACGTACAAAGATCACTGAGAAATAAATCGAGCTTTGAAGAGATCTCGTCTTGAAGCTTATCGCATTCTTTCGTAACAATGGCGACATTTTTGTGCGTGTGCGTTTGTAAATAACATCGTAAATTTTTTATTACATTACAAATATTATTTATTTCGTTTTAAATGGAAGCGGAGGAAGAACATTATCGAATTCGTCGGGAATTCGTCGAAGTAAAGTCTAAATCAGTTCGGAAATCAAAACGAATGGGATACCCGATTGTATATCCTGGTATTACTACATACAAGTCTGGAAAAGCGTCCTACCAACTGGACAACTCTTTGTACGTCCCCTAGAGACCCGTGCAAATGGACGTTCGCGTGATATATGAGATTTCACGCTACGTTCTGATAACATTACCGCGATCGTCTCTAGAGATTTAACATTGTATTGTAGAACAACCCCGGACGAGTTTTCTCTCGATATAAAGGTATATCAGATATGTATTAGAAAACGGGACAAACGCATTCCTTAAACATATTTGTGTACGCCGAGATTGAATACGCTCGAATTAAATGTATCTTTTCATATCTTCCATTGTTTTCCTTCTTTCTCATTCTCCTTTTCTTTTCTTTTTTTATTTTTCTTTCTCTTTCTCTTTTTCTGTTTTATTCGTCATCCATTAATCCGTAAGAGGTAAATCGAGTCACGTTTTGCGATGAGAGATTTTTCAAATGAAACGATTCATCGGCACTCGAGGAGCACCTATTTGTTCGTTGGTTTCCAATCGTTAATTGGTCAGATTACTTTGTCTTTTTAAAAAGAAGAGAAAAAAGAAGGAGAAAGAAAAAAAACAAAGGAAATGATTCAATCGAATTCGATTCGCGTTCGATACCCAAAATCCTTGAGTCCAACGTATATATTTCCGATTTTCTTTTTTTTTTTTTTTTTAATTAAAAATACGAATGAAAACGTTAATCGGCAGCTGGTTCGATTTACATTCGACGAAAAAGAAAAAAGAAAAAAAGACACGTACTTTCCAGACCGAATATATTTCTAACGAACGGGGCCATTACTAAAAAATTTGTTTTATAAAATCAGACACAAACACACACACATACACACACCTTAACCCGCTCCCTGATCTAATCCCAGTGCAAGTACCATGACATCGATTCGTCACAGTCTTTTCCTGGACATTGATTTAATGTCTTTCGGTGCTACACACCTTTCAAATACCTTAATGTACCATCGAGCTACACGGCAATTACTTCGATTGAATTTTTCGACAACGATTTGATTATTTCACCGACGTTAACCAAAGACCAATTGCAAGTGTCGCCTTTACGTTCGATCGTGTACGATCCTTATATCCGACACGTCACGATCTACGATCGTCCTTTACACCGTTTCCGATTTCGTGAGAATTATCACGAAAGAAAAAAACAAACCAGAGAAAAATACAAGAAGAAGAAGAAGAAAGAGAAAAGGAGAAGAACAAAAAAAGAAAAACGAAACAAAATTTTATTAAGTAGGAAGAAAACGACGTTGTGTAATTATCAAGAAAATTTGTTTTATACGGAGGAATCGTCGTTTCGGCAATGTTTCATTCTAAAGAAGAACTCTCTCTCTCTTTCTCTCTCTCTCTCTCTCTCTCTCTCTCTCTATATATATATATATATATATATATATATATATATATATATATATATATTTTTTTTTTTTCCAGCATGAACGTGTTAGAGGTAAAAGCGAAATCCTGTTTCTACATAGAAACTGCGGGAAGCTTTTCGAGCAAAGCTTTTCATTGCCAATTGTTCTGGGGGATCGAAAAAAAGGAGTACTAAAGGGGTACTTTTCGTATCTTTATGATTTACATTGAATATTTGTCGTTACATCCTGCGATTTATCTTCGCAACCTTGGACGTGAAGTAGGTCTCCGTATGCGTTTCAACGGGACTCCTTCCAAAAAAAAGAAAAGAGGAGAAACGAGGAATGGAGGGAGAGAGAGAGAGAGAGAGAGAGAAAGATTGGCGTTTTCAAAATGTAGGTCAACGTTAGGAGTGGTTGTATAAAAAGAGAGAAAAAACTAAGTAAAATAGAAAACAAAAGCGAACTGTGGACCTCAACGAGATTGACAGATTCGACATTTTCGCGTTAACTTTCCAAAGAATCAAAGAAAGCTCTTCGCGAATATCTATCAAAAACGAGTAATCCATTTCGTCGTATATTCGTTTGATCTTTTATTTTTATACTTTTGTTTCTTTTATTATTATTCATTTCTTTCTTTTTTTCATCTCCCATCCCTTTATTTCTTCCCCCGTTTCAATCGTTTTATCTTGAATTTCGCGAAACGTAGAAAGAATATCTATGAGGGTGATCTTAAAAAAAAAAAAAAAAAAAAAAAAAAAGAAAAAATGTAGAAAAATCGGTAAATGTAATCGGGCGATATTTGTTATCGAGTAGAACAATAGAAGTGACAAAGATAAAACGTGGAACGATATTATTATTCGTTCGATTCGATATCGAAAGTTCATTGCCAATGTCCTTCGGCCTTGGCCGATTCGAAAAGGCAAAAGGTTTCTTTCTTTTTTAAACCTACGCCACTCCCCGTGTTCTTTCTCCCTCGTTCCTCTGGTTTTCAGTCATTTATCACTCAAAGCCCATCCGAGTGCATGCGGTGCGACCTTGCAAGAGTATGTATGTATGTATGTATGTGTACATGTATGTATGTATACATGTATGTATGTGTACATGTATGTATATATGTGTGTATTTTTACGACTCTTTGCTCTGCGGTTATAAAATAGGGAAAGAGAGAGAGAGAGAGAGAGAGAGAGAGAGAGAGAGAGAGAGAGAGAGAGAGAGAGAGAGAGAGAAGGAGAGAAAGAAAGAAAGGAAGAAAGAGAGGGAAAAAAACGAAAGAGGAAAAAATATGCGTTTCTAAAATGTGGGTCAGTGGTATGGGAAAAATAGGAGGGAACAGCTGGAGACCGCGACAAAAGAAAGAAGAGGATAGGAGAGAAACGAACGATCCATTATCACGAAAGTATCAGCGTGCACGAGCAACGGGGGTTAAAGAATAGAGAAATGGAATGGGCTGGTAGAAGAAGAAAAAAGAAGACAGAGAGAGAGAGAGAGAGAGAGAGAGAGAGAGAAAGAGAGAGAGAGAGAGAGAGAGAGAGAGAGAGAGAGGGAGAATTCAAGAGAATGAAAAGGAGGGAGGAAACGGAAGGAGGATAAGAGGAAAAGCGTGACCATGGCCGTACGATAAAGAACATAATTCCTTTCCGAAGGACGAGAGTGGAATCGTAATCTTCATTACTCTCGTTATTAGCGTATCCTATTCACTGCCATTTTTTTTCTCCCTCGATCGTTGAATGCTTCATCGAACCATGCTACGCCCTTATATTATTGATTTCATATTGATGAACACCGGTCTTGTTTTCATCAATTACTTGAAATTATCCTTAATTTGTTTCTTTTCGTTATATACCTATATATACATATACGTATATATATATATATATATATATATATATATATATTTTTTTTTTTATAATAAAATTATTTTTTCGTTAATTATATTATTCATTCTTAATTTGTGTCTATTCGTTATATACGTATACGTGTGTGTGTGTGCGCGCGCGCACTCGAGTATATATACGTAGGTCTCTCTACGTATACTGCTAAAAAAATTTATACCATAATTATAAAGTTAATTACGTAGAGAATGGTATATTTATTCTCGTTTTGGCAAACCCGTTTCCCCGCTTGTCTTTCTCTTTTTTATTTATTTATTTTTCTTTTTCTTTCTTTCTTTCTTTTTGGAGAATAAAAATACATTTTGTTAACGCAACCGGGAACAACGTGGCGAGTTTATAGCGTAAAACTTGCACAAATATATAACACGCATATACACTTATATAAACGAATATTAGAAAAAAGAAAAAAAAGAAAAAATATACGATTTACATTACGAACGTGGCATATATTAAGGTATTATTATCTTACGTTTAGTAACGTTTTATCGTCCTCGTAGAAAAAAAGAACATTAATAAATGCTCGCCTTTGAAATTGCCTTTTTTATTGTCTCAACGCCACTTAAACTAGTTCCCGAAGCTGAGAAAGAAACGTTCAACCTTTTAAATTTTGTCCTTTATTTAATGTCATTCTTATTTCGTTCATTTTATTATTATTATTTTTTGTTATTATTATTTTTCTACATTCCATAAATAGCATGAACGATGAACACACACGTACATACGTAGACACATAGATACGTAGTTACATACACACACACACACATATATGTATACCTATGTAGACCCACATAAATAAATAATCGTAATAAGTATCTATGTATTTATTTTTATCTTTACATAAGTATATATGTATATAAATACTTACGTACATAGGTATATCCCTATTGAAGTACATTAAACGTCGAATATCTCATCGTACTATTATTATCATCGATAACTCACTAGAAACTAGCGATACATTCTCATTGAATATGCCTTATTCGTTTCGTCAATATTACGAATTCCATATATCTTAGATAAATATTCTTTATCAATATACCTAATATTTACGTATAATTATTTTTATACGTAAAACACCTCTAATTTTTTATATCTCTTTCTCTCTTCGTGTCTTCTATCAATTTTCTTTCATAATACAAAACCTTCTTGGTCCTATATCGAGCTTGAAACAACATCACATTTTCTTGTCAACCATCTCTATTGTTCGTTTTTTTTTTTTTTTGACATTATCTCAGTTGCTTAATCGAGTTGTAAATATTCAATATGGATATATTTATATACACGTGTTGTAGATACCGAAGTATTGTAACAAAGACAAACTATTCGATACTGATCGAAATTGATCAATTAAACACACGCGTGCACGCATATACACAAACAAACAACCGAACACACATGCTCGCGCATACACGTATTCACTAACACACCGGTCAATTTTGAAACGCTTAATAGCATTTATGAAATAATTGTAGCATTTATAGGTAGCACTTATTAATAGCATTTACGTGATTAGTTTTATAACGGTTATCGTCTTCCATCCAGAAATCATTAATTAGTTTGTCACGTGTCTTAGGGTTGACTGAACAGGTCTCAAGGTGAGACAAAGAATGAGACGCGTTTGAATAATCATACGACGGTATGATATGCACGCAAGTTGAATCGTGAAACAACGCCTAAGCGCATTCAGAAGCGCTAACAGAAATAATGGGACCGTGAGTCACGCTAATAATAGTCCAACCCCACTACTATCATCGGAGTCGTTCCGCCTGCTGCCGGATAATAATTTGTCTTCCCACTTCTCTCTTCCTCTTCCTCTCTCTCTCTCTCTCTCTCTCTCTCTCTCTCATTCTCTCTCTCTCTCTCTCTCTCTCTCTCTCGCTTGCCTACTGAAGATGACATCCCAAAGCTGGATTAACAGATCTCGAGACAGAAACAATTCGAATTACTTCTCAATATCACGTAATTAATATACAAAAGAACGTGTAATATCAAACGATTAGTACGTATACACCTACACGCGTAAGTATTTTCAAACGATCCTTCATGGAATTATATATATATATATATATATATACCTCTTTAAAAATAGATAATACCCGAGCCATTAACCTGTTAACATGTAAACCGTGTATTTATGAAATTTATTTTCATTATAAAAATAATCCGAGGAAAGGATGCTTTGGATAAATTTATAAAAGTTGTAAAAATAATAAAGCAGATATATAATGTTTTATATTATATTAATGGAAACGAGAATGAAATAACTTTTTCGTATTATTATTTGATTGCGCGATAGAAAGAAATAATAAAACTTATCATTATGGAACTAATCATTCATCAGATCGAACTCATAGATTTTGCCTCGTCGATGGAAAATCAATTGATTTTCCTTTTCTCCCCGCTCGTCCGTTTTATTTCTTTTTCTTCATCTTTCTTCTTGTTTCTCTCTTTTTATTTTTTTTTTTATTTTTTTTTTTTTTTAACGAAACATCCGAACGAGTCCGTAGCCAAATTTCAGGATATTACGGTCGTCTTTGCTTCGTTTTTAATACGATCGAACGAACGAACGAATCCTCTGCTTCTCACTATAGGGTACACTTCGCGAAAAAAGAAATAAGAATAGAGAGTACGAAGGAATAAAATAATGATAAATAAAATAAGGCAATGCATATGCATGAACTTCGGAGCGAGTGTTACGAGCGGAGGACGTTTGGAAAACTCGTAATATGCAAATCATGGCCGCTAGACTACCAAAAGTAAAAAAGTTACGTTCTTGAAAAGAAATAGATCGACGTTTTTGAAGCAACATATATATATATATATATATATATATATATGTATATCTATGTATATATATGAACTATATGCTAATCGTACTAACGTTTTGGAATGAAACTAACACAGAGCTACAAAAACGAAAAAGAAATATTTTCTGTTTTTTTATTCTTTTTTTTTTTTCTTTTTCAAGCTTTCCAGCATATAATACAGGATGAGCGCCAAAGGCCCTTAGGTGATTTAATAAATCAATTACTCTTTCTTTTTTTATCTTACGAGAAATTTTTAACTGATCGTTTATCAGATTGTAAAACTATCAAACTTAAATAAAAGCACAAAAGGTCTCAAGAGTAGTAGTCATTGATTTTTACGATCACCTAAATGCTTTCGCGTTTTTGGTTACGCTTCACGAAGAAAATACATTTTTGCGTCTAATATTCTTTAATCGTTAAAAATCGAATAGATATCATCGAAATTTATACGATGCTTGATACTTATAACGTTTACATCGAAACTTACAGTCAGTGGGACGAAATCCAAGTATAATATCGACGAAAGCGTGACGAATCAACGAAAAAGAAACGTAATAGAATACTGTATTTCTTTGGGATAAATATATTTTCACATGTTTATATATATTTATATGTAGTTAGTAGATCGCGCCTGATCGATACATATTTCATGTGATTAAGAGCAATGTGGATCGTTATTGATTCGAAGCGGTGGGAGGAAGAGTAAAAAAATGACATTCCTCAATAATGCACGAAAGAATATAATACAAAAAGAATGAATGCCCGTATCGTTTCTCGTTGCGATCGAATGCACCTCATCTTTTCTTTCTTCTCTTCTTTTAGAAAACACGTTGAAACAATGAGAAGGACGAGCAGAAAAAAAAATATTCCCTCCGTATAGATTCTAACAGGGATATATAGAGTGAAATTCCGTGAATTCCAACTCTCTCCCTCATTCCGTGCGATTTCAAAAAGTTATGAGGCACACCAATCGACGATCTCCTCGAACGAATTAATCTTCATTAGGACGACAAAAAAAAGAATTGGATAAGAAAGCGGGGGAAAAAAGAAAGAAAGAAAGAAAAAAAGAAAGAAAGAAAGAAAGGAAAAAAGAAAAGAAAAATAAGTTTAGAATCACCGAGAGACTATAATCGGCTCCATTCATCGTCGGACCGCTCTCATACATCTCTTGCAGCTCTCTTTCTTCCTTTAGTTCTTTTTTTCTTTCTGTTTTTTTTTCCTCCCCATTTCTTTTTTTTTTTTCTTGTTTTTTTAATCTTTTACGCCATCGCGTAGAAACACCTCGACTAATAACGACCCGAGTGACTTTTCAACGGTAATCGTAATCAATTAAAGGAACGCACAAACAAAAATTAGCGCACGCACATGGATTATATTGATATTTAAATATATCTATTTAAAACTTACCTCCTTGCAACTGTGGTTCCCCGAGTTCGACATAAAAGAGGGCGTCCTTTTCGTAAGAGTCCTCCTCGATGATCTCCATACTCACGGTTTTTCTAAAATCCAACAAGAAAACAAAGGGAAAAAACGATAATTATGAGAGATACGAAAGATAGCGCAAAAAAGTGTAACGGAAGGAATAAAGTGTGGTAAGAAGAGAAGGCTTTCTCTTTCCCTCCCTCTCTCCCTCCCTCTCTCTCTCTCTCTCTCTCTCTCTCGCGTCATCGTTTATTATTTTATTTATGTAAATCCTCGGAATAACGAGGAAGAAGGAGGATGGTGAGGAAGGGGGCGGGATAGGGGGCGGGGGGTGGGGTGGAGTAGGGTGAAAGGAAGTGGGGAGGAGGTCGAAGGTAACGTGGTTATCTCTAAAATAACTCTGACCTTACACTTGAAGCCACGCCGTGACGATAACCAACCCATCTCGTCTGTAGAGACCCGAAGAGTCGACCGATAGTTACGATACCGTGCACAATTCTAAAACGTTATGCTATCATCGCCTCCGATCGATATACGTGTGTATTCAATGTTAATCCACGTTTACACGCTCTTTCGTCAACGCAAAAGCGAGAAAAATTTTGTCGTTGTTACCTTATTAACGTACGTTTAAGCTATTTGAAATAACGTGATATTAAATTTTGATGTAAATCATAATTTATATTTCATTTCTATGACGTAAGGGTGGGTGCAGAAGTATTCCTAGGCTGGTCGAAAGTTATATGAAAGTGATCTGGAAAAAAAAGAAGAAAAAAAGAGAAGAGAAAAAAATAGATCTCTCTTCTTCGGGTTAACCTCACTTTTTATTTATTGCAGATCCTTTTGCCCATCTAACAACTACGGGCCTATCTAGCAGTACCTCAGTAATTTTTTTATGACTCTGCCTCACTCGAAATTTCAATGACGTTTGTTCAAAAATAGTCATGAATAATTCGTTCGAATTGGTACGTTTGAAATTTATGCGCAAAAAAAAAAGACGAGAATTTCTTCAAAAAGGATAAACCTTTTTTTATTTCTCGATTTATTTTGTCCTCGCAAATTGCTTGATTATTCAAAGTTTCCTTTTATTAAGGGCCGAGAGAGAGAGAGAGAGAGAGAGAGAGAGAGAGAAAATAATTTTTAAATAAAAATTCACATTTGTACGAAGAATTATTTGATTGGTTATTTTCTTCTTTTTTTCTATTCGTAGTAAGTAATACACTCGAACGCCGAGATAAAACGAGAACTCACTTTGTCCCACATACTTAAAGATTTAAGTGACGATATGAAAGAGTTAGCACTTTAATTTTTTTCTCACAAAAGAGTATTACAGATTATACGTTATCAGACTGTTACAGAAAAAAGATAAGGTTTTTTTTTTTTAAGAACAGTTTAAAAGAATATTGGCGAGACAATATTAATAAGGGGGAGAACTTGTTTGTATTTTGTAAAATTCGATAGTTAAAAATTTGTAAATATTAACATTCTTTTTTATATTAACTTATAAAGAATATGTAAATAGTGGAATTAAAATATTGCTCAATATAGGCATAGATTTGTGATTATAAATAATGAGTATACGAGTTGACTATGTGTACGCCGCTCAAAGTATTATCTCCTCTCGTTAAGTCTCATTAATCCTAATTAATTAAAACATCCAATTGAGCAGCTCACGGAAAATCAATTTTTCTTATTGGAATTTCCGACTCGATATGTAGATAAATTAAAGGAAAAAGAAAAAGGAGGAGGAGAAGAAAAAGAAGAGGAGGAAGAAGAAGAATAAGAAAGAAGTGATGGTGTCTCTTTACTTTTTTCCCTTCTTCTTTCCTTTTTTCTTCTCCTAGGTTTTTCTTATTTTACCAATCTCGTTTCGTACCTTCTCTTGACAAGGTACCCACTCGACGAACATCGCTCGTTATAAATCGAACGAACCAGCCAATCCAATCTAGTTGTGTTCGACTTCTTTTTTTCTTTTTCTCGTTTTTCCAAAAGCATCGAAAATAAAGGAGATTAAATAAAGTGAGATAAAATTAAGGCCGTAGACGATGGTTAATAACGGCTTTGAGCGTGAAAGAAAAAGGATAAGAAAAAAGAGGAGAAATAACAAAGAGAAGAAAGAAATCGTTTTGCAATTATTGAAATATAGGTACATACAAAATAATGAAATAATTTAAATGGTTCCAATGTCGACGAAGCAAATGAATTGTTCGATGCTAAATGTCAGCTATCACCATTTGCCCTTAGAATCTCACTAATGAAAATGTTAAGCCATGGAAAATAGAAAAGCTGACGCCGTCCGTCGCATAATGTTTTCTCGCAGAACGATAAAATTAGAAGAATTAAACCAAGTGACTAGTTATATACCTGTATACATCTGACATTTTCAACATTTCATCCTATGTATATCATTATTGAAAATCTTCCTACGTTGTCGATATTGTTTTACATATATATATATATTTATATTTTATATTTATATACATATATACATATAACAATCTCAAAAATTTATTCTACACTAGCAATCTAATGAAAATTTGATATCTTTGATATATATATATATATATATATATATATATATATATATATATATAATTATTTGAAAATATCACAAATATGTATTGAGTCTTGATGGATTATGAAGAAGATTCAAACTGGACAGTGCGACTTCAATATTTCCAGTGTGATGCGTATGAGTCTTAAGAAAAGAAAAAAAAAAAACACACACACACACACACACAAGAAAAAAAAAAGGAAAAAGAACTCAAAATCACAGAGGCAAATGATCGTCTTTGTTATTTAGTTCAGAATAAAAAAATGACGGCGATATGAAAAATCAAGTTTCCACTGTTGCCTCGAGTAGAGAAGCGGAAGGCCGGCTGTGAAATATGCGCAGACATTCTCTATACACGCGCCCTCGTATGTTTACACGGTTACGTAACATAAACCACCCCTCTTTTGCCGTCGCTTCGTTGCTTTTCATCCGTGTGAAACTACAAGTGCGAGGGTACGAGAGGGAAAAAAAATTTGTAAATCCTCAGAACTGAACTATTAGACGGGAAAATATGAAATTTGCATCTATTCGATATCGTAACTCATAATACGACGATAATTCCTTATTAAAGTTCCCCTCGTATTTTCTCTCGAACTTCCTCTTTCTTTTCTTTTTTGCTTTTTCAACGAAACTTCCTCCCCCTCGATCGAAAATTAAAAAAGAGTCATATACCAAACGAAGCAACAAACGAAATCGATAAATCGAAATAAATTCTCCGTTGGTACTTATTTTTACGTGGATATACATATACACAGGTTTGTGTATGGCTTGCGACCCGGCTTTCACGAGCCGTTTCTCGTTCGTACGTACATACGTACATAGAGATACGTACTTACATAGATACGTATGTACATAGCTATCGCCATCTTCCTTTATCCGAGAGCTTTCGATAGATATATCAATGTCTCCCGGCTGTGAGCCGGCCGTGACATATAAGTGGCGTAAGAAGGGTCGTTGTGAACGGTTCGATTCAACTTTTCAATACCCCTCTAATACTTTAGCCTATACATTTTTCCAAGCGGAGCACAGGAGAAATTAAAAAGAAAAAAAAAAAGAGAAGAAAATATTTGATAACCCGATATATATATATATCGTATATATATATATATATATATATATATATATATATATATATAATATATATATATTGTATATATACACCGTATTCGTTTATTGGAAATGGGTAACGATCATTTAGATCTCAAGGATAACTTATTGATCTGGAATCGATTTTATAAAAGATAATAAAATGTTAATCGTTCGATATAGTGGAACGTCGATATACCTGTCGTGAAAAATTGAAGAATAAGTTAACATATTCGAGAGTATTTCGAGCGTACTCGTCTAAGATAAATATCTTTGGACAAACGTTTATCGTAGAAAACGAATCGATCACTTTCGATGGGGAGGAAAAGAGAAAGAACAAAAAGATAATAGGAAGAAAACAGAAGAAAAAGAAAGAAAGAAAGAAAGAGAAACGATCGAAGAAAAATCGTTGATGACGTACGAGCTTGTGACGTCGTAATCCTTTTCTATCCTCGTTATGTTAGAAACGCGATATTCGTCTAGGTCGCGCATGCGACCACGATTAGAACCCGTAAACGCGATACCAAACTCCATCTTTTTTCTCCCATCAGCGTTGTCAACGTTGAAATTAGGACAGTACCCTGTTTACGAGCTATCTTTTCTAGACGCTTGATAGAAGATAGACAACTTTTCTCTTTTTATGATTACCATTATTATTATTATTATTATTATTATTATTATTATTATTATTATTATTATTATTATTATTATTATTATGTCGTCAAGGATGATATTTGTACTTAATAATACCTAATTGCCTTTTATTTCTTCTCCACAAATTTCATCCCCCGACGATCCAATAAATTATAATCCCTCGATGTTACGATGCGGTGAGGGAGTTTCGTTTAAACTTGAAAAAAGAAAAAAAGGGGAAGGAAAAAAAGAGAGAACAAGAATCGTTAAGAAAGGCTTTTCAAACGTTTACGTACGAGCGCGCGCATCTCCATTCGCATTTACTATTTATCCCGCAGCCATCCCCCTCCCCATTCACAATCTTCATCGCTCTCGATGTCAACTGCGATGAATTAATTTTCTCCCGCCCCCTCCCCCGCCCCCTCCCACCATCTCTCTTTTAAATGCGCTCCCCGCACACGTAGACGTTTCCTAATTAATCACGCTTCCTACGCCGAACGTAGTTAACGCGTACGATGGTACAAGACGACGAGTTACTCCCATTGCCTCGTTGGTACTCGCCAACAAATTTATTATGCGACATCAACGACTACTACGACGACGACGATGACAAAGACGACGACGAAGACGACGACGACGAAGACGACGACGAAGACGACGACGAAGACGATGACGAAGACGACGACAAAGACGACGACAAAGACGACAAAGATCAGTTTCTACGAAAGCGATTATAACCCATTAGAAAACAATGAAAAGGCGTATTTACACGTACGCGTACAAATGAAATATATCTACGTATGTCTCTTCGTTCATTTCTTCATCATCTTCTTCTTCTTCTTCTTCTTCTTCTTCTTTATTTTGTGTGTGTGTGTGTGTGTGTGTGTATATTTAGAAGAATTAGAAAAAAAAAAATATCGAACTTGGAGACTTTAAACAAGACGGTACAAAGGGAAAGTACACTGCGAAACATTCCTTGAGGAAAAATAAATGAAGAAAGGAGAAAAAGAAGGGAGAGAGAGAGAGAGAGAGAGAGGGAGGGAGGGAGGGAGGGAGGGGGAGGGAGGGAGGGAGAGAGAGAACGGTCGAATTCGAGCTTTCATCTTTTATTCGCCTTTTTCTCGGAAAGAAAAGAAATCTCATTCGAACGGCGAGAATTCACAGCTTCGTTCCCATGAAGCAATTTCTCTCTCTAACTCTCTCTCTCTCTCTCTCTCTCTCTCTCTCTCTCTCTCTCTCTCTCTCTTTCTTTCTTTCTTCCCCATCGACACAAGCTAGTCGTAAAATTCTTCGAACGAATTCGAAAGGAAGAAAAAAAAAAAAAAGGAAAGGAAAGAGAGAGGGAGAGAGAGAAATCATCGTAACTTGTGACAATCCCGACTTTAAAGACCGTAGATCTTACCTTAACGGATTCGATATGGATACTTTAAAAGATCCTCTTTTCAATTTGCGCTCTAGTTGAAATTTCGTTGAAAAAAAAAAAAACTTCTATTTATCTTCATTTTCATTCGTACTTATTAAATATAAAAGAGATTTATATTTCTCAATGGATCTTACGAATGGCATTCGCGTATTTATCCGTCTATTACGTAATAACGCGAAAAATAAACTTCCCAAATCGCGTAATATGGCGACATATTGGCTTTTTTCAACATTCAATAAAAACAAACCGAAAGAAAGTTTGACCTCTAAAATGCTACGAGACGTTCGTCTCTTTTTACGGTGATTTACGTCTGAAGAATCGACGGCACCACCCTCCCCCTCCCCCCTCCTCCCCCGTCCCCTCCTTACCACCTTTTGTCTTCGTAAATGTCCCTCCGGCTCTTTCAACTTTTCTCTTAAACCGTTCACGAAGGCAACACGGAGGTAACACCCTTTTGGATAACGTTTCACGCACCATAGACGATAAACGTAACAACGTCGATTCTACTGACTGTAAACCCCTTTCTACAGCTTTGCTTTTTTGTGTCTTTTTCTTTTTCTCTATTTTTTTTTTCCTCTTCTTTTTCTTCTTGTTCTTCTTCATCTTCTTCTTCATCTTCTTCTTTGCGTGAACATCGAGGGAAAGGAGGGAACGTGAAACAAGGAAAGCAGTCCAACGAAATGGAATGGTCGTTTTCAAAATCACTTCGTTACACGTGGCTAATTATTTCCAAGAGATTTTGTAACTATAAGTGGGATTAACGGTCTCTAAAAATCGCCCTCTTTCACTCATTTTTGCAACATTAAAAATTATGAGGTAAGTAAAGGAAAAACGAACAAAACTGAAAGAAATTGAATAGAAAGTAATCATTTCGTTTATTAATCTCTCTCTCTCTCTCTCTCTCTCTCTCTCTCTCTCTCTCTCTCTCTCTCTCTCTCTCTCTTTCTCTCTCTTTTCAGTCATTTTGCAAGATTACAATTTATGATAAAATTTTATATATATATATAAATATAAATTTTATATATATATATATATATATATATAAATATAAATTTTATATATATATATATATATATATATATATATATATATATATATATATATTTCTATCGTCATTCTAATAAAAACTATGATGCTAACAGAGACATACAAAAGAAAGTAATCATTTTGTTTACCAACGTTTTTATCTTCCTCTCTCTCTCTCTCTCTCTCTCTCTCTCTCTCTCTTTCTTTCGTTTATTTCGCCACTTTTCAGCGATAAAATCTATGATAAGAGAAAATAAGAAAGAAAAGAATATGAAGGAAACACAAGAAATAAAGACGGAGACAGAGACAGAGACAGAGATAGAGAGAGAGAGAGAGAGAGAGAGAGAGAGAGAGAGAGAGAGAGAGAGGAGGAGGAAAGAAAGAAAAAGAAAAAAAAAGATCATTTTGTTTACTCGTCAGGTAAAAGCAAATGCCAATGGAATATCGATACTTCAAGACTAGAAAGTTGTTTATAAGAATAGGTCCAGAATAGAAGGCAAGTATATCTCTCTCATAACATCAGTACGGGACATTAAGTATAGAGGACGAATGTCAACCATAGATACACACATACATACATTGTACTATTTATTCGAATACATTCCACCCAATACGTGTTCTTCGATCGTTTCTTAGATCATAGAAACATGATAAAAGAGGAAGGAATACACTCGTCAACGTTTGTGTTAGATACCTATCGATATCTTAGAGACTATCCTTATTGATGATATCCTTACGTTCGACATTTGTAAATAATGTCCAAACAGAAATCCCCCATAGATCGTATTAAATTCATCTTACCCATTTATACGGCGTGTAAACGAATATGGATACTGTATGTAAACCCTGGAAGGGCATTCCATTAGTTTAGTCTGGCTTAGATGTATGTACCCTACGTGCGATGCTTTTCCGATGTGAAAATAAGACAAGGTCGATAAGATTCACATCCCGTTTGGATGATGAAAGAGAGTATGTCAGCTCGTAATCGAAGTCGCACATTTCAAGTTCAAACTCGACGAAAGTTTGTAACACACGAAATGACAATAATTAATCGTCTTTCTCTTACTATATAATATTATCCCTTATATATGTGTACACACACACACACACACACACACACACACACACACACACACACACACACACACACACACACCACACATCTTCGTGTCCCGTTTCAAGTCCCTTCGAGAATGTAGGACATCCCTTCGTTCGCTTATCTACCCTAACGTTTATATAGTATATACGATCGTTCCATATCGAAGGGTTATAAACACCTTTCCAACAAAATCTTATAAGGCGTTGACATGTCCTTCTAAGAAAAAAAAAAAAAAAAAGAAAGAAAGAAAGAAAGAGATAAATAAATAAAAAGGAAATAAAAAAGTAATCGACGAAAAAGATAGGAACTCGTCGCAAATGTCCGACTCGTCGGTAAACTCGTGAGATGATGATTTTCACGAGAAACGATTATAATTAAAAACAACTAATTACCTAATCCAAGTATACACTCAATCCTCGTTTACCTCACGATATATTTGTTCTTTAACTTTAACTTTTGATATTTGATATTTGAATTTAACTTTAACTTTTAATTCGATCAACAGATCTCTCTCTCCCCCTCCCCCCTCTCTCTCTCTCTCTCTCTCTCTACCTGCTTTATAATGAAGGACAATTTATTAGATTCTCTTCATAGACCATGACCAAACAGTCATGGCTGACGTCGTTAGAATTCATTTTAGAAACCGTGAAGAATTATGATCTCGGCAAAAGACACGCTCGTAAATTTGCGGACTGCAATCGGAGAGAAAGAAGAACGAGGCTGAGAGAGAGAGGGAGAGAGAGAGAGAGTAGCAGAGGGAGGGGGGAGGTAGGAGTGGTGGAGTTTACGCAGGAACGAAAACTGGTGGGAAGAGAGAGAGAGAGAGGAGAGTGGAATGCAGAGAACGGAGGGCGTGGATCGTTCATCGATTAATTCTTTCGGAGTTTGCAAATTGTTCCGGGTATTACACCTTCTCCGATTGCAATCTCCATTCGCGTGACTTTCTACTAGAACAACTAAGAGCTTTAACGGTTTACGATCCTATATTATCCACATTTGTTGTTGTTGTTGTTGTTGTTGTTGTTGTTGTTGTTGTTGCTGTTGCTGTTGCTGTTCTTGTTGTTGTTGTTGTTGTCGTTTTGATTTTCTTCTTTATCTTTTTAGTTTTATTTTTCTCTTTTCTTTTTTTTTTATTTGTCAATTAAACGCAATCACATCTCCGATTTCGTTTATCGATAGCGTGGCAACGTATAACCACGTAGGTAAAAAAGAAAAATCATAACGATTAGAAATTTATTTCAATTTGACATATCGACGTTCATTTCGAAATTGTTTTTGATTATTATTAAGTTATTGTGTTATTTCAACAGTTATCGTTCTTATTCTTGGACGTTTTCGATATGTTTCGAGATTATTTAACCACCCATATAATACCATGCTGCTTAGAATCTTCTTATCGCTGACAAACTTAAAATTATTACTTCGTGTATCTGAAGGATTCCTTCCTTTTTTTTTTTCTGTTTCTTTCTTGCGGAATATTTTGCAAGTATAAATTATTTGTTTGAATTATTATAATCATGCCGGTGTAAGTAATATACTTGTAATCCTTTTTTTTTTCACGTCGTACAATTTTTTTTGATATACACGACAAAGAATTGGATTATCGAGGATAAAATGGGAATACGACAAATGGGAATGACAGTTGCTCGTTAAAATTTAGTAATAATGCGAGAGAAAAAAAGGAAGAAAAGAAAGGGCAAAAGAGAGAGAAGGAAAAACACAAAAAGACAACGGACACGATGATTCGGAATAAGAGTAACATAAAAAGAAGATCCGTTAGTTTTTAGATAATTTGTAAAGTCGTAGCACGCGGGTATAATAAATTCCATTTGAATTCTGGTCTGATAGGTATAAGTTGTAGTCGAGAAAGACGAAGGACGGACGTGAGGCTCTTTCGCGGAACGAAATTTCATTCGTCGAGCGACGAATACCGTACCACCGCGTCGTGGCACATTTCGTCTTCTTCTTCCTCCGCCTCCTCCTCCCCTTCCTATCCTCCTCCTCCTCCTCCTCCTCCCCTTCCTATCCTCCTCCTCCTCCTCCTCCTCCTCCTCCTCCTCCTTCTTCTTCTTCTTCTTCTTATTCTTATTCTTATTCTTATTCTTATTCTTCTTCGTCATCGTTCGCTTTGAACCAGAGCGAATTCCAATTTTCGCAATGAGCACAGGCGTATTCGACTTTTAAATGAGTTTTCGCGGCGGAATTCGCAATTACCTGCTTAAGCTTAGTAGATGAATCTCTCGCACGTGGACTCGTTGAAATCGTATTTGGGCATCGAAGAGCTTCAGCCCGAAACATTTTACCCTGTCCTATTCTTTATCGTCTTATTCTTCTTCGAACTTTATATATTTTTCTTTCCTTATTTTCTTCCTTTTGTTTTTTTTCTTAATTCTTTCCTCTTTTTTCTTTTCTTTTCTTTTTCTTTTTTTTTTTTTTTTTTTTTTTTTTTTTTTTTTTTTTTTTTTAAAGTCAAAGAGGGAATGACCGAGGCACGAGCGAGAGGCGTTTAACGTTCCCTGAGAACTTGGAAACAACGGGGCCGTGGTAGCGAGCAAGCTCATCGAGGACGTGGAAGTGAAAGCTCGGTGGTAGAGGGTGGAGAAACACAAGGGCGTAACGCTCTGCATGCTTATAGGGCTTCCCGCCCCTCTATTGGCCCACTTTACGAGCTCCCGCATGTTTTTTTCCTTACGCTCGTTACAACGCATCGTCGTCGAACTACTACCTTCATCTCTCTCTCTCTCTCTCTCTCTCTCTCTCTCTCTCTCTCTCTCGTGTTTCAGCGATCGGAAGTCGGAAGAGTAAAATGAAGGAGAAGTTTAGCGAAAGAAGGTAAAACTTGGCGACGATGGCGCCGTAAAGACGCCGAGACAAGAACGTAGACTTTCCTTTCTTGAAAGAGAAAGGAAAAGTATCGACCAACGTTCCAGTTCAATTCTTTTCGAAATTGCTCTCTTCGATGGAGCTGCCTCGATCGACTACCGATTCGAGTTTCAGTTTAGAGTTCGGATAAACGCGAATATAGAGATATTTTTTTTTTCCTTATTTTTTTTCTTTTTATCTTTTTTTTTTTTTTTATTTCTTTTTTTCTTTTCTACTTACTTCCCTACGATTAGTTTCTCTCGTGTCAACCTTGCCATTTCAAATCCAATGGTTGCTTGATAAGAGGAAGAGAAGTGAAAATTATGCTCGACCAAGCGAAAACGATGAATCTTTCCTTGTCCTACCATATTCACCATAGCTTTTTACTGACTGAAAGAAAAATATCGTCGTAGGATCGTTAATAAATCATGATATATAGCTAGTCAGTAATGATCTTCTTGATGCTATATCCTACTTTACATTCATCTCATCAGGAAAACTGACATATACGTCTCTCTTTGTGTGTGTGTGTGTGTGTGTTGTGTATAAGTTTATTAATTTCTTGTTTATTATTCTAACACGATTATTTGATACACATTTATATCTACGATTAATTAAATAGTTAATTAAAAATAGTTTTAAAAAAGACGTTAAAATATTTGTAACATCCGACATTGCTAATGCGAATGAAATATAATAATATAAGTGTGAAACGTTATGTAATAAATAAATAAATCGGGAGCGCATTTCAATATTGCATTTTGTCTCTCGCAAATATTTTTTCAATGTTCGAACAAAGTGAACGTGCACACACGACGTATACTTTAGTAACCCGCCCTTCCACGGATGTAAAGATAAATTAGTTTTTTGGTTATCGGGAAAAGTGAATTTTCTCTGGTAACACCTAATATTTTTAGGAAAGGTAAAAGGGAAGAAAATGTCGTCGTCAAGATGAAACAGGATTCGCTCCAGTAAGGATGAATAAAATCTTTGACTTCAGCTGCGAACTCGATGAAAAAAGAATGTAAGAGAAAAATCGGAAGAACTTACAAAGTGCGGGTGCTTTGTCGATATTCTTCGCGAATTCTAAAGATGAACGAGGTAAGAAGATGTCAAACACCGAAACGGCGCTAAAAGGAGAAGGAGGGGGGAGAGAGAGAGAGAATAAAAAAGAAAAGAAACGAGACGAAAGGAAAGAATAGAGAATAGAATGGTAGGTATAGGAAAAGCGTAACTAATGGGCTCGTAAAGGTAAAATTATACGTACAAACTCCATATCACGATTCCACGAGCACGATCTCTATTACAGCAACCCACTGACCTACATTAGTTTAAATTTTTTCTTCCATAATTTTCCGAAAAAAATTCCGTTACAATTTTAAGCCGTTCCTACAATACTTGCGAAATACGGTTTGTGATTGCTCGGATATCACCCGTATAGATGTATATCAAGAAATATTTTATCTAAACAGTATGTTGTACAGGGTGTCAGTAATCATAATAAAAAATCAGTAAGCATTCGATCTTTCGTAATTAAAAAAAAAAAAAAAAAATCAATCGAAATTGTACAATGAATTATATTCTTGTGTCAGAATATTTTCTTTCTTTTCTTCTTTTCTTTTTTAGGAGATAGTCGAACACATGTTTCCAGTGTTTCTAATTCGATTCCATTAATTTTAATTCCTTATCGGTCTTTCGTACACTACTATATCAATTATCTCTAAATCGGATATAATCTGTATGAAGATTGATGTAACTGGATATTTGATTGAACATCTACAATCCATTTTCTCGAAAACTAGGAGTTATATAAAAGGAGAAAAACAAAGAAGAAAGAAAAACGTATTCTACAACTCGAATCAATTTTGTTGCGAGAGTAATCAGTAACTTGCCGATTGTAAATTAATGATTTTACTCGTCCTCTATACACCTGCCTACGCAAGTTCGTATCTATTGAAAAAATCAAATGCTTTTATACGGATAAGTTATCGCTGTATTATACTTATCATCGAGCATCAAAAATTCTATCCGACTGTGTTAGTCCTCGTCGCATTTTTTTTTATGGGGTGCGAAAGGAAAACAGGCTCCTGGTAAAACTCGAGATATCACGCTCTCATATATCGTTCTTTTTCTACTTTCTTTCAAGCTCGAGGCGATACGTAGTGATTTTTATCGATCTACCTACATACCTATCGTTCGCTTAATCATTGCACGCTAAGTCGACACGCCAAGTCGTCGGACTCACTTCGCTTATCTCATTCGAAGCTGTCGACTCTTTTCTTCTTCTTTGGAAACAAAAAACATATAAGGAATAATCCAAAGTGGAAGAAAAAACAAAGGTAAGAAGAAGAATAAAAATGTTTATCGTCGAGAATCGTCGACGACGTCGCGTGATTTTGCGCGATCCTCGCTTATATACATACATACATATATACATATATACATACATACATATATACATACATATACGTAATACATAAGTACGTATGTATACTAACGACGAAGCCTCTATTCTTTTAATTGATTGCGGAGTAAAAGTTTTTGACGTTACGTATCTGTAATACGAGGAAAAATCTCTTCTCGCCTACGTAATTGCCAATTGCCACGTGATAAATCTCGATTATCCTGTTATCCTTTCCGTTGACGTCACTACGTCGTTTAGATATTTTATCTGGACATATCCCGTACACGAGATAAAATAAGATAGGAGATAGAGATAGATAGATAGATAGATAGATAGATAGATAGATAGAGAGAGAGAGAGAGAGAGAGAGAGAGAAAAGTGATAAACTCACTCGGTCTGATTATCCTCAAAGGTGAGAGATCCTTCGATGTGAACATACTGCTTTCCCGGTTTTGCAGTTCCTTCGATCGTACGATAAGGAATGATGACACGTCCTCTGGCGCCACTGTATCTCACCACCCGCAAAGGATATTGTCCAACGCTTTCAACGAGCTCGATGTCCCTCTCGGGAAAGCCAAATATTCCGCTGTGATCGTCGTCCAAGATCATCACCGTCGCCAAGCTCGGTGACACCAGCATGGCCGGCTGCGATACGTTGCTCAATCTTAAAAAAAAAATTATAACAATTTTTCTTCAACCTCTCTGTCGCGTCAAGGATCGTCGTATCCTTTTTCTTCTTTCATTTTTTTGTTCGTTCTTTTTTCTTTCCTTCTTTTTCATTTCGTTAAGAAAAAAAAAAAAAAAAAAAAAAAAAAAAAAAAAAAAAAAAAAAAAAAAAAAAAAAAAAGAGAGAGAGAGAACAAAGGAAACATCGATCCAATCAAAAGGAACTCCACGTACTTTTCAAACGGACTCTGAACGCTCGACTTTTATTTATAATGGCAAAGAAAACTAACACTCGCGGGTATTTACTTCGATATCATTTTTATATTGAAAAATAACAATAAAAAAGAGGAATAAGAGGACGAAGACAAAGAAGAAGGAAAAGTGTAAAAGTATTCTTTTCCCTTTAATGAGAGATATGCGTCAGTGGTGCGAGAGTGGCTCGTTCCACAAACGAGCAATTTGGTAGCTCTTAATCCGAGTAGGTAGTACTTGTCTGAAGCATCACAGCTATGCTCTACTCGTCCCGACGTGGCTCAACTGTACTTCTTCTTCTTCTTCTTCTTCTTCTTCTTCTTCTTCTTCTTCTTCTACTACTACTACTACTACTACTAACTCTTCTTAGTCTTCTTTCGCGGCTAAAACTAGTAGATAAGGACCCGAGAGTTTTCGCACGGTTAAAGTGTCGGTTATCGAGCTTGATGAAAAAAAAAGAAAAGAGAAAAAAAAAAGAAAAAAAAACTAGTCGGCAAGAGATCGGAAGTGAAATTAAATCGTGAAAAATATTTTTCTCTCTGTCGAAAATTTTTGTTTTCTTCTCAAGTTAATGATCCGAAAAAGTTTAAAGGATTTATCGAATGTGGGTTTACCTAACGTAAAAATGTTCGTCCTCTTCGAAAAGCTCGTCGTCTATAACGGAAAGTTGTATCGTTTTCCTGGTCTCGCCGGGTTCGAAGGTCAAGGTGCCTTTGGCACTAACGTAATCAGAGCCAGCCTCGGCGGAACCGTCTTCGGTTGAATAATCGACGGTACAGGATTTGCTCAGATCTCCGCCAGCTCTGGTAACACCTATCTCAAAGGTACCGACGTTCTCCATAACCGTGTAATGTCCTGGCTCAAAGAAGACTCTCATAGCGTTTACGTTTTCTATGTCGATACTCTCGGCCTCGGCCTTCTGTAACTCGGCCTTGACCTCGCTAAGATCGCTTTGAGCTCTCTCGCTGATCTTCCTACTGAGATTACCAGCCCCAACCATTTTCCTCGTAGCTTGGACCCTGTAGAACGCTCTACTCTTTGGTCCTTTACCGAGTACCTCCTCATGCGCCATAACTTCGAGTTGTTCCAACGGCAAAGTTGGATGTTTCTTTCTAAGTTCCCTCAACGTATTAATATAATCCCGGCGTGTTTGTTCAAACTCCCGTGCTTCGGGTGTATCGGCGTCGGCCAACCGATCGACCGTATGAAAGCTATCCTGTTGTGGTTTTATCTCGAGCTCGACTCCGGCGTCGGAATCGCCTGCCTCCGCCTGAACGATAACACCTCTCTTGTTCATTCGGTAGCCCTTATGGAGATACTTGTAGATGAGTAAACGTCGATCAGCTACGTAAGCGGTTAACACAGTAGCCGGAAAAAATGAAAACGTCAATATCCCTTCCCATACCTCGAGAACGCCCGGACTCGAGACCGCTAGTATAACGTAAAGCCAGACGTAAGCGAATATGCTCCACGTGGCTGTAACGAAGAAAACCCGTAGATGCTTAATCTTTCGCGTCTCGCCGTTCGGTATTACGAACACACAAAGTGAGATGATAACGAAGAGATTGTACGCCGCTGAACCGACGATCGTACCGGGGCCTAATTCGCCCGCTTGAAAGTTTTTCGCCCAGATCTCAATGATTGAGAGAAGTATTTCGGGTGCGCTACTACCAAGAGCCATCAATGTTAAATTAGCTACAGTTTCGTTCCAAACACGAACGATTACTATCGTTGGCTCTCTTCCCTGTCGGCGTACGACCAATTCCTTTTCCTTCGACGTGATTACCTCGATCGCCGCCATAAACCGATCGCTAATTATCGATACACCGATGAACAGATATAGAAGCAGGAAGAAATAAACGACTCCTCGAAAGATCAGGTCTATCAGATGTAGGTTTTCTATGGGTGTCCACATCGGTATCATCAAACCCGGTTCGCATCGTACCGTATAGTTTCCTGACATTTTGCTTCCTTTTTGTTTTCTTCCTTTCTACTTTCCTATTTCCTTCCTTTCTTCCCTTCCTTCCTCCCTTCCTTCCTTTCTTGGTTCCACCCTTTTTCCTTTCTTTCAATAGGACAGAATCTCTTCAAGACGTTACCGGCGATCTTCACTCTACATTTTCTACGCGTTCAAAAAAGAATATATACGACTATGATTGTTATAGCGAGGGTTGGTCCCCTCCTCGTTGATCAGCAAACGACACTTTCACTCGCACTTCCTATAAGCGACCGATCGCAAAAGATCGCGCACGCCAGCGCGCTTTCTCTTTGCGAAGCCCCGGACGAATGTCCCGATAGCCGGTCTTTTGTGGATGTATATGCCTGTATATACGTGTATGTGTGCGTGCGTTGAGTGTATATATATATATATATATATATATATATATATTTGTTAATGTATGTATGTGTGTATGTGTATATATGTATTCAATGTGCGTGCGTGCGTAAGTGCGCGCGCGAGTAAGCGGGGATAAGCTCGACTACCGAGGGCTACCCTCGGCTTTTTCACCACCGCGGCAGTGTGCTCCCATGGCGAAGAGAGAAAAAGAGAGAGAGAGAGACAGACAGACAGATAGAAAAAGGGAGAGAAAGAGAAAGAAAGAGAGAGAAAGAATTCTTCGGCCACGAGCCGGCAAAACCGTACGGGGCCGCGTTCGAACGAACACTGAAAGAGCCTGCCGGTAGAGAGCGAATGAACGAAAGAGAGAGAGAGAGAGTAAGAGAGAGAAAGAGAGAGAGAGAGAGAGAGAGAGAGAGAGAGAGAGAGAGAGTAGTGGGAGGTACAGTCTATGTCTCTCAGCAATCCCGAGTGGCGGCGACGGCGGCAAGCCTTCGTCGGCCTGCTTTCCTTGCGCGCTTTCGCTCCGCTCGCATCTTATCGTCCCCGTCGCTCTTTCCACGAGCCGCGAGCTTGCGGAGCCAACTCCCACCCTTTTTTCCTTTGCTCTTTCTCTCTTTCTCTCGTTCTCTCCCTCTCTCTCTCTCTCTCTCCCTCTCTGGTTCATGACGCGCGCGCTTCCATCGCGTCCCTGCCAACCTTCAACGCGACGAAGGAAGCGCATGCGTTCCCACCTATTCGTTGTCCACCCTCTTTCTATACCAGCCAAGCGACACCCAACTAACTCGGCACGGCTCGGCCCCGCTCGGCACTGTTCGGCATCGCTCTGCTCGAATTTCCCACCCGTTCGACATCTACCACCACCGACCCACCCGGACTCTTTTGCCCATTACTTTGCCTTGTCTCGTCTACCCTACGTCTCCGAAACTTTTATTCTTTCTACTTGACTTATCCTCCCGATAAATCCATATCTTCATTTATCTTTTTATCGGGCCTTCCTAACGGTAAATTTTGCGATCGCGAAAGAATTATTCGTACTCCTTCATTATTCGTAGAAATAAAGGACACCCTCCACTCTTATTATTCTTCTTCAACTAATCGTAATCCTACGTTGACGTGATATCTGTAATATTGTGTATATATATATATATATATATATATATATATATATATATATATATATATATATAATATTGTATATATATATTGTGTGTGTGTGTATATTTTATATATATATGTATCGTTAAAAAGATTTATGTATTTCGTTTCCTATACGTTTATTAGATTGTCAAATCTTATGTCAAATAATTATACTCGACAATTAGTAGAATATATTTATATCTTTTATATATAATTTTTTCCTTGTAAAAAGAATATGTTAAACTCGTAATATGTTTCGACAATTAATTAATATGCGTTTTATTATACTTTCATTTCTTTCATAATGAATAATATAGTTTTTAAATATTATACATTAATCTTGTCTTGTTTTTTTTTTTATCTTAAATGAAAAAATTACGAAAGATTAAAAAATTTTATGTATTAGTTTCGATGGTATTAAATGTGGAGCCAAAAAGCACTAAAATTGAACGTAGCCATCTCGTGTTACGTAACACTGTTCTTCTATTACACTCCAGGGTTTTCAAAGAGTAAGGATAGAGAAGATACATACAGGTATCTACATGTACCTACGGAATAAATCATAAATAAAATATTTCATTGGTAACACATCTAAAGGTTAGAATTATTATTGTTATACAGAGTCGATAACTTACCGACCTAGGTCGATATAATATTGAAGTTAAATTATCGGTAGCGCAAAATGTCGATAAATATTTTTGATCCATTAAGCTGTTTACTATTCCTGGTTTTATAATAGTTTACGCCAACAGCAGGCATAATTCTAGACCAATCTTGATGAACAAGGTCTTATTCTAAAGACGAAGATTCAATCTAGGACATAACTTTTTCGAATTCTCAAAAAAGCTTTATTTTCTTTGAAAAAAATCGTTTTAAAAATGATTATTCTTCTAGAATAGTTTATAAAAGGCTTTTGTATGTTTATTCCGTGAAGTAACTATTGTCTGCTTGTTTGCGTACGTAAACAACTAATGTTCAGATTTTCTGAATCACATTCCAAAGACAAAGAAATTCGGAAAGCACAAACGGTCGTGCTTAATAGTCTGTTATGTCTGAAGCCGATGATGTCGGACGGTAGAGCTATACGTAAGTGGGGTTTCACACATCTCCTCCTGTTAGTTAAGAAGCCTGAAACTTCCGAAGCCAAAAGACATTTTCATCTTAAGGTGGATTTTAGAGTGAAGTCACCGTCAGTTCGTGGGTCCCCAGATGCAGCAATCTCCACGCGATAAGATCCGGATCGGTAGTACTTGCGATATATTGAAATTTAATTGTTAATCGCGCAACGCGAGTACTATCGGTCGAATGGCTGCATATTTCAATCTATTTTCAAAATCCCTTCGATCTTATTCCTTATTAAACGCTAAAGTATTAACTCTTTACATTGCCAATAATACTTCTACAGGTAAATAGATAAGATAGAGTTAAATTCGAAAATAATTTCTTTAAATTCGCAAATTTATATACTAATTGTCATATGTGTTAATTATTTTTATTATTCTTTATTCTTTTATAATGAATGATGTCGTATCTTGCACGGATCACTGCGAAACGCTCGCTACCATCAAAGAAAGATACATGCATACATATGAAAGACTGAAAAATGTAAGTTTACAGTCTACTGAACTATTTACCCTACCCCCACAAAACCAATTATTATGCCCGCGCGAGAGAGGAATAACCAACAAGCTTATACGCCGATACGATAGACGTATGGTTGAGACAGCGTTGCCGTTTGTATTCGTAATTCATATTTTGTCCATATATGTCGCTGTCACACATAATAAACTTTGAACGAAAAGCAGTGAACTGCAGTGAACAATCTTAATATTAATTTAAATGTTTTAATCACCAAGCACTTTTTTTAATTAAAAATATAAATACAGTACATGCAATAATGGGATAACATTTTTAATGAGAATCATTTTTATCTATAATTACAAAATATATGTCTAAATATCCTTTGTACAATATTATGTGTTAAGTACAAAAGTTCGTATAATATGATTGATGATATAAAAATACATACAATAATATTCTCCAAGAATCATTTAAAAACACATAATTAATATAAAAGAATTCATTCTTATTGCTTAAATAAATGTATAATGATCTAGGCTTTTTTGTTTATTTATTTGCTCGATGAAATTTTTATAAATTATACATAACCTAATTTTTATTTAATTTCACGATAATGTTCTTGTAACAGTGATGGGATCTTGTAAAACTTTCCTTGATAGCCTCATATAACCTGAAACTGGATCTCGACCAAAATACTTAACTTTTATTTCTTGTCCAACTTCTAAACCGAGAGCACTAGCATGAAACACTTTACGTTGATCTAACTGGGAATTGGGTAATAAAGTAGGTGTCATATTAGAATAGAGCGTAATCATAACACCAGCTTCTCTAATGTCTACTATCTTTGCAGTGTATATAGCTCCAAACTCCAATACAGGTTCTCGTTCCTTTTGTAATGTCTTTTCTATTATTTCTTTGGCTTCTTTTAAAGCGGTTTCGTTAGGTGCAAATAAACTATATATATCATCATCCTTTGGATATACCTAATAACAATAATAAAAAATAATTTTATCTAATGCATAGAAAATATAAGTATTATTAACTCTACATAAACAATACATACGTGAACACCAGTTTCGATTAAAAGTTTCTTTAGATTTATACCACCTACTCCAAGAAATTTCCCTCTTTGATGTACAGGAATTTCTATGTCTTCTACCATTGGCATCTTTTCGGTATGGTCTTTTCGAGGTGATGATAGTACTTCATTCATTATTGTAATGATTTTCTGATTAGCAATCTTAGCTTGATAGATAGTTTCCATTATGATTTTTAAAGGAACACCTGTAATTTTTACATCAGCTTGCAAAGCCGTAAAACCCTTCTTTCCTCCAGCAATTTTAAAGTCCATATCTCCTAAATAATCTTCCATACCCTAATTAATAATGTTTAAATCATCAGAAGACTTAATAATTCACTTATAGTTAAGTTAAATATCAAATTCTTACTAATATATCAGTTAATATCCTGTAATCTTTAATCTCAGTGGAATCCTGGTCATTACATTGAGTTATCAAACCCATAGCGACACCTGAAACTGGTGATGAGATCGGTACTCCTGCATCCATAAGAGCCAAACTCCCACCACATATAGAAGCCATAGATGAAGAACCTATGCACAAACAGCATAAGATTAATTTAAAATTTGTCATACCTGTACTATATAATATTGAAATATCTACCATTCGATTCGAGTACTTCGCTAGTCAATCTTATTGTAAATGGATAGTCTTTTGGAACAGTGGATCTTAACCCCTTCTCTGCTAATGCTCCATGTCCCATTTCTCTACGACCAATAATTCCTATACGTCCTATATCACGAGTCGCGTATGGAGGAAACTCATAATGTAAAAAAAAGTTCTTCTCTTTCATACCACTAGAAACATATGAAGGAATATTAAACAACAATATACTTATAAGCTACAGGTGTCTGTATTATTTTATATTACATATACCTTATTAACATAGAGGCAGTATCCATTTTAAGAGCACTTTCTAAAGAGTCCAATGTAACAGTGCACAAAACCTGTGTTTGACCTCTCTGGAAAAGTGCAGAACCATGAAGAGGTTTAAATAAATCTACTTGACAGTTTATTTTTCTTAGTTCTCGCAGGTTACGACCATCACACCTTAAATGTATCTAATTTAGATGGTGTATTGCACAAATATTAACAACATTGATACAATAATATCTATAAAATTATTATATATTTACCTTGTATTAGTTTCAAAGATGAGTGATCTAAAAATCTGTTTAACAAACTTATAAAATATATTTTCTATATTTTTTTCATGTGCTTCAGGATACTTTTTTTTAATAATATCAGTCATATGGACTAAAATTTCTGAGATAGCATTGTCTCTTGATAACTTGTCATGTTCAAAATTTGTCAGTATTTCTCGTATATTTTTTTCTGCATTCATCTGTATGCATTCTGTTATACCATCAACATTTTCAATGTTAGCAACAGTAAATTTCATTTTCTCCTTACCATATTTCGTTTGCAATGTATTAATAGCAAGAATTATACATTGACATTCTTTAACGCCTTGCTTTATCGCCTTTTGCAAATCATTTAAACTAATACTATCAGCAGATCCTTCTAACATAACAACATAATTATTATTTGTCGCAGTTACAATAAGATTTAGTGTACTTTCTTGCATTTCTTGCCTGGTAGGATTTATTTTTAATGTGCTATTTATCATTCCTACTCTTACTGCACCAACAGGACCATTCCATGGAATATCGGATAGGCTCAAAGCAGCAGATGCACCATTAATAGATATTACATCTGGGTCATTAATTCCATCAACGGCAAGTGTATTACATACTAGTTGTGTTTCCAAGTTCCATCCTTGTGGAAACAATGGTCTTAATGATCTATCTATTAATCTACTTGTAAGAATTTCATATTCTGTTGTTCCTATATCTCTTCTCATAAAATTAGTTGGTATACGACCAACAGCTGCAGACTTTTGTCTATAATCTACAATTAAAGGAACCATAGATTTCTCACTGCTAATTTTGCTACAGACTGCTGCGACCATGACAGATGTATCTCCGATAGATACAACTGTACTACTATTGCTAAGTCTAGCATATTTCCCACCAGAGATGATAAGATTACTCCTATATGCAAAAAAAATAAAATTTATTTTTATTGCATACTGGTCATGGTAGAATATTCTTATTCATATATGTATATATATATATATATATATATATGTATGTATGTATGTATAAAACCATATACTTATTAATGAAATAATTAAATAATAATAACGGAGAGTGAACAATAAAATGAATTATCAGTAACCATTACAACTAAAATAAAAATTTATAGTATATATACATTCAATAATAAGAGGTTAGATATATTTTTACCCATTAGAAAACTGTACTTCAGTATTAAATTCAGATTCATTGAAACTACTGGAAGCTCTTGTAAATTTCGGATAAATGATACCGCTGTTACGATATTTTTTATAACGAAGAAGTCGTAATTTACCATATTTAAATAACCTACAATTCACAGCAACGATCATCTTTCAAGAATAATCATAAAACCACATTGGACTACACTTATCTGATAAGATAGATTAGTAAACTCCCGCCATGTAACTTTAATTATTATGTCTTACCGCTAGAGGGTAGTATGAATATTTTCTGTTAGTCTGTTCGACCGAGTTAATACATCTTACGAGTAGACAGATGATTGTTTGTTAAACTTTGTATAGTTTAATAGTAATTTTTAGTTGATTTTAGTTAAAAAATTGATGGAGAAATTAGTATATACTAATATTATATATTATTTATATAGTTTTTAAAAAAAATTTGTAGCAATGTATATAAAATTAATGAATATAATAATATAAACAAGTGATATACAAAATGAATTTCTTAACGCGTGTTATTCTATTTAATAGACCTATTGTGAAAAAGACGTTTTATCCAAATCATAGACTAGTACACGCATTTCAACAAAATGAAAGATCAGATTATCCTAAAGTATATGATAGGCCACCTGAGAATAAAAAATTAAGTCTTTTACAACAAGCAAAGAAAGGATACTTCCATTTGAAAGAAGAATTAACTTTATTAAAGAAAGAAACAAAAGAATGGATCAAAGGTAAAGATTTCTTTCATCCATCAGATGAAGTAGATATTGTTTGGGATTTTAATGGCAATCAAAAATCTTTGGATCCATGGTTGACTGTATGCGATAGTGATTATAACGAAGGTTATTCAACTTGCAAGTGAGTATGTGTTCTGTTTACTAATTCTGTTTAGCTTGATAAAGTTTTATATTAAATGTTTTTACATTTTTATAGATTAGAATTAACTCCAGAGGGCAAAGCTATCTTTTCTGGTAATTTAGATTTTAGAATTCCAAAAGATGGTAAAATAACCAATGCAGGTTATTGTGCTCTTAGAACAGCAAAATTCAGGAAAAGTTTTAAACGAGAAACGCGTCTAGATTGGCAGTCATACAATCATCTTATTATGCGTGTAAGAGGGGATGGTAGAGTCTATATGATCAATATTGGAACGAAAGGTTTATATGATATAAATTGGAATGATTTGTATAATTATGTAATTTATACAAGAGGTGGACCATATTGGCAATATGTGAAAATACCATTTTCAAAATTTTTTTTGTCTAGTCATGGAAAAGTACAAGACGATCAAGTATCTATACCTTTAGATAATATATCAAGTTTTGGTATTATAGCTTCTGATAGAATTCCTGGCCCTTTTAAACTGGAGATAGATTATATTGGTTTAGTATACGATCCCTTTGAATGGGAAGAGTTTGCTTATGAATTGTATAAAATAGATAATGTTTTGTTTTAATAAGGCCAATTTAAATAGATTAATTAGTGTAGTTATACATATACAAGTTTATTAACCAATATATTTCTCTGTAAACATTATGGTAGTTGAATATCGATATGCAAAATAGTATATGTAAAAAATTGCAATAATAAATTTGTACATAAGACTCGATAACTGTACATTACTCATCTTCTATTAAGTAAGAATAACAGAAAAATAAATTACGACCGTGTTGAAACTTTCTTCTTTCTAAGAAATTTATACGTATTTCTAGATGTCAAATAACTAATACCTCCAGCAAATGTTGATATTGCAGTTATATAGCACAAGCATTGAAGAACAGGATGGTTCACAAAATGAAAAACAGGAGCTGCAACGGTCCCAGCAGCAAAAGACAATTGAACTGCTGTATTCAATTTACTCGTGATAGTAGGCGCTAACTGTACTGTCGCATGTGTGGGATCAAAATATCTTGCCAGTGTTTTCTAGATCAGAGAATCATTATAGAAAAAAAATGTATTCATACCAAAGTGCAACTTCAGTTTTAGGAAAAAAAAACTTCTGTTACATACAGGTGCAGGTAATGATCGATATCTGATATAAGATGCCGCACCAACTAGAACAATGTCCCTTGCTACAACAAGACATGTAAGAGGCACTGGTATTAATCCTACCCATGCCAAAGAAAGAAAGAGTGTTCCTACAAGTAATTTATCGGCAACAGGATCCAAAAAACTGCCAAGTTTAGAAGCTTGCGACGACCATGTTCTTGCAATCCATCCATCAGCTAAATCGCTAACTCCTGCGAATGCCAATAGCCATAGTGCTATCTATAGTTTTTAGAAGATAACATATATTATTTGTCAAATAATAATCAATTAGTAAATCATTCTTTTTTTTTTTTTTAAAAAGAAAAGGGAACAAACTTACCTGATAATCTTGTGATAGTATTAAATAACTTAAGTAAGGCGATGTGACCATACGACCCACACAAAGAAGATTGGGAACAGTCCATATATTTTCTCTTTCGATTATTCCTTCTACTTTTTTCCTTGTTTCTTTGATATCTTCCAATATACGCGCCTTCAATGCTTTTCGCTTTACATTACGATCTTTCGAATTAATAGCATTTTTATGGTTAGTATGTTTAATGCAATAAAGCTTCGTTTGACACCTTAAGTATCTTTTTAAATATTGTTCTAAGAGACATTTAGTTAATATTCTGGTTTGTCTCAATTGTAATAACGTGATGAAACTCATAATTATCTGTACCTGTTTTTTCAATTCGATAAAAATAACATTATATTATATATAATCAACATATTTTCATTAGTATTCGGTTGATTACGAAATTTCCTTTTTAGGTTATATTTAACTATTTGTAACACGTAATAATCGAAACTTACCTTTTATAGTGAGATTTTAAATGCGATTAATCCATTCATAATAAAATATTTTATTTATTAGGATTACATACAAAAGTCTGTATCAAAATCACATTTTAACCTTATTGCATCTGTAACTTTACGATGTTTGTCTCATATTCGAAAGACATATTGGAAAGATTCCGATAACTATGATCGACGAACGTCGTAAATGAAATTGAACTTTTCTCAATAATTTATAATATTTTCTTATTACGAATTAATTAAAAAAAGAAAAAAAGAAAAACGATGTCAAAAAAATACTTATTGTCTGAGTGAAATTCGATTCATATGAATAATGACGATTGTTTAAAGTTATAAGTTTTAAAATATAGTTAGCGAATGATACTGTTGCAAATTAAATAAGACAATTCTAAGTTTTTATATTATGTTCTCCATTCTTCTTTTTTATTCTATCTTTAACGGAATAATTTTACCGTGGGACCAAAAATTATACAACATTCAGTATTTTTCATTAAAAAGTTAAAAAAATGGTTTGCATTGTCAGAAACAGAAATGTTATTATTTTACAAAAGTTGATTAACGAAACAACACTGATATTGTTTTAAACAATAATATTACATTTATTTCATTTCATTGTCTCAATTAAAAATTTTATTTATAAATTGAAGGTCTATATTTTAATACGGTATTCCTAGATCATCATAATTATGACCTTGAATTGAACCTCGATGTCCTCGATCGATTTTTTCGAGATTTTCAAACACCATCTACCGGTAAAATATAACAAATAATTTTGGAAACGTATCCCTGATGGATAGGTTACACATCTTACACAAGTGTATAAAGAATGGAATTTTAAAATGGCCATATGGTACTGCGATAAATATTTCCAGTGATAACTATGCAGTATAAGAGTATATTAATTGAAAACTTAATAGTTTATTAATATAAAAAATTTACCTTCCGTTATAATTAATATCATTAAATCATATCTTAATTTTCTTCTTTAGAAAGGGGTTTTGAATATGAAGAAAGAATTATGTTCACACATCGTTGATAATTTTACATAAAATTCGCCGCTTACGAATTGGACTATGGATATTCACAAAGTTACCACTTTATCTAAAAGAGAAACACTCAACGTTATCCTTTCCTTGTGATATATTCCTCGATTTATAACACTCGTTCGTTAATTGAAGACGAATGATCCCAATAAAAAGTATGTAAACCGTAGAGAATTGAAAAGGATATAATTAAAAATAAAGAAACAAAATATAAAGCAAACGAGGGAAATATGGGTAAAGAAGTAAAAAATGAATAAAGGGGAAATTAGAAAATAGGATAGAGAGGAGTGATCGGTTGGTCGGTCGGTCGGTCAGGCGGTCAGACGGTCGGACGGGCGGTCGATCAGTCGGTCGGTCGGTCGGTTGGTCGGTCGTACGTTGATCGTCGAAAGCCGAATGGTTAGGAGCGGTAATCGTGAGGGGCGTGCACGCATGCGCGCCAGTATCACGCTTAGGGTGCTACAGGCGCAAGTCTGTCAGAGAGCGGAGCAACAGAGTGCCGTTGTGTACACCCTCGCCCACGTACCGCGACGCTCCTCGAGGAAGCGTCCACGTTTTTTTTCCCCCTGCGAAAGCTGTCCCCGTGAAGGCGAGCGCGAAGCGTCGCCGCCCGTGTTTTTCCGTCCCAACGCGAACAAAGTAATACGGAGAGTGAAAGGAAATAGAAATAATCTATCATACGATGCGTCCCTCATCCTGGCCGACTTACTTATCGTGCCCGATCGAGAGACGCACGTAAGGTGGCTCGAGCTATTTTTTTTTTTTTTAATGTGTCACCACGGACGAGCATGATTCTGGCTGGATCAGACCATTTCTTAGCGGGTAAGTCCACTCGAGCGTGCCACGAATTGAGCCGTACCGTACCGAGCTGAGAGCCATGAGAGTCGTAGAATCGCGACCCGCATTTTCCTATAACAAAAATATTGCAATCACGTAGATAGGTATAGCCACGTAACCCTATAGACCTCGTCAGGGAATTCTCAATCGCGGTAATCGGTTCATTGAAATTTTTCCGTGCCTCTCTTACTGAAAACAACCGACCGACCGATCGACCGACCGACCGACCGACCGACCTACCTACCGACCGACCTACCGACCGACCGACCGACCGACCGCATTGCCGCGCAACAAACCTCCCTCCCACAACCTCCCACCTACCCACCATCTCACCGTGTCTATCTCACCCTCTTGATACGCTCCTCCCTCCCCTCCGTCCCAACGCTCCTTCACCTTCGTTCTCTTCGTCCTCGGACAACGAGGAGCTCTCGTCACGTGCACCATTCACAATTTTCAACGATACCCATCACCAATACTTTTTTTCATTCTCATGATCAACTTTAACGAACGATCCTAAAAGTGTACGCGCGTACCTCTTTCCATCTTCCGCATTGCGCAAAGCCATTATTTTTTCATTTTCCCCTTTTCTCTCTCTCTCTCTTTCTTTCTCTCTCTCTCTATCTATCCATCTATCTACCTATCTATCTCTCTCTCTCTCTCTCTCTCCCTCAACCTCCCTTCTCCCCTTCTCCCCTGTTTCTCCTTTGTAACAACACAAAGTCGCGATTCCTTTCGTCGCTTTATCGACGAACCCATCGAGCGAATAACGCGGATGAGAGCACGTCTCTTCGAAAAATCATCTTACGCGCTCACTAGGGAGACTCGCGAGAGAATTAGCTTTTTTCATTTTTATCCTTTTCCGGAATAGAAAAGAAATATGTAACAACCCAAGACCATGCGTGCGTAGAATATTGCGTGTAGCACGATAGTTTCTGCGGTATCTGGGGCGACGATTAATTATTCCGGGTCATTAAAGTGTAATGCGTCGCTATCGTTTGAAACGTTCGATACCGACAGTACTACTATGCGCAACCGGTAGTTGATTATAAAATTCGTTTATGGATGGCCGAGAGTTCTCAGCTCGAAACTATAAATAATTATTATTGATAAAAGAAAAAGAAAAAAAAAGAACAACAATTTTTTTCTCTCTTTAACCTTTTTCCAGTGGAAAATCCTTATGAAGGCATCGCGAATTATAATATCGTTATCCTTTTCGCGCACATATCACGTATAAAATATTTAAGGTTACATGGTACGTCGTACATATTAGACTCTCCCTTGTGTTTTTTTTTTGTGTTAAAGATCAGTAAAGTTTCTTTGGATTAAATAATAAGAGTGTCAACGTCGTAACGGCGCGTAACCAATAACGCGAATAACGTTATCAAGAATGGTTCGCTTGTCACGAGATCGTCGCTCGAAAGTTCATAACATGCCGACGTCGAGAGATCTGTATAAATCGAAAAATCGATAATATTTCGTGCGATAATAGTTGAAGTTAATAAAAATCGATTCGAAGATTCTTCATATCGGGTTTGTTTTAGTACCTGTGGAAGCGACTGCATTTCTGGGTGCCGTTGCTGGCTTTATCGTCCTATTACTGGCCATCTTCCTCTATCTCTCTCGTAAGTGGTGCTTCACGCCGCCCACCTCGGCTGCTCTCTTCGGTGGAGTTTGCGTTCCGCTTTGTGAGTCCAGCAATAGCTCTGCATCTCAAATATCGAAAAATATAGGTACGCATTTGCGCCTACGTACATTCGTCAATTATTTTCTCTTCTATCCTTTCTAACTTTTATCGCCGTGTACTTACATATATTGTCGATCAAAATAACTATCGTTGATAATACGTTATCGTATCATAGGGAAAGGATTTTCCTATTCAGATCCAGAAACGAGCTCCGATTCGGAAGAAGACGCTCTTCGAAGATTGAATTCGCATCCTCATCCACCACCAGATACGTTGACTATACAAGCTGAGGATGGGCCAGCTATCGTTGGTCGGTATACTTCGTTACCTCTAAACCCTTCTCCTTTAAAAGTAAAAAGTAAATAATGAATATTTTATATAACGTGGTACGTTCTATATAATGGATTTCAGATGCTGGAACTACTTCAAGTAGTTGCACCGAGGAACATTCGCCAACAGCTCAGCAGCAACAGGTAATCTACGTATATTATGCGTATCCAATCTCGAACATTTACCTTTTCCTGTATACTTTTTGATATTTCAAGTTACTTTAAAATTTAGTGCGTAGTGGAGGTCGGCGCCTCTAGTATCATACTCGATAGTAGAGAACAGGAGGCAGAGATCGTACGGAATGCACCAACGACGAATGACGTTATCACGAGAATGGGAGCCGTGCAGGAGGAAATTGGTAGCCTGGAAGTCGCTTTTCTTTACGACGCACCGATGCGTGAGATGACGGTTAGTTATTTGTTTTGTTTATTTATTTATTTTTTTTTGATATCTTTCGATCGTTCTCCATCGTTAATATGTTACATGTATATGTACATGCATGCATTATGATATTATTTACTGTGGCAGGTACAAGTTTTGCAAGGACGAAACTACCCGGCAGGAATCGGTGGCAGTCAAGTGCGTTTAGTATTGTTACCATCTAAAAAGCAAAGACGTAAGACTCGCGTTCGACAGGGTAACTCGCCTCAATACATGGAAAGCTTCCTCCTCCCTCGCGTTAATCCGGAGGATGTGAACGCTATGGGAGTACGGCTAAGGGTCTATTTATGGGGTGGTAGAATGCGTAGAGAGAGATTACTCGGAGAGGCAAGAGTCTCCTTCGATCAAATCAATCTACAACTCGAAACCACTCTTTGGTTGACCTTGCAACCACCGCCATCTTCGGTAAATTATATGATTTGTCCTATTAAAAGTATCCTCTAAAAAAATACGAATGGATTGTCATTGAAATATAAACTCGTTATAGGTTCAGGATTGGGGTACAAGCAGCAGTTTAACGCGTAGCGATTCTACGGGTTCACAACAATCCGTTCAATCTTACGCATCACCTACTATACCGCCATATGGGAGTAGCATGAAAGGTGGAAGCGTTGCGGAAATATTAATAGGGCTATCTTACAACGGTACGACCGGACGTTTATCGGTCGAAATTATCAAGGGTTCTCATTTCCGTGGTGGCGGTGGTAACGATACCAAACCACCGGATACTTATGTGAAATTGGCACTCGTCGATAGCAATGGCCATGAGATGAGTCGATCAAAGACGGGCTTGAAAAGAGCTCAACCAAATCCACTTTATAAGGAGACCTTTGTTTTCCAGGTAAAAAAAAAATATATATATATATTTATATTCTTTATATAAATATACTATATATATTTATATTCTTTATATCTCGATATTCTCTAAAGCGGATAAATTTGATTTTATTTCTGTTCACAGGTCGCTCTTTTCCAACTAGGTGACGTGACGCTTTTCGTTTCGGTTTATAATCGCCGAAGAGGTAGTATGGGTAAAAAAGGAAGAGAGATGATCGGTTGGCTCTGTCTAGGTTTGAACAGTTCTGGATCTGAGGAATTACAACATTGGAACGACATGCGTGCGGCCCGACAGCCCACGCAAGTTCAACGCTGGCACTCGCTTTTACGTCCTTGAAGTGAAAAAAGGATTCACACGATCGAACGATACGAAGATTTTTCTCGACATTAGGCCATTTTTTTTTTTTTCAAGCAGCATCGTCGGACTAAACGAGTCCAACGTGCACTGTGCCCGACTGGAAAATGAAAACGAACGGAAAAAAGAAAAAACATACATAAACACGCGAATCAATAAGCGTTTCATCTGTCGATAGTCGATACTGCGTTACGATCAAAGCCGCTTGCTATCGTAATAATAAGCGCTAAAAAAAAAAAAAAGAAAAGAAAAAAACTCCGAGTTGTAAACTCTATACTCGATGTACCAAGTACATACACATATACATTCCCCTTTTTGATACGGCGGAGGGAGTCGAGGGTGTTTTCGATATATTTCATCCATCACGGTGGCACCACCGACTTCGTCGAGGTCACGAGTTTGTGGCACGAGAACTCTCCGACTCGGATATATGTGCCTGAGCCAAAACCTTGATCGTTTATCTTTTACTTTGTGCCTTTCACCCTTTTTAGGAAAAGTCGTGGTCCCACCTGTGACACCTGACACGTAGGGAAAACGCGTAAGGAAAGGAGGGAACGAGCACAAGTGTATATGCCTGTACGTGTGAGTGTGAGTGTAAATGTGTGCGTGCGCGCGCATGTATGCTTCTTTGTGCAATGAGTGCAACAAAAGAGAAAGAGAAAGATAGATAGAGGGAAAGAGAGAGAGAGAGAGAGAGAGAACGAAAACGATTCGAGCTAACAAGTGTGCCGAGTTTTATCTTTGCTCCGTGGTACTTTTTCAATATTATATTCTAGTATGCAGTAACTCCTTCATACAAATTAGTACGACGAATTTTGGTGTCTTGTGATGGTTCGAGAATGGATTTTGGACGTTGTGCGATACTGAATGAGAAATATAAGACGAGGACACGATTACAATTCAATGACGCACAATAAATCGCAAAACGCACCCCGTTGATGCAGATGTGATTATGATGATGATGATCGTAGAGATTATCGATCTTATTATCGACATAGAAATTTATGCGATTGTAATTCATAAGTACGAATAGATCTAGTCACATTACTATCTACGCGTTTAATAATAGACGGAATTGGATAGGGAAGAAAAAGTATAAAAAAATTAAAAAAAAAAAATAAAGAAGAAAATGGGCGAGAGACTGATCAACGGATAAGCTACGAATCATTTAGAGCTTGATTTTTCAAGCTTTACAAATGTTTATAGTCTTTTAGCCATTAAAGAAAAAATTAATCCATGCTCGAACTGTTTTGTCGTTTACTTATTAGGCACGAAGCGATTATACAAGGGCTCAGAAGTTGATTACTCGTCGGATAAATATAAATACACGCTATATTACAGCTTCGATTTTCTTTAGCACTTCTGGTTCTAGTACACTTAAAAACCGATAATAGTGGCTTTCTAATTCAGCTATCGAAGAAGAAATTGCGAAAATAAGTGTTAGAAGATTTTTATAATTGAATCGAAAAGAAATGCGTCTACTTTGAAAAAAAAAAATCGAAGGATAATATGATATAATTTTGTACTTTTAGTGCCATCGACTTCTGAGTCCTAACAGCAACAAGATTGTACATAACTTAATATGTTACGGTCTGTTTATAAATGACACGATATTGAATGCAAATTTTTAAGTTGGGCTTGCATTCATACAATGTTACACTCTTCAGAATTTTCTCACTTCAAAAATCAATACTTTATTTGTGTGTAAATCAAATCGAAATGAAGTAATCGTAATAAGTCGTAAAGATAACTTATGACTCTCTCATTACAGGAGCACTATTTCGTGATTATATTGCCTTATATATCACTTCAAGTTACTCTAAAGAATTCAAAGAATTCGTTGTACTCGGCTTTCTACGCCCAGCGAACGCTATAAGAAAAGTCACGAGATAACAAACGACATAATTTTAAAGATCGTTTGTTACAGAGAGGTATGCCAAATTAAGAAAAAAAAAAAAGAAAAAAAATAAATAAATAAAAAAGAAAAAAAAATAGAAAATTTTATGCGAGTATGAGATCAAGTGGTGCGCACTATTACATCATCTTATTCGCGATTTCTTTCAAAAATTGTTATAGGTGAAGATCGCGAACGTTATAAACAGACTATCTCATCGGATTTTTATTTATATTTTATCTACAGCACCCTTTTCTCGATAAGTAACGATTAAAGTTTAAACGTCTACTGCACAAAATAATTACCTTGATCAATGTTATTACATACAAATAAATAACTATATTTATCGCGTTTTATAAAAATGTACTCTGATACAATTAAATAAATTTATGATTAGTTGTTATTAAGAGCATAAAAAAATAAAGTGTCAGTCAGAGAACGTATTTCTCCAATAGTTCTCTCTTTTTTCTTGCAAGTAATGCTTCTTGTATATCTTGCTGAGATGGTATAGGTTTTTGTGAAGTCGTTTCTATTTCCTCTTCCGAATCTGACTCTTTATTCTTCTGCTGTAGCCATTCTTCTATAGTTTTGTCTCTTGCTTCATGTTCCGCTTTTTGCTCTAACGGTAACAAAATTCCATCGTCATCGTCTCTATACCCATAATAATCGGCATCAATATCCTTCATTAATTCTGCACGTGTTTTTCGAGGGGGTGGTGGAGGCTCTTGTTCAAAGAGTTCTCTCACTCCTGGTAATTCTTTCGCGGCTCCAAAATATTTATAACCACGATTTCCAGGTACCTAAAAGTTTCAGACAAAGTATAAATAATTTTAGTAAATATTATCTTGAATGATGATAAAATATCTATTCACTTCTCGCCCTTCATGATCCAGCATCCGTGGTCCTACACGAGAATAATCTGGTCCTCCGAGTTCTTTAATTTGTGCTTCCCAATGCCTCTTTTCTCTGAGTAATTTGTTAATCTCGTCATTTAAATCACGAATTCGAAATTCTCCTAAACCAGCATTTTGTATCTGAGCAACCTTCTTAGCGATTTCTCTAATTATTTGCATTCTCCACTTCTCGGCTTTCCTCAAATCTCGACACTCGGAAGCTAAATAAGGTCTTCTCTCTTGTTCTTTTCTAGCTCCTTCGTTACTTTGAGCTGCTCTCCACCTCGCGAGGGTGGTCCTATTAAAATATTTTAACAAATTACTTCCTATGAAAAAAAACTACAATAAAAAATTATGGAAGAACATAAAAAAACTTTATTTACTCACATAGCCTTTTCAGCATTACGTGCCTGAAAAAAAAATATAGACCAATTTTATTTAAATTATACAAAGAAATTACTTGGTTTTTAACATATAAGAATGTATACATAATTTGTACTTACCATATTTATATGTGTGTTTTAAACTTTGTTTGGAAAAGATTGACTTTATTCAATATAAGTTCATTCAATAAATAACAATGTGTATTAAACTGATTAAAATATTTCTACAATAACCACGTGAATAAAGAATAGTAAAACTTCGTTTCATTAATGTTTATATATTTTTAGGTTATATCGAAAAATCTAACGCATTCACTAAATACGAATAATAACATATTTCAAACATGTGTTTTAATATTTTTATAATTTTTTATATAATTCATAAAAAAAAAGTATGTGTATATAAATCTGAAGAACGTGATTTTAAGTATAAATACTTCCTTGAATATGGACCAGTATACACAAAATATACAATGCTATTGTACGTTAAAGACACGAACGCTTTGTAAACTCAAGATAAGAATTATTTAAAGATAATATTTATTAAGATAGTTTGCATTTAAATACACGCATATGTTAATATATTTTGTTTTTTTTTATAACGATTTTTTATTGTATAAATCTGACAAAATTATAACTTATCTTATAATGTCTTATAAGGTTATGTTCATTTTAAGATAGCGTTTTGTTTTCTTTATCGAAGTACGTGTAGGAATTCTGATTGGTGGTTAAGCGAAGAGCAACCAAAGCAGAGAAAAGAAACTGGTATTTCCTTGTCCGTCATTTAAAAAAAATTTCAGTAACAAAGAAAGCGGTAAGAGCTGTGTTCTTTTGTCACAACTAATCTGAAGTATATTGGAGGATACATCGAAGGTATTGTCATTTGTTGTTTACGTCTAATTAATTTTTATTTTATTTTTATATAAATAGAAGTAATAAGACAAAGTTATTTCAATTGTTATAGATCTAGTGTTTAAATTGTTCCGCACTCTGACGAAAATGTTGCGTGAGTAATAATCCTTTGTTAAGAACAACTATTTAAATTTTTTATGTATAAAAGATAATTCGTTTTTTTCTTCAACAAATAATACTTGGCTAATATATGGCAGCCGTTAAAGTGTATGAAACTATATAGGATATTTATTTGTGGACTGGAAAATAAGATAATAAACTGTAACATTAGAGTGTATTTTTTTGTAATCGTACAAAAGAATTTAATCGTAATTTTTTACGTTTTTATTTTTTGTTAAGGGTTTTACTTTATTTGTCTTCATTAGGTATCCAGATACCATTGCTTCTCATCTGCTTTCTGTCAGGAGTATTGTCTGAGAATTGTGAGGACAACAATAAAGAGCTATGTATATCTAAGAACGATGAGCAAGAGTCTTTGAAATCTGCAAATTCTATTTATGATTTTCATGCGCTTGACATCCATGGAAATGATGTAGATTTGAATAAATACCGTGGTCATGTATTAATAATTGTTAACGTTGCTAGCAACTGTGGATTAACTGATACTAATTATAAACAACTCGTGCAATTATATGAGAAGTATGGAAACTCTGAAGGATTGAGAATTCTTGCGTTTCCATCTAATCAATTTGGTGGCCAAGAACCAGGAACTTCTCAAGAAATTCTTAACTTAGTTAAAAAATATAATGTTACTTTTGACATGTTCGAAAAAATAGATGTCAATGGAAATAACGCTCATCCTCTATGGAAATGGCTGACTAAGTTGGGTGGAGATAAAGGCGGAGCCATTAAATGGAATTTTACCAAATTTATCGTTGACAAAGAAGGCAATGTTGTAGCCAGATTTGCTCCTAATAATGAACCATTAGAAATGGAACCTATTTTAAAAAAATATTTGTAAATCTTATTATATGATAATTTTATGTTTAATTATACGGTATATATAGAGATCAAGATAACATATAATGTGATATAACTATAGATTAGAATTTTTTCTTTCCATGACATATATAAATATATAATAAAGAAGCATCTTATAGATCTAATTTTCATTGTTTAAATAATGTTATTTGCTTCCAAAACCTTTTATAATTTAATAAAGGGACTACGTACAACACAAATATAAGGTGGTATTTAATGAAAATACTATTCTATACGAAGATAGTAATGCATGTTATTACAATGAATAAGTTTATTTTCAAAATTTCTGATAATATAAATGCAGACTGTACAAAATAGCCAGAGTTAAAGAAACTCAGCATGATTATAGACTTAAATTTTAACATTAAATAAAATACATATATTATATTATATTAATAACATTTATAGGTAAATATCGTAGAACACTTTTAAGCATTTAATTTAGAGCATAGCTTATTCACAGTTTCTTACAATTATATTTGAAGTTTATTCATTAATTTAATATCCTAAAGCTGAGTAAAAGTAAAAATGCTTGTAAAAATCTTTGTGTTATAATATCTTCATGGAAAATCTTAATAGTTACATTATCACTTGCTCTATGTACAAGGTTTAATACATGACACATATTATGTTCTATATTTAATAAATGAAGAGATTTCATTATTTTTATATAAGACTGGAATGAAAATATGTGAAGTAAATTTTTTAAAATATATTTATATATACTAACGATAATGAACAGTTCCACACGTTCTTGAATAAACGCCATATCTTGCGTACGATATATATACGATCATTTTATATGGACGGATTTTACAAATTGATAAGTATATTATTAACAAAACTGTATAAATAAATATAGTCTAATAAATTACAGAATATCAGGCAGTTCCTTTAACATTGCTATTAATTGTAGCCAGTTCGTGTTCCATATTTTTGTTTTTTCCATTAGTAATGGTCGTAATGTCTTCATAAGTCTAAAAAGAAATTAATAAATCTGAATATTTGTATCATAAAGCTGCGATTACGTTTATCGAGCATTTATAGTTATTTACTGTAATTTTTTTTACTAATAACTAATATTTTTTTTTCTATTCAAATATTATAATTAATCTTTCAAATTCATTCTTCTATCACGCCCAATTTCTTTCTAACGTTATCATACAAAATTAAAGAAATGCAATAACAATAAATTACCCATAGTTTCTTGTTGTAATTCTACCTTGTAGGAAGGATTATCATACGCCGATGTAGTTTTGCGTGGTGATATATCCGCTTTACTGCTCGTTCGTCTTTTCATCAGCATCATTAATAGAATCAATGTAGATAATATTGCGAGCGATGCCACTATGGCTACTATCACTAAAGGACCATAATAATCTCCTTCGTGTAACGGTATCGAAGCCAATTTACCCACTATAAACAAAGATAGAATTTTTTACACATAAATTATTTATGAACATACATTTGCATATTCAATCCTATATTTAAATTATAAAATATTATTGAATACCTTGTCGAGGCACATTCGTTGGTATCAAAATACCAGGCTTAGTAACAAAATCTTGCACATTACTTTTTTTAATTCTTCCATTCGTTAAATAAACTTCGATCCACAAACGATACCTTGTTCCTGGTTTGAGATCACTGATAATAGTTTTAGCTGGAGAATCTCTTTTAGCAATTTTAAATGTACTTGTATCTTCTTTACCACTGTCACTTTGATAAATCGCTCGATAAATATTGACATATTTATCTTCAGGATAAGGAACTCCATTCCAAGATACCTCAACATCGGTCGACTTGATAGTTTTTATTTCAACTTTTACGTCAAACGAATAAGGATCTGGTTCGGAGGATGTGGTTACGTGAATCTGTATAAACAAACAAATTTTTATACGTATATACTTCTAAAATTTTTCTGTTAAAAAATTAATCAATAAAAATTTTAATAATTTTTATCAAAAAGAATATTTAATACGCATTATATATTACCGTTTTTTCTGCTACAAGTTCAGTAGCTTGTCCAGGAAATGGTATAAAATAAATTCCAATTTCGTACGTTGTCACCGGTTTAAGATTTTCTATAACATAATTCGTGACAGCTCTATGGATTAATGGCGTTGCTGCGTATACTTTCCCATCGTGTTCCTTGTATCGTAATTGAACACCATCGATGAACTGTAACTCGTAATCAGTAAATTTCTTCCACATAATATTAATCCAGCTCGAGTTTGTTTCCATTATTCTTAATTCCGCATCGATTGGTATTTGTGGTGGTAATGTTGTAATCTCAGCGTGCTTCTCCAAGGTACGTACGGTGTATATTTTACTCGTAGGACTGTTCGTTAAATCTTTTAGTTTCACCGTTATTTTCACTTTGTATTCTGTCGATGGTTTCAAATCATCTAATTCGAATTCCAACTGAGGAGTTGCTATTAAATCACCAGGAGGTGCAAATACTTTGGATTTCCAAGTGATAGGATTAAAATTTCTAAAAATTTATATCAATTTTATCATTATAGAACATTTCATGAATTCATAGCGAAAATAAATTTATAATTTACTTAGAATCACTCGTATATTTTAGTTCGACTCTTCCATGAAGACCAACTAAAATCGTTGGTACCGTAAATACTAATCGTACTGTACTCTCATCGAGGGCTTCCAGAACTTGTACAGTGATCTCATCGGATGAAGATGATACAGAAAAATTAGGGATACCTCCTGTTAATGGAAAACCTGGTGGTACATTGTGATCTAATCCTGTAATAGAAATTGTAAAGATTTTCAATTTTCCAAAGATCGTTAACGTATATAAGTTTCGAATAATTGATAAGACCTATTCTCCGTTATAGAACATTGACATTTCCTGAAGTGATCGATTTTAGAAATCAAAATATAGGTAGGTATAAAAACCTATTATCATATGAAATAAATAAATTTTCTTCTTTTTCTTTTTTTTTTTTTTTTTTTTTTATCAGGGACGAACCTGACTGGTTTGGCGTTTGTGCTGCGAACGGATGATTCAAGTGCGTGAGTCCTGAATGTGGTATATGAGCATCAATATGAAGCGGTAGAGAAGGTTGCGGACCGGTTGGTATGTTATGAGGTATTGCTGGCTGTCCAGGATAATGTTGGAAAGGTCCAAGATTAGGATCATGTTGACTAATATGAGCCAACAATTCTTCTATTTGTTGAGGAGTATTAGGAATATCTGGTGTGTGTATATGATAAGTGGTCTGTCCGTTTTCACTCTTTTGGGTTAAAATATGTGGCTTGCTAGTTTTTTTCCCTACAGGTGGTGGGGTTCCAAAATAACCTGTTTGTATTTGATTAGTGGATGGTCGCTTTTGTGTTGCGATTTGTTGATGAAGATTGTAAATACCGGAGTGTCCCTGAGGCGGACCATGATCTAGTTGAATTAAGCCAGGATGTTGAATGTTTATAAGATGATAAAGTTCGTCGGGTGCGATCTCTTGTTCGGGATTGCGTTGACCTTGTTTAGGTTTACCCGGTAAAGTGGGTACCGACATTTTGATCTTGTCTAAATCGGAGAGAGTATCATCGATTTGAGTTTTCTTTTTCGAATTCATTTGGACTATCACGTTTGGATCGATCGAATCTGGTTTTGTTGGTATTGAATCACGGTAAGGCGGTCCTGCCGCGCTGTCATCGAAATGTGCATTGAAACTAGAAGGAGGTATATTCTCTCCGTTATTCGGTACAAACGAGAAGCTGGAATCGTCGGATTCCTGATGAGGATTTAACGGTATAAATTGAGGTTGGTCAACGTTGTGACCGCCCTTTTGTAAAAATGGTAATTTACTTGGTTTAATCGTACTATGTATATATTGATTATCCATGCTCGGTTGATTAGGAACGGACATAATTTTATCGGGAAATTTGTCGGGACTCAATGGTCCAGGAAAATGTGTTTTCACTGGCTCGATCGGCTTTTTAGAATCCAACTTAGATTTCGATTTATCTTTTAGCAATGGTACTTGTTTTTCGGTTTGAGATGACAAATGAAAGACGTCGTCGATGGTAGGATGAGTAGGTTTATAGTCAGGACTATAAGGTCCATTGTATGGCACGGTAGGATGTCCAGGATCCATAGGATAATGAAAGAGTCCATGAGTAGTGGCAGGGGCAGAGTAAGTATTAGTGTTTTTCGAATCTTCCCGTAAGGAGGAAGTGCCATATTCCGGTTCCTGGCTGGGCCTGACCATTTCCGACTCGTTATTCGATCTTTTGCTATCGTCAATCAATTGACGATTGAACGTGTCTGTGGCTAAGGGGCCGGGGAACGCGGGCGTCACGTTCATTCCTGCAATAAGTAAAGTCTATTGTCACAGAAATAGTCGGTAATCGGTCAGCATTTGTCCAAAGTCCATGCATATTTACAGCCAGATCCAAGTTACCTACGTATATGTATGTACAAGCATACCTGCGGCCGTACAAAGCATGCATCTACAGCTTCTTGTGCAAAAATATACAATTATCGAACGAGTGCGATCGGAATTTATGGTTTTTGGAATTATTCAAATTATTTAAGATGTACCTCTGTGTGTGTGTGTGTGTGTGTGAAATTACATATAAGAAATTCTTAGATATAAGAGATTCTTCATTCTTATGTGAACGATATATGACTACAATCTTTTTGATAAGATGGGTCTATGGATCAATGTCTCTGTGTAATGATACGTCATAGTCATAGTTTTGATGAACACACGAAACTGGGATGATAATAATTTTTACAAGTTTATATACATCTTTTCCTCGAAATAATATACTGGACATATCCAGTCAGGTCCGAGCATGGTACAAAGCGTAACCCAATACCAAATACCCAATTAAAGATTCGTTGTTACAGAAAACATGATGGATAAGTTTTTATCCTTACGAATACCTTCACCGTCACATTAATCGAATAAGAAATATGAATAACTGTAAACAGTCAAATATTCTTTTTTCCTTTTTTTCGTTAGAAACTGATTATTCGATCGTTCATTCCTCAATCCTCAGTAATTTTCTTAATCATTTGTAAAATATTATAAGTCCAATGATATAATCTAATTTCAACTATTAAAGTTCGAAGTCTACCTGTACCCTGTAACGAGGGATGTCCACAGACCCAATGTAAGCAACATTCGTCTCCTGGCAGATGCATCAATGCTGCTTGATACGATGGACATTGTAAGGTTACAGGTGGCAAAGCAGGAACCGGTGGACAGGCTGCTTGACAGGACACATTTCCCATTTCGCAGTAACATCTCTTTTCACATCCAGTTACATTCGATGGTAATTCGCTCCAATTGTCGTACGTTACTCCTTCGTAAATGCAAGATCCATTATTTCTACAACGGACTTCCTGAAAAGTATAGAATTGATAAGTATATGTCTTATCGATAATAGGATATTATTGTAGGAAAAAGAGAATAGCATTGTGGCAATGTTTACGTGTCGTGTAAACATACGTCTCGCGTTCCGAGCTCAAACGATACGTAACTCGAAGATTGTGGTTTATTTTTCGAGTGAATATAGATGCTGTGAACGAACAGTGAAGAGAACAGTATGTCTTAAAACGTTGCAGGTGATTGATGGTACAAACATTCGTAATAGGGTGTAATAGAACAGGCACGTAATCGCGAAATTCTAAATATATATTCTAAATATAGAATTTTAAATATAGATTTTATATGTATATATATATATATATATATATATATATATATGTTCCGCATATAATATATGTACAATCAAAATTCAGTACGCAAATTGTGAGGAGTAGTTAAGGAGGTCAAGGCAAACATTTTTCGTCGGACAGCATGGGGTCGATGACGTGTCGTTATCCCGTTACGCGACCAAGTTGTTAACGTAGAACATGAAAGTTATCAACCAATATTTGCTCTGCCAACTGCAGTTTGTACAGATGGAATAATTCTCATCATATGTCAACTGTTAAGTTGTTAGTTGTTATGCCCATAAGTTTGTTAAGTAATTAATAGTTTCTGTCTCCATGAGCAGTGTAACTTCTTTATTTCGTTATCATTCAATATCTGTCCTGTAGTTACGCTAAATCAATGAAATATTGTCGATGCAATATTGTCTGATAAAAAATGTTTGCCTTGGGCCTCTCTAACCGTCCCTCACAGTTTATGTATTGAGTTTTGAAATATCCTCTATTAATTTTTATTTTTAACTAAAAATATAAATGTAATAAATATAATAAAAATAAATATATAAATAATATAGATATATATAACATTTATTGCTTTTTACCTGAGGACAACACTGAGGTGCCTTGGGAACGAAATTCGCTGGAACGGTTTCCCAGTCAAGGCAATGGGGATCCAAAACGTCCAATCCAAAATCTGTAGGACATTGTATCGTAACACATTCCGCTTTTCCACCTTCAGCACACATGCAGAAGGAAATGCATTCGTCGTACCATTCTGCTCCGAGCTTATATGATTTCCCTCTGTGACTGCACGAATTTTTATCGAACATTTTCTCCGAAACGTTAGTTTTTATTACTTCCGCAGGCAGAGATACTTGAATAGCTGGACCAGTTCGGCCTGACTCGGTAACCCGAACATAATACGTACGCGCTGGTTCTAAGTTCGAAATGATGCCAGCTAAAATAGAGTTGAAAGAATGTTAATTCGTTCGAAAATTTGTAACAATTATCCTCGATATCGTTAAGTATTACCCTTATCCGGTTTTTGCTGTCTCCAAACGTGATTATTATCGGATATTTCGATGGCAACGGTTTCTAAATTTTTTCCAAAAAGTTTTAACTTGATCGCCGTTGAATTTAAAACTTTAACATCGGTCAGATTGACGCTCAAATCGGTCGAATTTTCAGCTCTGATTTCGTGATCGCCGAGAGTAACGTCGCAGAGTGTTATAGTACAACAAGAATCTCTGTCAATTGGAAATATATATACATATATATTTTCTTTTTTTAACGATCTAACGTCTGTTCTCGTACAACGTGATACGTTTAGAACGCGTACCTTGGGTCCATTAGTTCGACGCAACGATCGTGCTGACTCGCGATAGAGGTGGTTTCGTTTGGTGGACATCTTGGTTGACACTTGAGATTTCCACCAGTTTCGCAAATGCATATCTTCGTGCAACCATCTACAACGCGTTGTCCCCTCGAGATAGTTTTGTTTCCAAATACGCAGGTCTCTTCCGGTTCCGGTGCTACGAATAATAATACATCGTTCGATCGTTCTCTGTATATCGATCCTATCGATTGTAAACTAAAACGAGCAGAGATCGATCGAGGTAAGATTGTAAAGATACGAAATGTGAAACCCACATACCTGAATCCGCGGCACAGACCAAGAGAGCGCAACACGGTTCCTCGATCACTAATTTCTCTTCGCAAAGGGGATCGTGTATTCCCCTGCCTGCTCTAACATAAGGTGAAATACAAAGTGGTTGGCAATCGCCGATAAATCCACCCTCCTTGCAGGTACACTTTTCTTCGCAATCCCTTACAATTTTTTCACCAACGGAATAGGTACGTCCATCGTCGGTACACTGAATCAAACTGGGCAGCAAGCTCGATGAAACATTCAATACTGTTGTCTCGTTGTGAGGTACCACGTATTCTCCTCCTAGAAAGTTCGTCGATAGGCGGTAATTAGGAAATTAATCCAAAACGGATGTTCCGATCGATTCATAAGAGATAAGAGAAATGCTTTCGTCGAACGAAAAGAGATTTACACCTTCGACTTCTTTGTCGTCTTCGTCCATGCTGACGTCACTCAAGTCGGTCAGATTGGCGTGCAAGGAATTAGTTGGCTCGGGCGCAGAAACATTAAGTGCCCTCCCTCTGGAAGAGGATGTCGCCTCGTTTATTCGTGATTCCTCTGTAATCTTCGTCCCCTCTGTCGTCGTTTCCTCTTTCGTTTCCTCCGTTGGCGTTGATGTATCCGTTACATCAGGTATCCTCATTGTAGAACCAGCTATTACCTCTCCGCGAAATAGAAGAGGTATAACAGTGCTTTCTTTTCTATTTGAGGACCATGATTCTGTGGTATCGCTTGAGGATAACGAAGACTTAGCTTCATCCTCCTTGTACGATTTCTGATATTTTTGTTCCACTTTCGATTTAAAGTCGACTACTGATTTCTTTTTGGCCTCTGTTAATACTTTCGAGTCCGCTTCCTTGGCCAATAATTCGGTTTTCGAATTAAACGTCTCGTTTTTTGTCCTAGTTTCCAATGGCTCGACTCTCGATATATTTTCGTTCTCGGCAACTACGGGGAAATGAAAAGAAGTAACAACGTTGAACTATTTTAAAATGATTTTTAACGAAGCATCGATTTCATTTAAAAGCTTATCGTCCTATGATATAAAATATTATATACATGTAATTAGATCGTTTACTTTCTATTCAAGGATGGACGTTGATAATCCAATTTCTTTCGACCTCCTTTTCGAACAGAGCTTACGTTTATATTATTTAATTGTTATCGGTGATAAAACGGTGAAACAACATCGTCAAGAGGTTCTGCGTAACGGTAAATGAAACCGTGAGCAAGCCAGGTGGTATGTCCGGGCCAGAAACTTGTTAAGTTCGATAATGAAGACGGGATATAAAGTGCTAATTCTACTAGTACCTAATGAGTCCGTTTCGATAGAACAACTTTCAACGATTAGCTTGTAAGAAGGTTTTTTTTTTGGTCTTTCGGACGGGTTTTTTTTCTGTTTTCTTTTTAGATCATTCACGTCGCGTAACCTCGAAAATACGTGATACATAATTCTCTACGGACTATCGCCACTTAATGAATGTTTCCAGGGTATATTAAGTAGGTAATGCTGTGAGACAGATAAAAGAAGATAAGGGAAGGAAGTGAACGTCCTTGATAAACCTACATACGTTCTGATATTCATTTCTTCTCTTTGGGACCGACCGAAAGTATCACGACGTTGTATGGTTCATTTGAAAGAAGGCTTTATTCTCAGAGATCTCCCGGTGATACGACTCTGTGCAGGTAGAAAGTTTCCTGACGTAACGGACGGCCTCATGAAGATGCAGTCGAATGGATCACAGCCACGAAACGGATGTATATTTTGTCATATTATTAAAATCAAATGGAGCTCGATCGATTCGTCATTTTCATTAAAACTATTTCGGTATCCTTACGACTTAATCCAAGATTCAATCAAATTATTTCATACTATGGAATTCTGATGTTTATCAAATATGAAAGAAATACAATTTCCACGATGGTATGAACGAAGAATCGTAACGGTTCAACCTGTTCACACGAACTCCATGTTCATTGAGTTCACTTGACATGGCATATTCGACACGTGCGACTTGCGGGAATCACGGTATGCCATTGTAACGAGATATGTGAATTTAATGAAAGAATTTCGACTTTAAACGGTATAAAAGATATAAAATATAAGATAAACGGATTAAAAGGGATAAATAATTCCAAGGGGATTTTTTCTTGAGACTTATTTATACATATATAAATAAGTTTCTACATAAATAAATAACAAAACTTTATGTATATATATTTATACATGTATAAATAACAAAACTTATTTATATATTTATAGTTGTCGTTATAACAGTTTGACCTATATGTATTTGATAGAATATATTTAAGAAACAGATTCAATAGAGAGCTTAGTAACTCTTTCAAGATCGACTTTTAATCGTAGAGAAACAGTATATTTGCATCGAAGGCCAGCCAGTGTAACGTTATTCACGTATCGAGTCGTATTATTTTCCAATCTAGAGACAAGTTACCACAGCTTATTTGCAATGTAGATTCATAACGTTCGATAATTATAATCACACGAAGATCTTAGAAAGCGAGTTAGTGTCGAACGATTAACGTCGACATTTTCAAAAATTTTCATCTTGTTTGAAGATTTTTCTTTCGCACGATCCAGATCAATTCATATAGCCGCTGATAATCCTCGATATTATGATCGATTGAAGAAAATTTAACGATTCTGAAATCGTGCGTCATGCAACTCTTGTACGTATTCGTAAAATAAGGAGAAAGGAAGAAATGAGAGAGAGAGAGAGAGAGAGAGAGAGAGAGAGAGAGAAGGAAGGATAGATAAGAAGCAGTGCAATGATTCAAGAAACTTATCGAGTTGAGGGGAAGGGGAAATGGGAAGAGGAAGAAGAAAAAAGAGAAATATATATATATATATATATATATCGAGAAGGTAGCTCGAGAAGGTAAACTGGATGGAACGCGGGATATTATGGTGGGAGGATAGAGCAAGATGCCGGAGAAGAAGGGAGAGAGAAAATAGTCGGTCACCGAGCGAACATGCCTTTGGCTATACGGTATTCTATCCTACTTGCCATTTGATGTAGGATAACAATTTCATTTTATATTTTTGAGTTTTACCGATCGAATCAATGGGATATCCTTTGAATCGAATCGAATCGAATCGAGTCGTATCGTATCGATCTTGGTTCAATCAAGACGTTGTAACATTCTTTACCACGAACAATATGAATTTCATTGGAAATTCGATAATAACGATGGATTCATATAATCTTTCTTATTACATCATCGCGTATTTCGATATTCCAATTTATCGCGAGATACAAAACATCGCATATATATATATATATATATATATATATATTTATATAACATAACTAAACGTCTAAATTATTCGAACGATATTATAGCTTATATTACTGCGTTATTACCATTCCTTCGTTTTTCTTTCCTGTACAAGTTGGATACTTAATTACGACACGCAGATCGAAAATAGTTGTTACAGGAGAAAGAAAAGCCGGGACCGGACTAGTTTAAACTTGATAAAAAGAAAAGTTTTGCTTCGTTCACCGGAGTAATCACGTTTTTCAGCGAGGAGAGAGAAAGAGAGAGAGAGAGAGAAATATTAATCTTAGGTTAATAGTCTGTGTGCTTTCGACGAAGACGAAGAATCGGAGAATGGAACACGGTGGCATTTTCAATGTGGACTATGATTGAAAGAGAGAGAGAGAGAGAGAGAGAGAGAGAGAAATGTAGGTATATCTCGTTCAAAGGGAAAAGACATGGCGAGTCCTCGTGTCTCCGCTTTTTCTTCATTACACTCGATTCTCGCACGTTCGCTGTGCCGCGCCCGCGTTCGCTCTCTCGTTCGTTCGTTCGTTCGTTCGTTCGTTCGTTCCTTTCCCCAATCCATTCCCGCCTTCTTTATTTTCGAAAGCGTCCTAAGACTAAACGAAGAGGATAAGATGAAAAAGTATACTCGATCGTGGATTTAACGAGGGCCTTTAACAGGACCATTACGTCAAACGTTGCGTTGATTTTCTTTCGATATTTATCGATAGTTGAAAAAACTTAAGTTATCTTCGAGTTATGCTTTCACTTCGTCCTATCTTACTTTCGTTAGAACAAACTCGTAACAACGTTAGTAAACGTTTACGATCGATCCGACCTCGCTTGATAACACTTTTCCGGAGTCCTTTCTATGAGCGTTGAAGTCTCCGGATTCTTTGATAATCTTTGAAACTCTCCTTTTATATATATATATATATATATATATATATATATATATCTCCCTTTATCTATCTATCTATCTATTTATCTCTTTCTCTCTGTTTCTGTCTATCTATCTATCTCTTTCTCTCTGTTTCTATCTCTACTTCTTCGATTAGAATAAAAAACAGAGTTTGAATTTCTGAAGATTAAAATACTCGGACAAGGAGCGAGACCTCGAAGAGTCCTCTGCCCTCTTCTTATCTCTTTTATCCCAGTCTTCTTCTTCTATACGAGAAACATACAAGTAACACGTACGTTCGCTCATGTAACTTTACCGATATACCGGGTGTTTTACTAGAATACATTAGATCGTTTTATTAGAACAATCGAACTCGTAAAAAAAGATTTATTTGAGATTTTTCTCTCTTTCTCTCTTTTTTTCTCCTTTTATAATTATTATGGAAATAATAATTGTTAATGAATTGTCAACTAAAAGCTGTGGTTGTTCGTTTATTATTGTACAATTAAATAAATGAAAAATAATGATTAAGTATCTTATTTTTCGATTACCTATCAAATTGACAGATGTAGCAAAAATAGATCAATAAATTTTAAATATTTTATATTCGATTTAAATATATACATATATATATATATATATATATATATGTGTGTAATATTTATGTATTATTATTATTAATAATAATAATATATAGATAAAATATTTTTATTTCGTTAGATCGTTCTTGTCTTTTTATTTTACGATTACTTTTAGTTTTATAACTTACGAAGAAATAAACTCGTTTTTTTGTTAATCCATTTGATCTTACATAATTATCATTATTTTTTCTTTTTCGATCGATCTATGCACACTTGGTATGTACTTACATACATATGTATGACATACGTCCTTACGTTATAACATTTCGTATAATTACTTTGTCTCTCATGGTTTTTTTATTAGTAAAAAAAACAAGTCAATGCATGTATAATCATAGACCTTACACTCTAAACATCATGTTTCTTTATTATCGTTCTCTTACAAACTTCATTATCGAGATGTCTATGACTAGATAAATAGAAATATTCAACAATGATGCTCGAGAGCACTTGGATATACTTTTCGCGTTATTTTGTTCCCCTGATAAAATTGTAACGGTTCTTTATAAAAAAAAAAAAAGTGCATAGCGATTGTCTCGCTATTATTTTTTTCAACACATACTTTTCGAGAGAGTGCATCGCTAACCCATATAATCTCGGCGAATTCTTTTCATTGTTTTCATCGTTAATGATCGACCTCGTTACTACGTGCGATCGTTAAAACAAAAAAGAAAAGTAGATTTGTGAATTCAAACGCATTTCGAACATAGATAAAGAGAAAAGAAATAAAACGACGAAGGTAACAAAAAGATACAAAGTTAATATCATCGCAAATGATTCATGAATGTTATTGCTTCATTAAAATATTTATAGTTATTTTCCATTTGCTTTCGAATCGAAGTCTTGCTCGGTGATATCGACGAGTTTAAGAGAGAGGGAGATAGGTGGAAAGGGAGTGAGAGAGAGAGAGAGAGAGAGAGAGAGAGAGAGGAGGGAGGGGAAGAGAAGTAACAAGATTGGTTCCTCATAAGAAATCGTAAAAGAAAGTACGTGATTCGTTGATGCATTACAAAGCTTATACGCAGCTGTAATTTAAAAAGAAAGTCGTGTCGCCTCGCGCTGAGTCGCGTCAGCCAGTTGATGTTATACTTTGGAGCGTGAAATTTAAAAGGAAGATCAACGGCCGACTACTCCTCCTTACGAGTCACAGTTAGGTGCGTCTTGTTTCTTTCGAAGGTCGTCGTACGAGTGAATGCGTGTCGGTCGGTTCACCAACTGGACTCTTCGTGCTACCGTTAATCCGCTTCGAATCCGAGCGAAGACGAATGCTCTTCATCATTCCGTCCTTGTAGTAAAAAAAGAAAAAGAAAAAAAAAACACTTTTTCCTTTACTTTCTTATTATGCACGTGGAAACGAAGAGAAAGGAAGAGAGAGAGAGGAAGAGAAAGGAACAGAAAGAGAGAGAAAGAGAGAGAGAGAGAGAGAGAGAGAGAGAGAGAGAGGCTTTGTTTTGTTGTTAAAATTTCGATCGCGAAATTCAACCGAACGAACTCCCAACGTTATTGAATCCAACTTTCACATAGTTACACAAAGGTATACTATGAAAAGATAGTAAATACGTGCCAGAGCAAGCACGTGTACCTTCGTTGAACGGTCCAGCGACAAGTTGTCTACGTTTTCCTATTTTGGAAAAGTCTATACAATGGCGTTGGACTAAGGGAAAGCAAAGAAATCTCTGAAGAACCGAGTGAAACTCGGAGCTGTCGGACTGGACGAGAAATTTTGTTTTCTAATACCTACCATTGGTTGCTGCCGTCGTCGTCGTCGTCGATATCGTCGTCATCGTCGTCATCGTCGTTGTTGTTGCGATAGTTTCGATGTCCAGCGCAGAGGAAGGAAAAGCTAGCAGGCCTAAAAGGCAAAGTCCCGCCAGCATACACAGAAAACATCTTTTCTGGATGCGCATCCTACCGCATTCTTCTGCACGGCACGGAAACACTGGTGCTAGCCCGACACAAATGTGATCACTAACAATATCACTAGCATTCAATTTTATCAAATTTGTTCACTTAATCGTTCGCTTATAATCTCTCTCTCTCTCTCTCTCTCTCTCTCTCTCTCTCTCTCTCTTTTCTTTCACCTCGTCCGTGGCCACTATACACAAAATGTAAACAAAAAATTGTTTTTACTTCCGATCCAGTCGAATGTTCGAAGGACGTTTATTATTCTATTCGTTGGCTTTACGTTTCGAGGGAGATATATTCGCTTTTATTCGTTCTTTATTTTATTTACTATCCTTTGCTGACCAGCTCGCGTTCAATCCGTGTCGAGGACGGAGGTGAAGTGCAGCAGTAAGCGGTATCTACCTCCTCTCTTTTCGTGCTGCCTTCATGCTTGTGTCGTTACCACCACCACCACCATCAGCACCACCACCACCACCACCACCACCACCACTACCACCACCACCACCACTATCACCACCGCTACTACCACCACCACCATCACCATAGCCACCACCACTACTGATCACCATCGACATCACTATCACCACCACCACTAATATCAAAACTTTTCGTTCCTCTTCTCTTGTGTGCCAGGCCTTAGGGAATTCTCTACGCTCACCTTGCTAGGAAAGCCGATTCTACAGTGTAACCCATCGTAAAAGAAGACTTTCTTCTCTTTCGATCTTCCCTTCGAATATTGTATATTGTAACGTTTCATTATCTTACCTTTTCTCTCATGGGTACGTTCAAGCAATTAAGTTAACCGGCAATAGGAAAAAGGATGGGATTCGATTAAAGAACAAGTTATTTTGTTTTAATTTATTATTATTATTATTATTATTATTATTATTATTATTATTATTATTATTATTATTATTTCTCTGCCTTTATATTTTATACGAAGGACATTTTAATAAAAAAGAAAAAGAAAAAAAAATTTTTCTTAAATGAACAAACATCGTTAGTTACTCCAATTTTTCCGATATTGAACATTTCCTATACGTCAACAGATATTTTAAAATGGTAACTCATTCTATCTATGTCTCTTTTATTTCATACTATCATTGAAAAGTCAATCTCATGAACTAGAAACATTTCTCTAATTAATATTTAAATCGAAGCTCACCAATCGCGATGTCTGGATGTATAAAATATTATTTATAATCTATTGTGGGAAGTGATTGAAATCGAAAGTAACTATCGTATATCGTATACGAGTGAGAATGTCAATCGACGATACTTTTTATTTCATAAATTATATTATCGATCGGCATTGCTTTTCAGTTCGAAAAAAAATCAAATTTCCGTACAATACGTTTTTCTTTGTCTATGATCTGTATCCATCTTCAATCCTTTTTTCGCACGCATCCGTGTCACAGGAAACAACCGAAATCAATGACGACATATCCTAAAAGTATCCAACCGGTTGGCAACTCTGACGAAATAGTCTTCGCGCAAATATGACTCAGGAAATGATTTTGGTTCGAAAACTTTCAGAAGATTTCGAAGTAAGATTAACAATAAGAATACCATTTTTATGTATCTTATTTTGTTTCTTTTTTTTTTCGTTTACTTGAAAGTATCCTGGTTGATATGACGCGTTGGAAACACCCGGTAGATTAATCGAAATCGATCGAGACCGTCTCTAAGTTCGGAAGGAGGGTTCATTCGCGAGAAAAAGCAAGTGGGATTTCTAACTTCACTGTTAGGTTAGCGAGCAGTATAAACGCGTGAGCGTAATAATCTCCTTGGTTGTGCATTGGGTTACTTAATCTTATATCATGGTGTATCAATTCGGTATTTAAGAAAATGATTTTACGGTCCACCAAATTGAATGGATTTTCGCACTTCGCTTTCGATAAAATCTTACTAAAGACTTCACGAAATTATATGTCTTAGTTGAATCATCGATTTCTAGCATCGGTTTTCCTATGACGAACGTCAAAGGTACGCACACGTCCGAGGCCTCGCGCCTACGATCACTGAATTTAAATTAGTTCTTGAACAAGAACTACGAGTCTTTTAACGTCACATTTGTCTCTCGACATTCCAATTGTTATGATGAAATTAACATATATTTAATTTGTTTTTCTCTAAGAAAAATGTCGAATCAATTAAATTTCTCACTAGGGGATTTTATCTGATCCTTCGATTTAGTTTTACGATCGTTAACGATAATTTACGCGAATCATCTTCGTAGATAGTTCGTCGGATATTATTTTTCTCTGATTTGTGATATTTTAAAGGATTTAAGACAATTCGGAAGGAAGGAAATAGATTTTACTTGGTAATAGCGATGTCGGAACAACTTCTGAAGATTTCTTGATTGCCACAGCCGATTTCTGCCGAGCCATCATCGCAAATACCCCAACTATTTGCAGTTCTGTAATGCCATCTAAGGACGCAGTGCTCACAGGTAAGTCCTCGGGGAAGAATTGCTTCGGCCAAATAAACCTGAGGTTTGTATGTTTTGATATTATACTTGTACGAACCGTCGGCCAATTGAACCGGATATTTCTTAAAGCATTCGTCAGTTTCGAGCTCCTTCGGATTACTCAGGGGACAAATAGAGAATTCGAAATGTCCCAAGTGAGAGGCGGTTATATTGATTTGAATTTGGATGTTATGGCCCTCTGTGTATCTGCAATAAGAACATAATTCTTTATTATATTCTTCTAATGATAATAATAATAATAATAATAATTGTAATAATAATAATCTCAGATGTAAAATGATATTTTTGCGTGTTTACTTTTTGACAATGAGTCCAGTTCCATAAATACCGCCATTTTCGTTGGGTCTAGGTCGTGGCAAAGACCAATCGTCACCACATTCGCCGCATTTACCATAATTTTTTTCGTATTGAGTCTGTATAAAATAGGTAAAATCGTATATTATCTTGGACGACTTTATTAATAGATAAAAGAAATTGTACATTGTATTTATATCTTAATTGATGATGATGATCATTTTATGGCGAATTTTTAATTGAAATGGAAAGATGTTACGCCTTACAATAGGCAATCATTGAGGACATTCGTGTCTACTTGTTACATATCTACAGGCGTTCGATCTCGGAAGTTTTTCGCCAAGGCTATGCTTGAACTGTTCGCTCGTACAAAGTTCCTGACGATAGGCAATATTCGCGTACTCATCTAGTCAATCTTAGATATATTTGCTATTCTCATTTTTTCTCTTTTTAGACGAAATTATAGCTTGGCATAGTTTTCGACGAAGAGAAATGTATAAAGAATTATTATCTTTGAAGCTATTGGAGATATTAAATCTAACCGTTTTATATAAAAATCCAAATTTATATATAATGATTTAACACGTATATATGTAAATATATTAATTCGACAATTTAAAAACAACCTTTTTAAATAATAAATTACTAAAGCAAAATTTTTGTAGAAATCTTGGAGTTGTCGATGGTACAGAAATGGTAATTATAATAAAAATTGTTTTTTAAAATTTACTTTATTTCTTAAAATTATTTTTTAAATAAAAATCATTATTGTAGGTTGTCGAAACATCAATAAAGTGCTATCAGAGTGCATCTTTCGAAATGATAGCGCGTAGCTTTGATGGCGATTGCACTTTGTGGATTGCGTATCATTTTTAATCGATATATGTAGTTTTAAGAAATAAGAGAGGGAGTGTGAGCGAGTAAGAGAACAAGAGAATAAGTAGAATAAGGAAACAAAAAGTGGATGACGAATGAAACTGACAAGAGCGTGCTGAAAAAGTACAAAAATCAGTGTGGATGCGAGCGTGAAGATAAGCGAAATGTCATCCTAATACAACAAAATTCTTCAAGTATATATATATATATATATATAGTAATTCCGATTGAGATGGCCTTGCATGTAAGATGACTTGGTTTCATATTTTCTAGATGTAGTCCGATTTTGAAATAAATTTAACGGTAGGATTGACATTATTAAGAAAACTTATGAACGAGTCATCTCATCCGGACAGTTTCCGGATTACTTTTCTTTTCTTCTTTTTACCAGACATCTAGGATTATTTCTTAGATTTATCTTGGTATTGTAATTTTTCATATATCTATTTTTACAAATATATTTTTCTACTTTGGGTATCGATCAAATTTGCAATGTACTGAAGCTTTAGCTTACCGAATTACCATATATAGTTTTTCCTTCTATTATTTTTCTTTTTTTTTTTTTTTTTTTTTTTTATTAAGTAAGCGAAAGGGCTCATTTTTTTCACCCAAACACCATCTTTATTCCAAAATTTCTCGCATTACTTTTGTCACTGAAATAGGTTGAAATTATTAAATATAATAAAACAACGATCTTACAGCAAATCCACCGCAAAAGAGTTGATTGTCGTTATAATTTGGAGGAACAGGCAAATGCTTTTTCCAAGCGCTACTTCTGTTAACCGGATCCATTATCATACCGTGACCACGAATTTGTATAAAATTCACGGAAAACATATAGAACGAAAGAATAATGTGCAAATAATACATTTTGCTTTTTGTCGTTTATTTTACTTTTTTTTTTTTTTGAATCCGAATACTGCGGACGTACGAACTACCTTAACAAAGAACTAGATTTATATCTTTCCGACACCTTCATATATTTATTACCGATAGATAAGATAAATGTTACTTCTACGCGCAATTGATACACAATAAAAGCAATCAGTTGAGTAAACAAATAAATTTTTATTAACGTAAGATAATAAATAAATTCTAAGAGAAAAGTGACGAAAAAGATACACACACTTAGAAAAAAAAATAATTATTTCTAATTAAAAAAAAAAAAAAACAAAAATTGGATTAATTGTAATAAGAAAAAGGGATAACACTACCTGAAATATGTTTATGATATTGAAATATGTTTAACGTACTCCGTAATGGTTTCATTAAGACCATGGTGACACATTTCAAATGGAATTGCAAAAAAAATATTTGTTGCTCTTTGTCATAAAAAATGATACTTTTGTTAATGATCATTTATATATGATCATCTGTGGCATATAATTTTTTTCTTTCTTGTCAAGTGAATTTTTAAACCAGAACTTTGAAGAGAGAAAATTTTTAAAAATCATTTGACCAGAAATATTTTATATATGTTGATGATGCAATCAAAAAAAAAAAAAATAGAAATCTAATCGATATTTATCGCACGTCGTATAAAATAATCCCTTATAGAAAATACAATAATCCCTTAAAGATTTGTTAATAATCGGTCGATGCAATTAAATAAAAGAATACAAATCTAATCGGTATTTATCGCAAAATTATCTTAATGCAAAAATATAAGCGTATTTCTATTCATGGTACACATATTTTATTACTAGTTGGTATATTATATTTAGAATTAGATTCGATTCATTTTATTTAAGATATTATATTAAAAAAGTTGTTTCACGATTTTTATTTATTACTTATTTCAAACAAATAAAATAAAATCGATATAATTATGATAAAAAATTGAATGATTTCATTAGAAATTATTTCTTTGTTACGAAAGAAAGGAAAATAATTCAATTATAAATAATTATTAACAAAATCGATTGTATTGGACCGATATTATTGCAATATTTAAATTAAAAAAGAATAAATTATAGTTGAAAACGGTGTTTGTTTCAAGTTTCTACGATTTTTCGTTCCTAAGACATCGCCTTCGAAAAATTTTCATTCATAATTCGTACAGTACATCTGTTCGTAGTAATAGTATAGTATAGTCCAGCTGATCCGCGTACATTCTTGAAATTTATATAGATCAGTGTGTCGTCGTATCAATTTGAATGAAATTATATGGGTTAGCGGGTCAACGTAAATATCTTCCATTTCACATGGAAATATCCCCGTAACTGAAAGTCGTAGAAGACCTGAATCGAATACCGTTTTAAATAGGACACTTTTCTCTAGTATTTCAAAGCATCGTTAATAATTAACCATTTGTTATGAACTGTTTTTATTTTGAGAAAAATTCTTTACGAACTTTATTCATCTTATTTTTTCGAATCAAAATTTTTAATTACGACCGATTTATAAAAATTACATGAATTAATGAATAATTTATAAACAAATTTGTTTTTTATCGAAGAAAATTTTTTCCACGTTACTAATAGCTACGTCTTTCAATATGGGAAGATCTCTATAATTATAAAAGGCATTGAGACTTGAAACAAATATGCAAAAGTAATTGTAGAGTAAGCGTTGGATAAGCGCTAAGTAAACGCTTATAAATATCTCTTAAACCAATAATTATTTGACATACATACATAAGTTAATACTTTTTTTTATAGAAAATGTCGAGCTGTATCCATCAATGCAATCAAAAACATATGACTCCTTTGAAAAACACATAGTCAACCTTCGTATGTCCTTAGTGCGTACACTTGCAAAAAAATTATTTCTTTCTTTTTTTATTTTTTTTTATATATATATATAAAAAAAAAACATTTCTCTTTACTTTTTTTTCTCGATTATAAATACAAAAATTGTTTTTCTGACTCAAAAATAGGATTGGTAACAATATTGTTGTTTAATAAATGCAATAAATCCTATTTTATAAAATATTGCACAATAGTAACGATTGCTTTGTAATTTCGACAAAACCATTATCACTTTATTTTTTTACTTAATTTAATTTTTCTTATTTTTAATTAGAAACAAAAGTTTCGTTTAATATCTACGGTCCGTTGTATTTTATAAAATATTGTACAATAACGATTGCTTATTACATAAAAACGTTCCTTTTTTTCTTTTTCCTTTTTATGTAATTTAACCTAACTGAAATTAATTTTAAATATGAAAAAAAAGGTATTATTTCATACCTACAGTATGTTGGTTTTTTTTTTCGTTTTTAGAAAATATTGCTCAATAACTATAATTATCTTTTATCAGGAATTTTCGATTAATACACTTGTAGAGTATTTGTAGAGAAAAACAATCGATAGTTGTATTTGTAATTAAATGAAACGGAAAATGTAAAGGAAGTAAAATAAATAGAACATATGTTCGATCGAAAAAAATTTCTTATAAACGAACAATCATCGGCAGTTACAATACATTTTATGAGATACTGATGTCGGAACAAGTTTTAAAAGTTTCTTGGGGTCCGCAACCCAACTTTCCAGAACCATCTTTACAAATACCCCAGTTGTTCGCAGCGACATATTCCCATCTCAAAACACAGTGTTCACAGGTAAGATTATCTGGCAGAAATAGACTCATGGTGTAATCCTTGGATTCGTGACTCCGTAATACGTATCTGTCCGATCCATTTTCCAATTTCAAGGGGTAACGATTAAAGCACTCTTCGGTTTCGAGTTCTTTTGGATTCGAGAGAGGACATATTTGAAATTTGAAGTAGCCCCAATGATTCGTAGTTAAACGGGCTACGACGTCGATCTTTTGACCCTTTTGATATCTGTCATTCGATGTGACATTAACGTCATACATTATAATATTAAAATAATAAATTATCGAATCATTTTAATTACCTTCGGACGATGATACCCCTGCCATAATATCCAGTGTTCTCGTTTGGTCTAGGTTGTGGTAGAACGTAATTATCACCGCAAAGTCCGCACTTGCCACCGTTTTGTATTTGTACCTGTAAAATTTTTTCGATTGAGATTACGATCGATGAGAAAAACTTCAACACCACAATGAAATTAATTTCGAAAGAGGAAACGCTTAAAGGACTTACGTTCAAACCACCGCAGTAGTTACCGTCATCGTCGTAATTCGGCGGAACACGAAATCCTTTCCTCCAAGCACTGCTTCTATTAATGGGTTCCATTAACATACCATGTCCATAAATTTCTTCGATGTTTATGGCCATTAAAGCCGAGACAATCAAAAGTATTCTAACAAACATTGCGATTACACTCGGATGATAATTTCCGTTCGGCAATGAATAAGGTCGTTTTAATTTTGTACGTTTTACCAATTGGTATTTATATGAACGTTCTCATCGAGATAAGAAGATTATCTTCGAGATTGAACGGATTTGGCTGCTTAATAATATTAGATAAAGAACGTTCATCGATGATTTTGAATTATTAATATTTTTACAAATTTTATTTTTGGTTTTTTTTTTTTTTTTTTTTTTTTTTTAAGTACGATCCAATTTAGGCACCGTTCGAGAATTATTAGCATTACCTTTTTACGAATAATTTATGAATTATCTCTTTATCGAAATCTTTTTTGATTATATTACATTACATTATCATTAATCTGTAATCTAATGTAATGTAACGTAATGTAATCTAATATTATCAATGAATTCATTTGATATTAATACGTTAAAATATCATAATTATCGAGTAAATTTAAAGATCTCCGAAAAGTATTTGATCATGAACTATTTTATTTATGCATTCTCGGCTATATCAACAATGATAGAATTCTTTTTCATTATCTAATAACGATAAGCTCTAAATTTTATCGATTAGATCTTTCCATAACGTTTCCATTAGCTTCTCCTCAAGGTTTCCGTAGGAGAAAAATTATATTAATATGCATAAATATCGTGTTTATCAAGATTATCGGTACGTGCCGATTGCCGAGCAAAAAAAGACGTTTCGTGATTACTATTGTCACGAAAAAAAATATTCTCTTGAACCTCGATTGTGTTTGATTCTGTTAATTTTTATTCTAACAACGTGTAGACGCGAACTACACACATCCGTAGAAAAACTTTCGTAATATCGTTCTGTTTCTAATAATCTTCCTCGAGAGATCATGCCTTTTTTTATTATCGTTTCTTTTCCTTTCGTTCTATGCAAATATTTTGGAAACGTCCATTATTCGTTCTATTAGAATTGGGATATATTAAGAAACGGGTTGAAAATAAAAACTTTGAGAGACAAAATACCATGTAGAATATACAACGTATGACATTTATTCTCGCTTTAGTTTCCTTTAAACGAATTAAAGTACAGATTTGATAACAGAAGATCCTACGAACATACGTACACATATGGGGGAGAGGGGAAGGGAATGTGTGAGAAAGAGAGAGAGGGGGGAGGGGAGATATATATATATATTCTTTTATCATCGAGCATTTGAAACTCGTGTGGATAATTGAAACGCGTCTGATATATTGCGTTTCATTCGTTTCATTTCTTAATATTTGTATTACACCTCTTTCGTTTTCTTTATTTTTCTGTGCTGAGTACTATATAGACCATTCGAAGATTAAAAATATCGATCGAACTACGAACCATCGATTTTTGACAAGTATTTAAGATCGTTCATATTCGAACACTTCGAGCCAATGCTCGGAAAGCCCATGAGAATGTTAATTATTAACGTATATACTTGGACAGATACGTTGTATGTATATAGATACAAATATATGAATGTATATATATATATATATTTATATATATATTTATATATATATATATATATTTATATATATATATTTATATATATATATTTATATATATATATATATATTTATATATACATATATATATATATATATCATTCGCGTATCTAAACGGAAATCATTCCAAACAGTGTCTTTCGGATTATATATTAACATAAATTAGTACAACAAGACTCCATCAACTTTTCTAACAATTATATATATATATATATATATATGTAGGTACCTATACCATTGTGCATACATCTATTTTTGATCAAACATTCAGTCGTAATATTTTTCTTTTTTTTTTTTATCTTTCTTTCCTTTTTTTTTGTTTTATTTGATATTTTTCTTCTCTTTTATATTATATATATATATATATATATCTATACGTATATATACACACATCACTTTTCGATGACCTTTTTCATATGTAAATATCATTACGATATCTTTCATAATATTTTATACGTGAGGACATTTATATAGTTTATAAAGTCATAAAATCATTCGATATCTCTGATTTCATATCGTAGAAATTGTTAGATGAAAGTTACTGTACTGAGAAGTTTTTCACGAGTATAGGACTGTTGATACGTGAAATTTACAATGTAAAAGCTTAGATAAGATTAATCGAGTCAAGTAGAAAGAGGATGTTATAGAGTTAAATCGAGCCTATATTGAACCGACTGGGATGGGAATGATAGGATTTATTCTAATCGGTTCTTATGATTAATATTTTCGTTCAACTAATTTGTGCCGAGACCCTGTCATTTTTTCTCATAATTTTATGATAAGCCACGAGCCGTCGGTATCGTAATCTGTATCTAAAGAAACGTATTTACAAAAAATTGATATATGTAATAAAATCAAATATATATATATATATATATATATATATATATATATATATATATATATATATATATGACAAAGTTATACATTTTACTAAAATATGTGAAACGGTTAAAATATAAAAATTGATAATTAAAAAGTACATTAAGAAGAAAGATAAATTAACCTCATCGATTTTAATACAAGGCAACGAAATGTTAAATATTTTGACGGTTTCTTTCAAAGTATCATCCTTGGAAATTATTTAAGAATGTAATTAAACTTTTCGCCCGTATATATATACATATATAGATCAAGTTCTTACGAAAACAAATAAAATTCTGGCGGGGTCTCCATATTATTTGATTATTTATTTATGTATTTATTATTCCTTATTCGCAAATTTCGGAAGCTCACCTTCTTCCGGACGGTGTACCATGGACGTAAAATTCGTTATATTTGTTAACGTCGGTCCAATCGTCGATCGAATCGTCAATCTTTTCGTCGGAGTCGGCGATCTTATAGATTCCTATTAAAGATATAAAAGAAGAAAAATAAAAGATAACATAAGAAGAAGAGTTAAATTGTTAATAAGATTTATATTTATCGTATATAATAAATCTTTACCTCGATAGCGTTCGCCTTTAAGCTCCATAAATTCTGTTGTCTGAGATTCTCCAATTGTTTCTCGAAAAGATCGTTCCGATTATTTTGAGATTCTACGATATCGTTTTTCGTTATCGCGTATTTTGGCGATGCAACAGCGGAGACAGCAACAAAAGCGTTTTTCGATTTTGCCGAAAAATTCGATACCGTTCCTGGTTTCGAGATTGGCAGAGTGGTTACTCTATGATAACTAAATTGTTTCCATTTCGAAGGCCATGAGTTAGCTCTTTCGTAAGTGTTGTTCAAGTTGTTCGATTTATGTAACGATAAAGCCTCCTTAGAATTATCCATTCCGATATTCGTCTCGTTTACTTTCAAAGATCCGGAGGAAACATCATCATTACCTTTTCCTAAATTAACGTTTTCAGGTTGGCCTTTGTCAAAGCTACGTTTTCGATCCCACGAAGGATAATTCTCTTTGTTCGAATAATTGTTCTCAAATTTGGACGACCAATCAATAACTTTATTCGATTTTGACGACCCATGATCGGATATATTAGATTCGTCTTGCGTTAAATCGTATTCTTTGTTCCAAAGATTGACATTTTTTGGTTTTGGAGACCATAATTCAACTTCATTGATATTTTTTGAGTAAGTTGGAATCAAGCTGCTACTTCCATTCGATTCGAACCAACGTCGGATCGTAGGTCCAGTAGGATTTTGATTGAAAGGATCACTTTGAGGTTCAAATCGATAGTGCGTCCACGTAGATTTATTAGGAGGCATGACCCAGGCACCGACCGATTGTAACTTTGGTAAGTTGTTTAAAGCATCTTTCGTAGACCATATTGTTCTTGGTTCGTTGTCACGATACGAGTTTTCAACGTCATCGTTTAACGGTTCGTATGGATGAATTTCTTCGGATCGAGGCTTCGTCCAATCTTTCGTACCTTTTGATTTGACATTGTAAATATCAAAATCAAGTCTGTCCTTTGGTGGCTTGTACTTAGCAATGGATTCATTTTCCTGATTCGACGAATTCTTTGAATTTGTTTGTATGGGATTCCATTGATCATTCGGTACCTTATAAGTATTCACAATTTCCTCTTTCGGCCATATCGTATCATCTTTTTTGTCTAGGCCTAATTTTCTAACCAATTCTGCATTAGGATTGTACGATTTACCATTCTCATCTTTTGGCCATGGCTTCGTATCCGAGGATCTGTACGGCCAAGTCGCTGGATCCGAGGTCAAACTGTTCCAAGTTGCCATACTAATCTTAGGCAAGGAAACTTTACTTTTACCATATTGTCTCGCCATTTTGGTCGTTGACTTCGGCGTATCGTAAGGTCTGAATTTGGTATCCGGTTTGGCATATAATGGAGTTACCATTGTCTTTCGTTCGATATTATCATGAGTTTTAGAAATTTGACTGCTTTCCGTTTGTGACCATGGGGGTTTTACTTGGAAAGGTTGTGAACCTGGCCAAACGTTAGGCCCTTCTAATTCCCACGGGTACGAAAAACGTCCATCGTCCTCATCCTCTTCCTGTTCCTGTTCCTGTCTTTGTCTTTGTCTTTGTCCTCGTCCTCGTCCTTGTGATTCTCTCCAGCGCCAATTTTGATCGATCCGATTTTTCGATGCGAAATCCGATTCTTCTTCGTAATCGTTATCTAACGGCGTCCAATAGTTTCTAATCGATGGCCAGGTTTTACCACGAGCCGGCCAGAAATTATTATTATACTTTGGCTGTTTCCAAGACGACCATTCGTTCGGTAAACCCGATGGCATAGTATATCCATCTCGTCCATCCCATCCGTCTCCTCTCCAAGGCCGATTATTATACTTCAATGGTACGTCCGGCCAACTTCTGCTGATTGCATAATTTCGATTAAGCGGCATGTAATCTCGATTGTGAGCAATATCTTCCTCTTTCCGTCCATCGTCATCCTGATAATCCTCTTGATCCTTACCCCGAGAGAAATCTCGTGGTCGTGGAATTATTTGACCGAATCGAAGACGTTGAAGGACTCGTTCCGGTTCTTCGTAATCTCCCAAATGATCGATTTGCGAATCGAACCTGTTACGATGTGCGTTTATTTTTTCGAAAGGGAAGGGATTAGATTTATCTGACAACTTATTCGCTTTTTGCAATAACAAAGGTTGCCTTTCCGTATTTAATTCCTTTCGATTATTTGTTGCATCCTGTTGCTGATCGATAAATCGTCGAATCGACGACGAAATAATCGTTCTTGGTTTCGAATCGACCGAGTAACGAATTTTGGCGATGTCATCCGATGATTCAGGCCGAACGTTCTCTTGCCAAGGAGGTCCGAAAAGTTTTTCAGCTAACAATTGCCATTGAACGGACGTCGTTGCTAACGGCGATATCGTCGTCGTCGTCGTTGTTGTCGTCGACTTCGTTGTAGACGGCAATGTAGATACTTCCGGAGTCGTTGTCTTCGTTGAGTGACGATCTTGCAACTTCTTCTTCTTCTTCATCTTCTTCTTCTTCTTCTTCTTTTTTCCCTTCTTACGTTCCTTTTGAGAATCATCCTGTGATGCCTCGGTCACCGTAGCGGAGATCGTGAATGGTCCATCGTAATTCCGCTTTTCGATATCTTGCATGTTCTTCGAATAATTTAAACTAGCCTTTACTTTCACTAAAATGAAGAATACAATTTTTTATTTTAATCTAGGAAGTATTATGTCTCTTATGTTATCTAGAGAATTGTATTATCATTATTAATATATATATATATATATATATATATATATATATATATATATATATATGTATGTATATATATATATGTATATATATTTGTTTATTTATTTTAAAATTTAATTATTGATCATTAAAAGTAATTACATAAATTTTAAACGATATTTTGATCCTTTCGTGACTTTTTTGTTAAATAAATTAAATATTTATTACGTTCTTTAACTTACTTAAGAATTGTTGTACTTTATTCCATCGTTCAAAATCTTCAGCTAATTCCGTTTTAAACCTCAATAAACATTTCACTAAGTTATCTTCCTGATCCTACGGTAAACAATCTCAATCAATTGAAAAAATTCGATTTGGAACATGTATTTGAACGATTCTTACCTCTAAATCATCCAATTTATCTTTGTTCTCTTGCTCGGCTTTGCATTTTTTTAAAAAATACGATCTAAGATCTTTCGCTGAAATATTATGCCTATTATTGAAATTTTCTGGAACTTCATTGGACACATTCCGATTAGGATCCTCTTGAATTATAGATGTTCTTTTATCCTTTGCTCGCTAAATGAATAAAAAAATTTTATTTAATAATAAAAACAGCTGACATCGATCAGTTGCAATAGGAAATGAGATAAGTTCTTAGAAATATAATGCCTGAATTGAAATCGTAAATAATGAATAAGCTAACGTATCTGAATGCTATTGGATGCTCAAAAAGATTTATCTTCGCATCTCACCTCGTTCCTCCCAAAATTTCCTCTCTTAACTTGATCAGTTTCCTCGTTCAAACCATTAAAAGTTTCTTCCGAAGGTACAAGACTTTTTCGAACTTGCGTCTCGTTGCTAGCAATAAGTATTTCTTTTTGAGTGCTCAATTCTTTCTTAACAGTCGGTACTCGCTTTTTCTTTTTTTTTCTAAGACCATCTGCCTCCACTTGTCGCAAGCCCTTTTCTTTTTTATACTTTAACAAATCCGCTACCTAGAAGAAAAAAAAAAAAACAAGATAGCGAAAGAAGTTTCTCATACGTTTCTTTTTATCTTCTTCTCCATTTTTTTTCTTTGCTTTTTTCTTTTATTTATTTCTTTTTTTTTTTTTTTTTAACGAACCAACCTCTTTATCCTCGTGTTTCTTTGGTAACTCATCGGTAATGGCTTCATTGGAAGCTACGTCTTCGTCGGACTTGTTTTCAAGGACATTCTCATGCGACTCAAAGTTTTTCGCTGCCGAGGAGTTGACCGTGTTAGAATTTGTTCTTTCATCCCTTGTCTCATCTTTCGTCTCGTCCTTCGACATTGCTTCGTGAGATTCCGCTAAAGCCCTCAATTCATCCTCATATTCATTTCGTTCCTCTCCCTCATACTCATCCTCCTCAACGTCTCCCGAAGTATCTTCCTCTCCTTCCTCCTCCTTCTCTTCTTTGTCCCCATCGTTATCACCATCGTCTTTTCCATCATCTTCCTCCTCCTCCTCTTCCATTTCCTCTTCCTCTTTTCCTTTCTCATCGGAATCTCTCACTTGTTTCAAAGAGTCGTTCGCCGTATCAACCTCACTGCTCTTTTGCGCAACGAGAATCTGACGGCAACGATCGTGATAAAAATTTCAAGAGAAAGAAAGAAAGAAAAGAAACGAGAGAAAGAGGAAGGGAAGAAATACAAATCGATCACATACTTTCAATTAATAAAAATTACTCACCGAAGTATTATCCACGTTAGATTTTAACTCGGTCTTGCTGTCAGCTATAAAGAGAAGAAGAAGAAGAATAAAAAAAGAAATGAAATAAATCCTCACTTTTTATACGTTCTAGCACGTAACTTAATTTAATGGAAACATTACTCTACTAGAAAATGTCGATCAATAATAGGACGTTGTGCTTTACGAACGATGACTATCGTCGTCGTTTTCCTAGCGTTGTTCGATCGATACGAGAAACGATGATTCGATAAAGTTTATTTAATGCTAACGGAAACATCGAAATAAAGAAAAAGAAAAGAAAAAATAAGAAAGAAAGAAAAGAAGATAAGAACTCGGTCAATTGGATTAGATTTGATACCTTAGAGCCTACCTGCTTTGAAAGAAATTTCTTTCCCATTATTTTAGTTCCCCGTTGTAATATCGTCCAGAAGAGTATATAGATTAATAAAAAAAATTAGAAAAAATAAAAGAAGAAAAAGAAAAGATCTTGATCTTGCGTGATAATAGATAACAATTTAAGGTAAAGATTACGACGATCTTCTATGAAGATTAGACACGGAGATAGAAACGGAACTAGAAATCGATCGTGAGAATAAAGAAGATAGAAGACTTCCCCTTTGCACGATAAAAGGTTTTCGATCGGGTTTGAGCGATGTTAATCGAATGAAAAACACGAAAAAAAAGAAAAGAAAAACGAAAAAAAAAATAGTATTTTGGAATACGGCTAAGATCGACAAATTAATTTTCCCGTCTAGATCGTCCTTTTAATCTCCGATCTCTTCTCTCTCCATTTTACTTCTCCTCCATTTTCATTCATCCTCCATAACCTCGGCTCGCCATTTCAACTGTCTGCCCTAAAAACGTCGTCTATTTTTTTCTTTTATTGAACCCTTCTTATCGGTCCATCGCAAACAACATCGATATATATATATATATATATATATATATATATATATATATATATATATATGATATATATATATATATGATATATATCATATATATATATATATATATGATATATATATATGATATATATATATATGATATATATCATATATATATATATATATATATGATATATATATATATATATCATCGAAAGTTCTAAAGTTCTATAGTCTCATCTTGCCAATGATAGATTAGGAATGTAAAGCCGATAGGAAGAACTCGATACACGGATAGATATGAAAAATATTTACTCGGTGGTTCTAAGGTTATAATTCTATTATGGTGTTGTAACACCCTTTGGGAGAAAATCAAACGATCACTTGAATACTATCGCAGAGTATTACGTCGTTCACTTTCCCCAACTTTAGTCACAGTGAATATTACATATCACTTTAACCCAGTGAGCCAGGTCCAAGTACTCCCTCGCGATATTCACCTGACTCGCCGTCTATCGGCTCGATCGATAACAACGCTTTTCCACCTATGTCAAAGTCCACCTCACCTCCTTCAACTCTCGCCATCATATTCGTTTCTCTCTCTCTCTCTCTCTCTCTGTCTCTCTCTCTCTCTCTCTCTCCCTCCCCAACCCCTTCTCTAAAAGCGAAGCCGGGAACGTCCATTTTTTGATCAATAATTGCTTTCAAATCACAATTTCATGTTTCCCGGTTCTCTCACTAATAACAGCAAGATATATTGGATTGATTCATAAATAAGTACCGTTAGAAGTTAATGCTATATTACATTAACAACACCGGTCATTCTGGTTATTTATGAATACGTTATTTCAGAGACATGATCGACTACTTTCTATCATTTTGCATATTCATCGAATTGATTCGTAAATAATTGCTCTATTATTTTTAACAAACTACTTATTCCGTGACCGGACCGTTTTTTTAAGACTTTCCGTTCAGACCACGCGGACCATTCCGCATTTCTCGTTTTACAATGAGAACAACCAATGGCTTGAATGGAAAATTCAAAAGTCACGAAACGTGTTAAAAACCTTATATATATATATATATTATATAAATTATATATATATATAAACCTTATATATATATATTATATATATTATATAATATATATATATATATATTATATAAACCTTATATATATATAAACCTTATATAAATATATATAAAAATATATATATATATTTTGTTTTAGAATAAAATAGAATTCCTTATTCAACCATTTCGAATATACAAATATTGTTCATTATTTATATCATTCGTATTATTCTAATATAAACTTTTTATATTCAAAAGAAGACTTATATACATAAATGGATCCAATAAGAAGATGAGTGGAAGTCCTTGCTAATAACAAAGAGAATGTTCTATAATAAAAACTAAATGATCGCCTTTTCTCCAATGAAAAATATTTAAATCTCTTACAGTAGATGCTAGACGTTCTTCGGTATTACTTTAATAAAGTCGGTATTTCCTTTGACTCTAGAAAACTCATTCCTTTGTTTGAATGTACGTGATCAAAGGAGAAAAAAAATATAGATATTTTTACATCGGTATCAGCTTCTCTTTATAACTATACTCGACTAATAAGAGAAAGAAAATATGTATAACCATGCCCACGCATCGTATAGTGAACATACAGCGATGTAAAGTTTCGTTCTCACGTTTAATAATATACTTTTCTCTTTACATTCCGTTTTCTACTTCTGTATGCGTTGCGTTGTCCAATGTATTACAATGGTGTAGTCGCAGATAAGCTGACATTCGTTAAATTTCATTCATTCGCGCATTTTTTTTCTTTCTCCTTTTTATTTTCCACGTTTATATATATATATATATATAACTTATATATATATATAAACGTTTATATATACATATATATCTTATATACGTTTATATATATATATATCTTATATATATATAATATATATATAATATATATCATATATATATATATATATATATATATATATATATATATATATACATATCCAAAAATTCTCAACTAAGTCGATAGTTAAAAATAGACAGAGGAAGAAGAAAAAAGTGATTAAGTCGACGATAAAAAAATTTTCTCCGAACTTTATTCGTTAAAACTTCTTACGATTAGCTTTTAATAATAATAAAAAAAAAAAAGAAAATAAAGTGGGTCGGACTCAAAAGCGAAGGAAACACCGCCGACTTGGCCTGCTTTCGTGAGGAACCTCTGTATTTATGGGCAGTGGCTTAATATCGATCTCATGACCTCTGAAAGAATCGAGTGTGCCGATGTGGTCCTTGAAACTAACTCTTTTACTTCATCTTTCTACTTTCTCTTGTTCTTTCTCTCTCCCTCTCCCTCTCCTCTCTCTCTCTCTCTCTCTCTCTCTCTCTCTCTCTCTTTCTCTTCCGGATCCTTTCTACCTTCTTACATCCTATTCTGTTCCTCCCTTGAAATACTTGAATTCGATACTCGAATCAAATAGAAAGGGAGGAAGAGAGAGAGATGGATAGTAAAAGAGAATATGCCACTTTACAGAGATTGCCTTATAGGCATCTTATGTGATGCAAGAGTTATCTCTCTCTCTCTCTCTCTTTGTCCCTTTTTTCATCGTGCCTTTCTTACTAAAACGAAGCTCGACGTCCATTATGCGGACCTCATTATTCGTGACCCACTTTAACTGAACTACTCTACGGCATGACAATGATTCTCCAATTCGCGTTCGCAGCATCCTCGTTAGTTTTATTCGTCAAGCAGGTATTACCGGACGAAAAGATGAAAAAAAAAAAAAGTAATGTATTACGAGTAAGTAATGTATTAAAATGAGTCGAAAATATATTAGATAATGGATAATTAACGTTCTCGAAGAGATTGCATTAGAGACGTAATAATTGATCGGCATCGATGCAATAACCAATTTTTTCGAAAATCCAATTCCCGCTAGTTGATACGATTGTGTACTGTTCCTGGTAATACGGTTATCGATAACTCGATTATCGTGTACCGGGAGGAGAAAAAAAATTATATTTCATCCATTCAGTCAAAGCGTTTATGAATCATCGAAGATGTATTAATCGTTAGATCGATACAACGTAATCTTTTTATTCGTTATATGTTCGTTGTATGTTCGACATTAACCTCGTCAAAAATGCGAAGGTATTCGTGCAGACTCTCGATTGGCCTATCCTAAGGTATCCTAACTGGCCGTGACATCAGTCAGTCTCACTATTACCATAGTATTCGATTGAGTTTCCGCAAATAAATGTTAGTTGTCCATAAGTATACGATGGAGAGGGCATAGTAGAGTACATAGATGCTAACGGTGTTAACGTCGTCATTGAATATGTCTTTCGTCGACCTTGTAAAATTGTTTCCTTTCGGTACGAAATATAAGTGATAAGAGAGGGAGAGGGAGAGGGAGAGGGAGAGAGAGAGAGAGAGAGAGAGAACTAAATTGAACGTTGTTTTCTATATCTCTTTTCGATAAATAGAGAAAAACTCACCGACGATGATAACTGTTGAAACAAGGAGGAAAAATTGCAAGAGGGGGGAAATGAAAGGAGACATCGCACGTTTCATGTTTCTTGGCTGTTTCCTCCTCCCTCTCGATCACTTGGTTTTAATCATATCGCAAATGCTACCGATAATCGATTAAACGAAACTTAAAATCATATTGAAAAGCTCAAGTCCGTGATGTTCCCGCCTATCTTTTTGGACGTGTGCACGCATTCACCAATGACAAGTAGCAAAGAGAACGGCCGAACGCGCACTGAGACGAGGCCTCTTCTCCTACGTTTCTTTCCTATGAAAGACACCCTCTTTTACCACCCCGCGAACACCCTTTCCAACAACCTTATACCCCCTCGCACAACTAGAGTTTCCTGCGAAAACCACTCGCGGCGCTTCTCATTCGAATATCAAATTTATTTTATTTCCTTTCAATCGGCATTAGTGCCATCGAATTGAATCGGTAAATATCGTCATTGTATTATCATAAAATTGTATCTCTTCCATTTGATTCGAACTATAACTTATAAATTTGATATACATCAATGATCCTGAAATTATTTCATTTACATTTTTCTCGTCTTTTCGATCGATCGTTCTCATATGCAAATAGCTTTAATTTAACAAATTGATTATATAAACTGATAATAATATCGTAACTTCGTTGAAAAAGTTGAACAAATTCTTCACGAATGTCTCGAAGGTGTAAAAAAAAAAATCCAAAGAAAACAAAACGATTCAAATCGAATCTAAAAGGAAGTGAAGGAAAGCGATTTGATGTTTTAATAAAAAGGAAGCTAAATTCGAACATATTGTGTGAAAAGCCTTATTAATTTCCAATAATTTTTACTACAAGTGTTCTTTTTTCTTTTTTTTCGTTCAAATAATGCGGACATCAAAAATTATAAAGAATCAAATGATCATCTCTCGTGTATACATACAAAGACTTTTTGTACATGTACGTAAGGAATGTTGCCTATCATCAGGAGGAAGGGGCCGCGTTTCTAATGTTCATAACTTATCCTATACGCATGTCTAGTGTTGTCTATCGTTAAGGGTGCTTTCGCTAAAATTTATTCGGACATTCAAACTCTAGGTGGCGTCTAATCCGGATTGATTTCGCTGTTTTCGGATTGATATAACAAAATAACTTGAACGTTATTTTTATCGATATGCGCGTCACATATAATTTATTAGGAAGCTCTCTTTACGTTTTACATCAAGAGTCTTTGATTCATTGACACGATTATTAACAGAATCAAGTAAATCAAATTTATGAGATCACAATTTCTTGCTATCTTTTTGACATGTACGAAATAAAAATGATACAACCTTAATGAAATCCTTCCATTGAAATTTATTTACTTATTCACCACACTTGTTTCTTTTTGTTTTTTTAATAAACTTTTCCTAAATACCAACTGGCTACTATGTGTTTTTTCTTAATTGTATTAATATCAAGCACGATATGATTTTAATTTTGGAAATAAAAAGGGAACAGTTACTTTTTAAAAGGATATTCGATCTATCGCACAAAAAAGAAACGAATACATATATACTTCGTCAATAGTTTATATGAAATACGTTTCTAAAAGAAATTTTATATATGATGGCGTGTCATAATCGTTTATTATAAAGAACTATTGAGACACGTCCCCGCCCCCATCCTCTCGTTGCATACACTTTAATATTTTTATCGATCTATTGCATAGGAATCCATCAAGGACTTAAACGTTACAATGGAACATCATCTCAGTTACTTTAAAGTTACAAACATTTAATCGTATGGTGTATTATTATGATTATGGTTGGTAATTATATTATTTACTGTACACGATCGTTGATATTTCATAATGACGGGTTTACGTTTTTCTTTATATTTTACTACTAATCGTAATTATTCATTGTGATAAGACGCGCTATAAATAATTATCTAGGATCCTTTTTGCACGTTTCTGTACGTTGTAACGCAAACGATAGCAAATTTACTTTACTGCAAAATCCAATTTTACAGCTATATATATATATATGTATGTATGTATGATATGCATATATATATATATATGTCTTGTATGTGTGTGTATGTGTATGTATATATCAAATGCAATATATTACAACAAGTCGGATTCCAAGTCGTTCGTTTAATAGAAGACAAAATGGCGTCGTATAGAAGACAAAATAAATACGACCGACGTTTGTCCCTGGCAGAATAATAATATTTATGATATACTTTGGAAAAACAACGTTGTGTAAAAAAGTACATTTTTCTTAAACAAAAAAAAATTCATTTGTTTTCACGCGCTAATAATTACCTTAAAAAAGCGCGCGCGTAGTAAAATGCGTCATAATTAACGTTAAATCGATAAAGGAAAAATGCGTTAATTTTCCCAAACTCAATAGATACGCTTTAAACTAGTTTCTAATTAAGAAAAAGTGAATAAAAATAAAAAGGAATGGAAAAAAAAAGAATAAACACAATAAAATTATATAACCTCGATATGAAAATGTTTTGTCAGGCACGGCACACGCATAAATTCCAACTACATTTCATATCGTGTCTCTTGCATCGTTCCTACTCACAATTCAAATATAATTAATCGTCAAAGTTAGATTTGCGATGCAATTGTAATAACACATATGTATATATAATATCTATATTACATTATATTAGATATAATATAATATAATATAATATATATATATATATATGTGTATATATAAATATATATAATATATAATACGTGTATGTATATATGTATGATATGTGTGTATGTATATATATATATATATATATATATATATATATATATATATATATCACACACATACGTATGAGTTTAATAGTAACGACGATAAAACAAAACTTGTAGGTAGAGACGAATTGGAGACCAATTCGAAACAAAGTAATTTTTTTTATTCTTTTATACGGTGTCAATTCATACGAAAGTATTGTGTGTTAAGTAGCTAAGTAGCGGTTACAAATGGTGGTCTTTATTTTGAAGATGTCAAATTTTCTTTACTCACGACTCATGTATTACAGATCGTTCCTCGGCTTGCGAAGAAAATCTATCAATACTTTACACCAGTTTTATCTAAGTCGTCCTGTTTACTAAATGTTATTATTTCTTTTCGATCGCATTGCACGCAGGGATATCGGCTACATAAACGAGGAACATGTATAATAAATATTTGAATAAGAGTTGATACTTACAAGTAGTATGAAGTAGTAGAATGCAGAGTACATATAATATAGCAGCAGCCATAAAAAGTATCTACTACACACGTTTTTTTTTTTTTATTACACTCGCACACAAACTTTCAATCTTACATTTTCTCTCAACGCTTTCTCGCACGCAAGCACAAACACACTCTCTCTCTCTCTCTCTCTCTCTCTCTCTCTCTCTCTCTCTCTCGCTCTCGTTCTTTCTCTCTCTTTCATACTCTGCTTCTCTCTAATGCAATATTTTCCTTCTTTCCCTCGTTCTATCCCCCTGCCCCACCTTTCTACGTTTTTCTCTTTTTTTCTTTTTTTTTTCATCTACCTCAAACATTAATTTCTTTTCATCGTCATCATCCTTTAGCATCGTCATCTTTTCACAATCGAAAACGGATATTTATTATTACCTCTCAAAGTACGATCACTGTCGACTATCAATGAACTTGCCAGTAACTGAATCACTTAGCAAGAGACATTCTTGCAATTTGGATCAGTCAAGTATTTGTTCACCATAACACAAACAATAGACTTTTCAAAATGTCCAACAATGTCTATTAACATCCTTTAGCTATTCACACACTTTTGAAACCATCTTCTCCATTTCAACATCCGTGTCGATATCGTGATGTACATGGTTACTGGCACTGGTGTTGCTAATGGGGACGATAGTATTACTTATCGATGTAGTCAGTGTGGTAGCGGGACCTACTGACGAAGGTGGTGTACTGGGTGTACCCGGAGTCCCAGATAATTCAATAGGCGAGCCCGGAGATGGAAGAGGTTCTATCAAATCTTCTAAACCTTCGGGTGTTGGCAGTTTATTTAACTCTTCTCTCAATAATCTATAATGCCTCTGAAAAAAAAAATATATATATATCAAATTTAATGTAACAACAATTTTCGCAACCCCTTTACAATAACAATAATAAATTTCAGCATTATTAATAATTTTTATTAATACGTACATATACATAATACACTTACCCTTAAAGCCAAAGCATTTAAGGAAATGGCTGGACCAAAACGACGATCCGATCCACGTAATTCCATATCCCTTATCCAACCTTCTAATTGCGTCACAATTTCATGTCTTTTTATCCAAAAGTGAGTGTGTATAACCTTTTTATATGTACACAAGAGAGAATATTAAGTATTTATATATTTATATATATATATATATATATATATATATATATATATATATATATATATATATATATATGTTTAAAGAATAGAGTATTATCAAAATCATATAATGTAAATTTGTACCTCTTTGAAGCAAGGGCATGGATTGCGAATTTGATCGAGCATTGCCCATTTAGCTGTAGCTTGACAAATATTCGCATTATACTCTTGACTAGATTGAGCTCCACTCGATGTACCTCGTGATCTCTCATACCCAGGCTCGTTAAAATAAGGTTCTGACACCAGAATGAGCGACTGTATTGATACTAATACCTAAATACGGAAAATTTGATGTAGAAAAAAAAAAAAACACACGTTAAAAGGATTGACGGCATTAAGAATTATGATCGATTAAAAAAAATTTACCTGAAGAAAGCTACTTGTATGCGCATTCCATTTCTCTTCTGGTCGTCCATGCCATGTATTAAGCACACTGAGGCACACTTTACCGTCGTTGTATAAATTAGGATTAAAGCGTACAGTATGGCGACCAGTTGTTTCTAAATTTATTAGCATAGGACTATTTGGATAATCAGGAGGAAAATAGACATCGAATTCGAAACATCCATTTGCATAGGGCGTCTCAGCCGGTCCCGTTATAAGGACCTAAAAGTCAAATATTTGTTTCAATTACATCAATTTTATATAGATAAATGACAAAAAATATGACACGCTATATTGAAAATATCTATCTTTCTAAATACATGTATGTATGTAAGGTATAGAATGATTTAAATAATACCTTCATAACGTCCAATCTATCAGCATCGCATCTAACAAAAACACTACTACTATATGATAGAGGTAAAGCAGTGGATAAAGTAACAGCTTCTTGGGCTAAACGCTTCATTCTTGTTGGATGACTTCTTTCACCTGCCGCTCTCATATTCGATTCAAAATGATAAGATACAGCAAACTTATATCCACCACCATCTGTGTTTTCTGTGATCATTTCATATGTATCTGTAAATAAATAATTAATAAGTAAAAATAGCTCTGGATAATGTGTGTGTGTGTGTGTGTGTGCGCGCGCGCGTGCATGTACACAATGCTTATATCTATATTTTAACTTTCTACTTACCAAATCGTAAATTTTTCATAACCTCTAAATAACGTTGTTCGACAGAGCGCAACGGTAATTCTGGAGCCGTGGGACTTGGACCAGGCAAATCATCACCGATATTCGACAGTCTTGCTGTCGCATTCTGCACTATAATAGCACTTTCCTGAATATCAGGAATTAAAGTCGCTAAACCCTCATCTTGTTCCGTATCATCGGGATATTTAGATACGCCTTTGGATTTGTTACCTCTTGTACGATTAATTTTGTGCACATAAGTATCTACGCAAACTCTCATATTAGATAACAAAGATACGATAGATTGTTCGCCCAATCTTGCGACTCTTGGTAACAAAAGAGGTGCCAATTGAGTGGACAATGCCATTGCTCTTAAAAGTTGTAAAACTGCACGGTAAAGAGGAATGTGTCTTGCCATATCTAAAACTGAATCATTTCGTAGATACGAAGACAGTGCTGGAAGTAGACAAGATCGTGCCAAAAGATCGGGGAATGTTACTGGTAATTCTCTTTGAGGCTGACTTCCTGAGCCAATATAACTTGCTAAAACTTGTACCAAAACAGTAACGTGTTCTTCTTCGGATCGTTGCCGTAATAAAGCTTGTTCCACGTTCCATGACTGTTGGGTCGAGCCAGTACCAAATCCAGTACCCTTGGCCCAATACAAATGCGAATTATCATCACTCCGACCACCAGCTTGGCCTAACTTCTGTTCCAAACCATCATTATGGCCGGTTTGATGTGTGAATATAGCCAAACAGTTCAATAAGAGAAGCACAGCTCCTACATCGATTGTAGTTCTTCTTAAAAGTAAACCGTCATCCGTGGTAGGAGGTGTAGCATCGAGTAATTGTTTTAAAACTTGGAATGGTAAAGTTGGTAAGGAAGCAGCTAACGGTGACGTTAGAACATCACCACCTTCGCCATCGTCCGAAACGCCTAATGCAAGGCGCAATAGGCATTGCGCCCTTTTCCGATCTCTTAACAATACTTCGGCATACCCTGGTAATCTTAAGAATAAACCAAAAGCAGCGAGAGAGTGTGGCGGTACGTAAGGCGCTGGGGATACTGCTCTTGGCGAACACGTAGTCGTATCTTCCTCTAAATCGGCATAAATCTCATCCGACGTTTCAAATTTTACCCAATCTGCATCAGTTTCCTCAGGCGATGGTGACTTTTCTGTGAAAGGTAAAGGCCTACCAGGATCTGGATAGACCAATGGTAGATGACAAGCCAATACTGCCAAACCACCACCGGTACTAAACACGTCCAGAGAACTTTCTATACTCCTGTAATTTAGTAACTCGCTGTCGCTTTGTTTCGTTACATCTTCTGTAAAGCAAAAATTTGTACAAAATTTATATATATAATATTAATTTAATTTTAATTTAATTTTTCTCTCTTTTTTTCTTTTACCTTTTGAATCTTTACTACGTTGTTTTAATATTAAATGTAAACAAGGCTCGGATATTCCACTATCCTCGGCAATTGCAAGAAGTTGAGCAATGGTTAATTGTGGTGGCAAAGGTGTATTCGGACGTGATGAATGTATCAAATACTGTTGATTTGTGGTATTCGTTGGATTGGTTTGAGCAGTAGTATTTGCTGGTTTGGTTGTTGTAGCCGGTGTAGCATCTGTTAAAAAATAACCAAAATCATTGGATACAAACTTTATAAAATCGTGAATAATATATTTTCTTTAATCATTCATAACCTAAAAACTAAAGTACATTCATTCATATAACTTTTTCACTTATATTATTGTGCAGATTTATTCTATCAAATATTGACACGTATTTGTAAATCGTAAATCGTATTCGTAATATATACAAATATTTATAACACAGGATATTAATACATACCGGTAGTTAAACGTGACTTTCGAATTACAGGTCCACGAGCTTGCGATCTGTTGGATACTTCTTTCGCTCTTTTATCTTTCGCTGTATTTCCTGCAGCTACGCTAAGGGTATCGACCACCAATGCCATGCCTGATTCCCATAATTCTCGAGAACGATTAGTTCCGCTTGTGCTTGCCTCGTTACCTTTATAAGTATTTGGTAGTAATAATAAAAGCCAAGTGCCTATTTGATTATACAAAGACAATTGATTATCAAAAAAAAAAAGGTTTTATATACAATATGAAATTGTCATGTAAATTATTTAAATGATCTTACCGGACACTTGTTGAAGTATATCTGCTACTGTCGACTGCGTAGACATATAAAGCAATTGATGATAATGTCCAAGAGGATAAGCTGGATGTGGAGGCATCGATGGTGTATTTTGATTAGCGGTAGTATTGGAAGCTTTCATAGGTGCCTCAGAAGACACAGATACCAATACTTTTTCACCCTCCAGAAGTAGTTGTAAAATCAATCTTCTCGTGAAGCCAGAAATGCCGTGCAGGTATCGTAAGTCTGGCCACAAAAAAAAATAAAAATTATCTCTTATATTACATGCAATTAATGTTATGTTATCTCTTACAAATATTATTACATAGAAACGTAAGGGTCTATCAAGGTAAAAAGGATACTTACTGGACGTTGTTCGTTGTTGCGAGATAACATCCATAAGAAGTTCTGCGAGTAATTTTTGATTTGCACGATGACACCAACAACATCTAGATAGGAATTTGATCATAGCACTTTCCAAAAATGCGTAAGAGACATTCGTTTTGGAACATCTGTGATAAATAATATGATTCATTTTAGACAATTTCAATTTTTGTTATATATATATATATTTAACATCGATATAAAAATAACAATTTACCTCATAGAAGACACGGATGGATTTTCTATGGGACGATTACTGAGAAGAGATAAAAGAGGCAACCAAAATCCACGACCTTCCGTTCCAAGCCAATCGCGCATTCTACCCTCTGAACAGACAAGTGTTAAGAACTCTAACACCATCGCTATGCTTTCTGGATCTGTCATGCTTAAGCCACCTGTATAATGATAATTATTCAGCAAGATACTTTAATGTATAATCGAAGAAAACAATGCATTTATAAATATAATCATACATTTGGACTTACCTGAATGATTGTTCGAGGGACAAGAAGTCTCTGCGGTTTTATCATTATCCGTTATGCTCGAATTTCCTGAAGATTTGTTCTGGTAACCTTGTTCCATCAATGTTTTATTTTGGCATTGCTTTGATTTCTCCGAATTACAAAAATCTTAAACGATATATTAAAAAATTTACCTTCAATATTCGGCATCATTAATATATCCATTTTTTGTTTTTAATCAGAGATAACGAAATAAATATTACCAATAATTGACGTAGTAAGTAATGCAGGTAGTCCAGAATCAATTAATTGTTGTATACCAGGTGGAGATCGTGCAGTTGCAGCTACAGTCAGTAATTGACCCTCCGTTAAATCTAAACGTTTATATTCCGGTAATACAAACCGGCAATACCATTCTTCAGTATCAATTTCACAATTTCTACCATCCGTTCTTCTCTTACATTCTTTCCGATCATCGGATATAGATGCAGAATGATCTGTTGCCAAATTTGGAACCAATATTCTTACTCTTTGTAATAGTAATGGAAACAAAGATGGTCTCACATAACAGAATGCACAAAGAGTAGAATCGATTGATTGCTTCAAGGCGGAATTTGTTCCCAGAGTTAAAGTCCACTTATACAAAGCACTATTAACAAAATATATTGCAACGTGTTAACGCAATATTTATTTTAATTTAGTTATATTGCAAAGAAAAAAAATTGAGACAAGTAGACTAACTTACTTAAAAAGATCGTCGGTTAAAAGTGTTTCTAAATCATAATTGAGATTTTGTTGCTGATGTGCTTTCCAAATTATTGATGACACACAATGGATATATACTGTCGGTGAAGTAACAGGGTTAGGATTAGAGCTAGTACTCGAATGTGATACTCCATTTACAGCCGTTGTGTGAAGCCAGGAAAGTACTGCTGACATGCGAGCTTCTGTACTGGAATCTTGGATAGAACATAGTTGTTGGAGTAATTCAACGACCAATTGTATAGCCGATGTTTCTTGTGTTGCTGCAGTGCCTGTGAATGTTTATTAATGAACAATTTAGTATGGTATAGCTATTTTAATCGAACATCGAGTTAAACAAGTATTTTTAATTGCGGAAAGTAAATAATGTACCCAACCCATTAAGTGGTACCTTGAAAGAAAGGAGTAGACCTGTTGTTGAGTAAAAGACCAATGAGACGAAGTCCAAGCTCTTGAGAATGTAAGCCTAACTGCAATAGAACCCTTTCCAAGTCGGGAGTAAATAAAGATGGTGCTGGTAATAACAGAAGATTGCAACATGCCTCGACAAGGCCTTGAACCGAAGCTGCAGAATTAAGTACTTCAACAACCAGTTCACTGTTCGGAGTGCTTACGGATAAACACTGATGTAACAATCGCAACCATCCCAAGCTAAAGAGAGTATTATGAAATGTTGGTTTAGATTTTTTATTTTTTCTTTTTTGAATATATATATATATATATATATATATATATATAGTCATGATAGATAATAATGCATCTAAATATTAAAATATGTTAAAAAAGCTTTGATAGAGAGCAAGCTCAAAAATATATACCTTGTTTTTGTAAGTTGTTCCTCGTCCACAGAATCATTATTCGTCTTAATTTCACCAAATGCTGTTGTACCTAATAGCCTTATTTGACTTAAATTAATATTAGTAGAATCGCGTGGTTTATATAGTCTTATTAAAACAGCTGTCGCTACTTCTGGTTGCGACAAAGTCAAGCGTATAAATGTTAAGCCCGCCGTAGGCATCGGAGGACAAACGGGTATCAAAGGGCTGTTACTTTCTCTTGAAATTTCAAGCGCCACGGCCGACGGGCATGCTATTTAAAATAAATTTTAATAAAATTAATTAATTAATAATAATAATAATAATAATATAAAAATAAGTGCAATTTATATCATTGTGTCTCTTGATATTATCTTGCAACTTACTTGCCAATGATGTAAGATGTGGTTGAAGTTCTACTTTTCTAAGAAGTATGGCACAAGGTAAAGTAATCGTAAGATCGTGCCACGCTTCATCTGGATAGAAATGATATGACCAGGTGGCTGTTCTTGCTCGTCGATGGGGTGCAACACTTTGTATAAGAACGTCAGCTGGTTGTACGGTTGGATTCAGCCAAGGTATTGTTCCCAATGGTGCGAAGTTCAATAAACCATCCTCGTAAGATTCTAATGTATTAACAGCTTTCTTGCTACTCGAGGAAGACGCTGGTGTTACATTTGCTGCATTCGATAAGTGCTCCATTACTAGCGCAATTACACCGGGAGACGATGAACTGTTATTATTACTCATGCTTGATTTTACTAGATTTTCACAAAGCACTTTTACACCGTCCATCCTTGTAAATAACGACAGCGACGTTTCATTATCTAGTACTTTTATGATATACCAAAAAAGTGGTTCTGACAATTGCATAACACCTAATTGACGATCCAATTCGGTTTCTGGGCATGCTGTAATAAAATTAAAAATGATTAATTCGTTCTAATATATATCATACATATAGAAAAAATCAAAACCATATAGATACTTACAGGAAGATAAATATTTGTAAAGGGGATTAAGGACAAGAGATGGATTACTAGCTTTTCTCATAAGAATAGTCAGAAGTTGAAAGGTCGCGTCTAATATCGAAGCTGGATCTCCAAGTTCCGTAGCTGCTCCTGCCCCAGCATTTTCTCCTAAGAGCATAACTAGAGAGGAACCACTACTATAACCTAGAGCTCCTAATAATCGCATCATGGTAGGTTCGTGTTGCAACACTATATAAAATAAACAAAAAAAAAACAAAAAATAGAGATTAATCATAACAATGTAGATCTATAAAATGAATCGGTATAATTAACATTCGTTAATATACAAATGATATAGAATTTATAATTACCAGTATCTGCGACGCAAGGTACTCGAGGCTTATTACTCGCGGTTTGTTGAAGACGAAGCGATGTCTGTTGTTCGGCAGCTTTGCTTTCGTCCGTTTGCGAAATATTCACTTCAACCTGTGCATCATTGGTGTTATTTCGTAGATTTATAGTTATTTCAGAATCCATATCCGATGAACCATCTGGTCGAACTGGTCGTGCCTAAATTTATTAGAAATTCACACATATTTACGAAGATGCTTAATGAAATTAACTTATTTGAAAGATAATCACGTACATTTGGCAATGGCGTTTGAATAAATCGGCACACTAATTTAATTAACGCTATGACCAAAGTATCCCAAGATGCTGGACGACCTTGTTTTGCATCGCCACCAAGTACGCAAGCAAATAGGCCTCCAAATCCGCCTGATTGATTAGCCAGATCAACAGCTCCACCGCATTGAGCTCCGACTAAATTAAATAAAATAATTAATCAAAATTTAATAATTTATAATGTGTCATATATATATGTATATACATATATATATATATATATATATATATATATATATATATAACTCTTTAAATAATATAAAATAATATAAATAATATAATACCTCCGGAGCTTCGAACATACGTTGAAACCAATATTCCAACGCATTCAGATATGCTCATTGCTGTTCCTAAATCAGTATTATCGAAGTTAAGATTAACAAGCGAGGTTATGAGCTTGCACTGGGCATCTAAAGGACCTCTTCTGCAAACAAGAGCACCGCCTGGCTGTACAAGTTGATAAACTACCCATAGCAGAAGGTCTTTCAAGATGTTACCCAAAGTACTGCCAGGTGCTGTTACATCACATCTCATTTCTAGTCTAACAAGAAAATCTTGAAGAGCCTGACATACTGTAGGACCGGCCTACAAAATTGATAAACAGAATTACATGAATTAACGATTAAAAAAAAAAAAAAAAGAAGAAAAGAAAACAATAAAAAAAATTTAACTTATGTTCAACATATTCTCTTCCTCTTTTCTACCCTTGATTCTTAAATAACTATTATAAAAAAAAAAGAACAAAAAAAAGATTCTTCTTCTACAAGTAAAAACTTACCATAATATATTGTTTGTCCATAGTATTTACATTTAATCCACTGCCAGATAATAATTTAAGAAGCATAGGTCCTATATTACGTTCTTTAACAATACAGCTAGCCATACCACCGTAGAACTCAGCCAGCTGTCTAGTATTCGCATGTTCTGAACAATTCGTTTGCAATGGCTGATTACTTGCTAAGGTAAAACATTGTAAAGCAAGACACCACGCACGTAAAGATACATCTGGATGCCTGGAAAATATATAAATCGGTATATAACGTTGTATCATCGTTCCTGGGATATTCCCATAATAGAAGCTAGTAAATAAAAACTTACCATGAGAGAGTCGATATGAGACTTGAAATGGATGCGGAGCTTAATGGGATTACAGGTGTTAAAAATGGATCAAATCGAGTTGTTGAATTGGATTGTTCAGGAGCAGCATCCAAGTTCAATGTTAACCATAACTGAAGTACAAGTTCCAAATTGATTCTTGCATTCTGTTTAAATAATTAGACATTAATTTCTTTGGTATATCACAGAAAAAAAGAAAAAGATGAACATACTTGTCTATTATTATCGCTACTAACCTGTAGATATAAATCTGTGAAAATTCTATCAAAGCATCTAGTTAACATTGATAAACTGGAAGGAGTAGAATCTGATAAATTCCAAACTTCTTGTCCTCTATCTGTCCAAGAAGAATCTGTACGCGTTGATGCTTGTTGACAAAAACGATTCGTTTCTGTTGGAACCTATAATTACATTAATTTTATGGTAAATATTACATTGAAATGTACATACAATATATAATAAATATTTCTTAACGTATAAAAAAATAATAAACATACATGTATCGTTGAATTAATGCTATGAGGTAGATTGTACATTCCAAGAGTAGACAATATTCTTAAAGAAATTTCTACGCTCATTTCAACGCCATATTCCAATCTTTCATCCATTGCCAAAGAAATACTACTACAAATACAATATTAATATACATATAGATTCAAATGAAACGTATATATAGATACGTGACGAGAACAGAAGTGAAAAAATAAAGAAAGAATAAATAAAAGTATGTACCCTGAACTGGCTGAAGTTAATATTTTAGAAACTGTACTGCCTTTTTTTAACATATTTTTCCCGCGTTCAAATATATCATCTAAGAAATCTTCAAGTTCACTGTCATCAGATTCCAAAAGCGAAGGCAGAAAACCGTTGGATTTTGGTGCTGTAGCTGATGTCACCACGATACTATCTTGAACATCTTCATCCCCATCACCTTCAGCAAATCCTTCATCGTTACCTAATGTAACTGTAGAATTACTTGTTCCTGATGGACCTACTGAATCCTCCTCCGCCGTTCGAGTTTCATCTACCGATTCAAAATTATCTTCAGACGGACTTCCTTCGTGAGTGGAAGAAGGTCTCGGATATAATCGTCCTCCTATAAAATAGGTTTTAAGTACATACAAATATAAGAAATAGTAAAGAATGCTTTTAAATAAATTAACAGGAAAAGTTACAAACATGAATTATTATTTCACGCTACTGAACTTGGAAGTAAGCGATATATTTATACCTTCTAATAAATCCTGTAGGAGACATGATACAGCATGTGATGACCAGGCAGCATCGGACGCACCAGTTGCCAATCTGACTAACTTTAAGAGCTGTTCTTCAGTCATAAGTTCGCACAAACTAATTGCAGGACGTGTGGATACCACTAGCCTAGCGACTACCTAAGTGCGACAATTCATAAATTTAATTATAAAGCATATAACGGAAAAGCAGAATTAATGATAACGTATAATTGACATGTACAATACATTGAACAAGCAAATCAAGATTTAACAAGTTTCGATAAAAGATCATAAAAATATTATGTACAAATATAGATTTCATCGTTTTGCATCTTTTTTTTTTTTACTGCTAAATCCTTAAACCTGCTGCTCTATTATTTGACAAAAATACTAATTAAATGCCTTAATGATCAAATGACACTGACAGTACGATATTAAGCAGTAATACAAATCCAAGGTTATTTTAAACTAATTTGAAATTTAATATAAGAGGTTACTTGTTAATTTACACTTGCGTTTTTATATTCAATATTAATTGAATAGAATTTATATTGCTGCATACTATAACAACGACATGAGTAAATATAGAAAACAGAAAGAGGAAGTTTTAAAAATTAATAGCTTTTATCTTACCTTACATGCTAGCAGGAACATGTCCACATTAGAAGCATTATGTAAAATAAGAGCTACAAGACCGCGAACCACTGGTAAAACACTTTGATAAGGTAGATTGGTCATATATTCGATTTCCAAATCCACGTCTCCTTTACTGCAATCAATGCAGTAAATAACATTGATTTAAAAACTCGTATCTTAGTGAACATTATTAGTACTTAAAATCATGAAAATAAAAACAAAGTAACGTACCTTGTACTAGGTTGTGATTGACTTCGTGAACTACGGGGAACATGTTGTATTTCATTTTTTCTCATACTAAGAACATCTTTGAGATGTTTAGTAGAGTGTTGTTTCAATGTTTTTTTGAAAAATCTTTCTTGAGATTTTAATGTTGCTTCCATTTTACTGTACAAAGTGGTAGGCTGAGGAGAAAGCGGTGTCCAAGCCTGTAACGATAATATTACTTTAAATTTATAAAACTATACTTTGTATATTCATATATATGAAACATGTATACATATATACTATGTATACATATATACATATATATACACACACACACACACACATACTTGCGAAAATGCATGGAAGGCTTTTTTTGCATGCTCTAACTCCTGAAGATGTTGTTTACGATTCATAAGACGTTTTTGCAATTTTTTACGATAACTACGAGAGGCCGACGAACGAGTAGCATTTATATACTTTCGTTGCATTGCAGACTCTCCTTGAATAAATTCCCAGCGAGAAAAAGTACCTATTTAAATCAGGAATAAAGTCATATTTATTATTATGTTGAAATATATACTAAAATACATTAAGATTTATATTGTAACAATTTCGAAAGTACCTTGTTCTTTATTTTTCTCCTGATTATCTTCAGAACAGGATGGCGTAGTAGCTGTAGTATCTAAGCATACAGACAGAAATAGGAGAACCCAACCAATAAGGGTTGTATCCAGTTGAATAGAATTTGGTATCTGAGTATTTGACAATGGAGCCAATAATATGCCTAATGTACGAACCATTGCATCTATTACCGAGGATTTATTACCTCCAGCAATTAATGATTTACGTCCAAGAAACGTTAACAAGATAAATACTCTGAAAAAGATAAAGAAAAAATTTCGTGTTATATATTATATAGCTATAAATATTTTTCGACGACTAATAATCAAGTTTACATCTTACCTGTCCTGAGGAAAAATTTGTGTAGACGTAGATGAATAAAGATTGATCAAAGTATTGGACAAAAAATTTCCCCACCAAGGCTGATGACCTGCCATACGAGCAAGAAGTGCAGCCGCATGAAGTTGCAAACGTGGTGCTGGTGTAACAACGCAAATTGAATGGAAAAATTTCTCACAGGTAGACGGTGTAAAGACCTCGCACAAAGACATTGGTATCTAAACGATAGGATAGGATAATGGATAATAAGATTATTTGACAAAACTCATTGTTTTCGTAAAATTAGAATTACATACGCTAGGAACGGGTCCAATTTCATATACGGTGTAAAGAAGAATATCAAGTAATGTTTCTCCAAGAACACGTAATTTATCAGTAGGCGCATCTACGAAAGATAAAGCTACTGTGTTCGAAGAACCTCTCCATGATTCAAGTCGTCGTCTTACTGCATGAACGATATTCAACTGACGTTGAAACATTAGACATTCCTACAACATATGAACATTAATAGGTATTACTAATTTATTTATGAAAGAACATATAATAATAATAATAATAATAATAATAATAATAATAATAATAATAATAACAATAATAATAATCTCAATCTTATTATACCTGATACGTCGATAATATTTTTGCAGATGGCTGCTCTTTATTTTCATTAGGCGTTTTAGTACAACACAAATAATGTTGCATGTGCATCACATTAGGAATTTCTGAACACAACAATGGATCCAATAAACTTTTTAGTCTCTCCGTGGCTAAGCTAAATCTAAACAAGGGTGAAAATAAAAATTCGTTAATAAAAATTCATTTTGATAGAAATATTTTTATAAAGCTATTCGAAGTATTACCTGCACTGTACATCTTCTGCAAGTGCTGACAAAATATTACATTGAGTGTCGATAGTAGTTTGTATAGAAGTATCTGACGTATCATCGTGAACTGGAAGAGTATTATTTAATTCGGAATAATCTTCCCCCGGTAGAACTACCATATGCCCATAGAACATCCCTAATGGAATCTTGCATGCTGCTGTAGGCATACCATAACGGCCTATTGTTGTAATCTAAAAATAATAAGAACGTTTTTAGTAAATATTATAAAAAATATAAAAAATTAGATACATAGATAAAGAGAGAGAGAAAGAGGAAGAGAAAGAAAGCTTCAAAATTATTGCACCTTAAGATATCTGCACACGGGTGGTGGTTGAAGATCGCATATAACTAATGGTTTACTTTCAATATCTGTGGCAATAATGAGACGAGTTCCATCACTTTCTTCACTTTTTGTCCATATATCTATAGATAATGACACCAAGTCGCAACAAGAAGGAATCAGAAGATCAGTAAGCAATATGGGAGATTCAAAGTCCAAAACCACGAATCGACGAGCTCCAGAATGCATTCTGTCAACCACTAAGGCCTGCTGAGGTGGCCAGCTTAATAATCTTCCCCATGGAAATGTAATATCTTCTCGCTAGAATATTTAACATTTTTATATTTAGTTATATTTCATTTTTGTTTAATTACCTTTATCAATATTAATATATTAATATTAGTTATTATTTATATTTGTAATTTAACATTCAGATTATTCATACAAATGACATTAAATACAGCTTCAAAAAAAAAATATAAACTGTGTTCGATATGTCATTTAACGTTTATATCAACAATTTAAATAATATTTTATATATAGATATGATTTTTACTTCTTCACAAATTATACTTGTCAGTATATAAATACTAATATAAATTTAATAACAATGCAACTTCGAATGCTTTTTATGTACATTTATACAAGGAAATGAATTATTTCATAAAATTATTCATGTTCCTATAATGGACAAATCATTATTTAATTATTGTATGCTAACCCAATAATCTAGAAAGTACTTAATAGAGCTTAGATCTACTACATTGTTGATTACATAATGGGCTACTGTATGTATAATGGTATTTGAGATGTGGCGTGTCTTTTGAGAGGAAAAAACGATATATATATGTATGATATATATATATGTATATATATATATATATATGTATATATATATGTATATATGTATATATATATGTATGTATGTATGTATGTATGTATGTATGTATGTATACATAAAAGATATCAGATATATGAAATAAACATTACAGATAACTCATGCACCCTTTGTTACTTAATCTAAAAATGTAACTTTTTAATACATTCAGTAGTCTACTAAATTGAATTACAAACGGCATATTAACAAAGCAATAAATGGATAAAAAATGATACATTATTTAACTCAAGAATAAAATTAAGAAAATGCAAATTTTCATCTATGCAATCTACCTTTTTAGAATTGCTGTCTTCAACTTTGTTTACAGCAGAATTGATACTTTGAACAGATGACTTTTCTTTTGATATGGTAGAATTTAATACATGTGAATTAGGTATATCACTTTGCGTGCTATGCCAAGTAGTCTGGTTATCACCAGATGTATCATTAGCTTCATCACAGTCTGATTGTTCATCAGATGTGAGTAATAGTTGTGGAATTGGCTTCTTTAAGACTCTTCCTGTATACACTCTACGCAAATCGCTTAACGTAGATGTTGGTTTAGTCTGAACATCTGGTCCTAGCGATCCAGCATCCAAGCTCTACAATGTACAATGATTTCTATCTAGATAACGATTTTCCCATTTACAAAACACATAAGAAAATTTACTGTACATAATGATCAGGGACAGCAATAAATTCTACTATTGTTGTAGATAACAAAGGAAAATGTCTTTTATCCGTGACCTCTACATTTTTCACATCATCTTATGAAAAACAAAAAAAAAAAAAAAAGAAGAAAAAACCACTGTATTGTTTGTTCAACTACTCATAATCTGTCACTTTATTAATGCGTATTTTCTTACCAACGTGACAGCTTGAGCAATTTCATGTAAATAAGTTGTGCGATACATAACAGGAGCGATTTTTTAATAACTAAATCTTTGTCAACTCTACAGAAACGAAGACTTACATAAGCACGATGAATAATGTCGAGTACACCATTGTTATTTGCAGCGTTGTTTTCATAAAGAGTAGTTCCGATATTCATCGCATAGACGCCAGGACCAATTTTCTCCATCTTGGTACCGTCCGAGGCGGCGTGACAAGTAAAATGAAGAGGTTCAACCTGAATTACATTAATAAAAAACAAATAATTTTAATAGCACATCTTTTATAATAGTTATCGATTATTGAAATCTGTAGAAGCAAAAAATAAGAGCAATTGAAAAGAAAGTGTATTACCTCAAGAAGACCTTTCATATTATGATTGCTACAAAGAGCCTTTAACTTGCTAGGTACAATAAGTTCGCTAGCTGGATGTGCAGGCAGTGTAAGTAGGTCCCTTAAATCAATAGCATCCTGAGAATATGTAGAATTTGAAGACGTAGCGGCTGAACCTGTCTGATCGCCAGTTACCACAGATGCATAAGTTGTAGTCATTGAACTGCATTTGGATGGTACTGGTGGATCAAGGTCAAAAAGTTCCGTTTCAAATGGAGTATTGTACAAGCCGAATCTGTAAATGATAACAATACAATATTGATTTAAATAATGATATCTATTGTAATCGCAACGTGTTTATACATTTACATATGATTTATACCTTGTTGCGAGTAATAAATGATAAGGATTTACTCTATTTGACATTTCAGCAGCAATGTGCTGCACTAAAGCGGCGCATTGTTGTGCTACGTTGTGGTTCCTATCTAATGGTAAAAATCGCGTGATTAATAACTGAAGCCATCTTAATGATCCGGCCCATTGAACTTCTACAATCGATGGTAGCAAAGTTACCAAAACTGAAAGTGTAGCTTCGTCAAAAGATTGAGACGGTGGATCTTCTAAGTTATAAAAACCTCTGTAAGAAAAAAAAAAGAAAAAAAAAATAGAGAAAGAGAGACCAAAAGAAAAAAAAAAATTATATTAGCAACGATTTTGGAAAATCAACGGAGGAATTGTATATGAAGTCACTTACCCACTACACAAAATAATTAATTTTACACATTTATGTGCTATACTTCTACCGGCGTGGAGAAGACAAGTTTTTAATAAATTTGGTAAATGCCCTTGAACACAACGTATAGTTTCCAATTGAAATGCTTTTATTTCGGCGTTGTGTTGAGTACCACGTAATCTGGTTAATCTTATTGACGCTACCCATATAAGAATATCTAATGCAATAGACTGTGTAACGGTGGATCTATAAATATAGATATAAATATATATATATAAAACAATATGTGATATAGTAGCTCGTTTTTACTTTTATCTAGTGTTATACATACTTATCTGACATCTGCAAACAAGCAATATCTAATAATCTGTCAAAAAATAATTTAGATTCTAACATAGCACATCTTTGTGCTTTTCCATTCTGTATGTTTGTAGGGTACACTGATCTCACAGTTATCGATATTTCATGAATCCAATCACATCCTTAAAGAAAGATAATAAAAATAAGATAATGCAGAATAAATATCTTGCCCAAGTAACTTACATTAATTAATTCTTACCTATGTAACATTCAACGGCACTACCAGGAATTAACGGTCGTACCTCTATTATTCTTAATTTTTTGGAAGTTGGAGGCTTACTATCTGATGAATTACTTTTTGATTTTGTCGCCTATAAACGAAAGATAATAGTAACAACAAATTACCAATATTGATATTTAATAAAACGTTTTCTTACCCCATCCTTTGTAGGGTCAATCAGTGCTTTAATATGTACAAGAAGGGTTCTAGCTTTGGAATGGAACAATTTTGGACTTGTAAGAGTAACACAACCAGATCGACAGGATAAATCCATGCAATGATGTAAATCAATTGGCCCGCATAAAATTTCGGTATTATGTTGACGTTGATATTCATCTGTAATAACTGGATTTTCTCCTTTCTGTTCATTGTTTATATTGAAGTCTATTCTTTCATCCACCGGAGTGAGTGGTGATCTTTGATGTCCAATCCTTCTTATATTTTGTTTCAGTAAAGTAACTTGAATTATTGGTAATTCCTGACAGAACGACTGCAGATTAAAATGTACATCAATATGTCCTATGTTTTCAGCTGCAATTCGTGGTAACGTTAGTTCGAACACATGTTCATCCCAAGTGGTCCTACATAAAAAATATAAAGCGAAAAAATACAAAATATTTCGATCGATTTAATAAAAAGAAAATACGCAGAAATATAAACGCAAATTATTAAGGTAAACAACATACGTATCATTTTGTAAGCGCCATGTTCGTGTATGATTTTGATCTTCCGATTGATGGTGTTGCGGATGACGACGCTGTCTTTGTGCTTGCATTATTTCACTCCAACAAGGTGGAACGGTAGCCCCGTACGCCGGTGAATGTCTATCAAACCTCGTGAGTTCATGAAGACTTCGTAAATCTGTATATGATAAATTTGGCCTATGTGCTATTATTGAATCCCTGAAAGTATTTTTATTTTATTGTAACAGAATATGCATATATCATTCTTGTTCTTAGCAAAAATAATAGTATCGTTTATTTTTAATATCCATTTGATCTTTATACTATTTTATACATACTGTACATTGGTGCAACCTTCTTCTATAATCATATTAACATCCTCAATGTCATCTTTTTCTTCTGTATAACCTTCCTCTTCTGAAGTAACAAAAAAGTAAAGCGCCCCATCATCAGTGCATGCGCACAGTCTCTCTAAGCCTAAAAAAAAAAATTGTAAATTTGTAGTCATTCATAGTCAAATTAATCATATGAATTTTATTAATGTAAATTTAAACATACTGTTACAATAAGCCACCGAGATGAATTTGCGGCCATCTAATTTGGCTTCATTAACAGTTTTTAAGGTACTTAGATTCAGTAATCTAATCACACCATCTTTACACACAAGAGCTATTTGACCAGATGGTTCTTGAACACTAAAATTAGTGGAAGAATTAGTAGTATCATTAATTCCGTGTATTATATTTTTGCTTTTTTCTTGAAATGGTAATAGCACATGTTCAATCGGAGCTTGCTCAGGAGGTAATTCTCTTTTCACGATAGGTTCTGATGCAACTTTAACTACTTGTCCTGAGAAATCCAGAGCATATACAAGTATGACAACATTCGTATTTTCTATATTATTACGTATTTCACCATTCATTAATCTTCCAGCCTCATGATGATCCCAATACATGTAACTTTTTTGTGGAAAGAATGTACGCTCCTCATCGATTTCCATTTTTGTGGATATAGAAGTAAGTGAGGATTCACTAGCAGTATCTTCTAATATTGGACACATTGCAACATATAAGTATCTTCCATCCTTAGATGGTATAATAGATGTAATTCTAAGATTATCGGGTGCATCAATAGACACTGTTTTTATAACTACTGGTTCTGACTTCGACATTTTTACCATATCAATAGGTTTTTTGTTTGCCGTTAAATCGGATGTTGATGCGAATTGTTCTACTCCATTACTGGTATTTAAATTAACAGCATGGAATGGACTTAAAGTCGATGAAACCGTCATTCCTATTGGAGTAGGATAAATACCATTGGAAGATGATGCAGTGAGAACAGTAGTGGGAACTGTACCATCAAAATGTGATCCGACAACCGTATCAGAATCGACATCTTCGATAACTGGTACTTCATATAAAAATTTACCAAGGAAAAGTTCTGGGTATAAGCTTTCTTGTCTTTCACCATTCGAGCTAGCACTGGTTCCAGTCCCAGAAAGAGTCTTTTTAGTTTTTGAATCTTTAGAATTTTCTTCCTTTGTAGATTGTGTCGATATTGCTTTGTGATGAAAATCATACAGTACTAAATAATGAGACTTCGAAGGAGGATACCTATCACCCGCAACCTTCATTATATCCAATGTATCACTGGCTGCACTATTTACACTGTTCATTGCTCGTACTAGAGATGATGACGAAGCAAGATCCGTTGATGATGACCACACATTTTCTAAAGTTCTCAATTGCGAAGGATTAGTCACTGTCACTGTAACACCACACACCAAACAAGGTCTAATTTTTGAACCAGAAGAATCCATTTGTATGGATGATGTTGTTGAACAAGCACTTTTAGAGTCTTTCTTGCAAGATTTAGAAGCACCAACTATTGATAGCGCTGTTAATTGTAATTTATGAGACATCATAGATTTATAATCAGAAAGAAGATCAGAATCTGAACTAAGATTTGCTAAATATGAAGAGGTCAAGTTCCTTGTAGCAGAAAACTGTATAGTTTCTTTATTATTTACTTCTTGGTCAGAAGGTGCAATGTAAAAGGCTACCTCTCCCTGTAACAACAATTGGTCAATATTACAATATGTTTCAATAATACAGTATTATTTTGAATATTCAAATTTTACCTTTAATTGATTTGTTACATTCCAAACATTAACATGACCATTACATGAAGCTGTAGCTACTAAGCCAGAGACATTTGTTGTTCCTATGATATCTACATTGCCGGATTCACGTGCTGGAGCAGTTGCAAGTGTAACAGATAATGGTACATTCTGCGTATATTCCCGTTTAACAAAAGGGCATGCAGGAGAATGCCTTTCATGTTCTGACCATGGTTCATCTGTTGGCTCCCAACAAACCAAGCAAACTTTACATGTAAAGCACATTGCTCTGTCATCACCCGATGCATTCGGTTGGTAATAAAAACCAGCCTGTGCCATTCGATCAGGTAATGCCCATCTATAAAAGTATTAATTACCCATTAATCTCTAAAAATAATTGGCCTTAATACATCATTTATAAGCACAATTAAAATAATGTATCATATTGTAACTTTACCCACTTGTAATTCATATGTGGCCATTTTGAAAATGTATCACGTCTAGCTGCTTCGCTAAACATTAATGCTCTATCGGCAGTGCCACCTTCTAAGACAAGGGTAGGTAATAGGCCATTTAATCTTTCATTAATGGCCCAAGCAATGGGCAAAGCTGGTATATGTCTGTTTTGCCTTTTCAATTCCAAGGCCAATCCTGAACATACCGATTTTAAAGATCCATGTGGCAATTCCAAACATATTGTATTCCACTGTAAAATAAAACGATACAATTGTTTATATAGTTAGGAGTAATGTCATTATAATGTATCAGATTTGTAATATACGAAAACATACCTTTTGAGCTTTTATACCTCTCTTCTGATTCACTTGCGCAGCAAGAATTTTAGCAGATAATTCTTGTAAAACTTCTTGTACATGATCAATCCCTGGTAAATCAATATATCGCAAACATTGATGTAATAACGTAGCTTCAGAGAGCAAAAGTTCTAGTTTTATAACATCTTCACTACGCGAAACAGGAGTTTGTAAAATGGTGTCCAGTAACAGGACGCCATTATAATCGCTACGTACACCTATGCCACCTCCATCAGTATATAATACCTTATCTATACCTTCAGCTAGATATATACCTTGTAATTTTCTATTTGGTTTACCTGAAGGAATAAAAACCTTTTTTATAGACAACTTTCAATTAAATATAAAATAAAATTTGAGATTATTTTTATATTTCCACTTTGTATTTGATATTATCATATAAGTGTTCTATATTATTTTTCTTAATTATATTAAATGAATTGCGTTAAAATTAAAGTCAAAAATTATTATATCGCAATGTCATTTTCAATACTGTCATGTTATTTAAGTATGATGCAAAAGTTAGATGATATATAACAATATTGTTTTTAGAAGATAAAAAAAAATAGTAATAAATGATACATAGATACGATACACAATATAATTATTATCTTTTGATAAACTATACAAATATTACGGATAATAAAAATAAATAAAAAATTGTTAGATAAGTAAATAAGTATGACTAAGGTATTACAAACTCTGTATAGATTTTATTGACACGACATAGAACAATAAAGAAATATCTATAATCTTGTTTCTTTTGGAAATATTGAAAGTATTGATGGATGCATTATCTCAATTATAAATCGATTATAGTGTGTATGAAAAAAGAAACGATAACGGAAAAAATTGTAATCATTCCTGACGTTTAACGCACGTATACGACCTTGACCATGAAATTCAAGCGAATGTCGCTTTAAAAAATCAAAATTATAATAAATGATTTTGTTATGCGAACATTTGATTTTCTTATAAGTTAAATATATTGCGGGTAAGATCAAAATGCATACCTGAAAGAGAACTTCTTTGCAAAATTACGCCAGAGTTGACATCAAATACGTATACTTGCGCCTTGCTAGTAGTAATCAGTAATACATTTAAATTCGCGTGATAGATTATGCTTTTACAATCGGCGTCCACATTCAAATATCCGTCTTCTTTTAATAACCACGGATCATCATCAGCCATTTTGCTTATACGATTTACAAATCTCAAAAATTTGTCTACTGCACGAACATCACAAAAAACATGGCTTACTCGTCACCGCCATCTTTGAATAGGACGTCACCAAATCATCCTGTGGATGGATAATTACCGTTTCTCAGTGGTCGAGATGCTATCGATATGTATCGCCAGATACGACCGTTTCTCGATAAAAAAAAATTTCCAGATATATGTAACACATCACATACAACATACATACAATCGCAGTGCATTCATAAGAACATGGAGGATTATATAAAAGAATTGAACAAATGATAAAAATAAAAATGGAAATATTTAGAAGCTAAAATAAACTAGTGGTTACGATGAGACGAGATCCGCATATTACTAATAGTTATTTACAAAATGCTTGACATAATAAGCTAATAAACTACGCTATATTTGAATTCTAAGAATATACTTACGTACGGAAAATATAATAGCTAATATAAGTAAAGATCATATTATTTGTCACATAATCATACTACTTTTTAAATTAATTCAATGATAATGCAATTACTCGATTATTTCTCCAAAAAAATCTCACAAGTCAAGTTTACTAAGAAAATAATATCAATAATTATCAACCAATCGCAATGAACTTACACTCACGTTATTTCTCTTGAAGAAATATTCTTATTGGCTATCGGATATCCTAATTAATTTTTCATATTCCATTGGATATGATGTTTATGTTACAAAAATGGTTAGGGATAAATAAAAAATTGTTATTTACTATTTTTATTTTTATATGTTAATCGTTTATCTCAATTTGATGTAAAAGTAATCTTAAAATTAAATGAATCTGAAGAAGTATCGAAACTTATTAAAATGTATGAATAGAAATTTTTTATGTAAATTTTAATATACAAATCAAAATTTAGTATTGTACATACATAATATATATATTATTTATATACATATATATATAATTTACATAAAAATTAATTACATAAAGAAATTAATAATATAATACAAGAGGATAAATGGAATTATAATTTTTCATTTGATTATAATTTTATTCATAGATTCTTTCTTCAAATCATTATTTAATTTTATTTTTATGAGTGTTATCAGTCATATTTCATTTACAACTAAATAGATTTCTACAATCTTGGAAAAAATATTCTGAAGTTATTCTCCCTTCGCTTCTTTTTCTGCCTGTACCCGTTTCTTAGACCATAATACTTCCTTTGCTTCTGGATATTTATCAGCAAGGAAACTACGAACCACGCCATATTCTGCAAGCAATCTTAATCTAACGTCATTCTTATTTCTAATACGTTCCATTCTTCTTTGACGTATAGTCCAAGAATCAAGCTTGGTATAAAATGGGGGAGATTTCTTTTTCTTCAACACAACGTTCCCTTCCATTAGATATTGATTAAAATCTAAAATTTCGTCTGGTTTTATTTCGTCTTCTGTTCTGCATCGAGCTGGAGAGGCAACAACGACAGGAAAATTGTCGTTTTCTTTTCTAAATTCGACCAAATGTAATTGCTTTTCATCCGCCATTTGTTGGAATGTTTTCTATAAATATTTATTATATAATGTATTACTAACGAAGGATTAAAGATAATGTCATAAAAAACCTCTGTTATTTCACCTGCTGTAAAAGACCCATCATAAATGCTTTAACAATGTTTTGATAATTTATAGCACCTTCCACTTTAGCATAAATGTCCTTTATACCAACCGCTTGGCAACAACATTTTATCGCTCTATGACAAATGAGACCATAGCCTTCATACATTTTTTGTACATATATCTTTGTCCTTCCACATTGTGTAAAAAAATCATGCATCACTATATCAATACAATTAGTATATATATAAGAATATTATTAATACTCTTTTAGCACTTTAACTAAAGTTGGTAATATGAAAAAAAGGTAAAAATATATTTTACCAGTATGCTCATTGTATCTATTAAAGTACATCACTTTGGTTCCAGCTTTTCTCTTGGCTACATTTAGACTCTGTTTAATATCCTTTGCTTTTGCTATTGCATATCCTGCTAATCCGTTTCCATTACCAGTTACAACCATTGAGCTAATCCTATTTTTACGTCCTAAATTATTAGTCATGGTAGATACTATCTTAGTTTCCAGTACCCACGATTCAAAGCCATCAAATGTATCTAGACAGTAACATTTTGATTATATTTAATTCTGTAGAAAAGAAAAAGAATATTACCTTCACCCACTGGTTCAGGAGGACCTATTTTCATGCCTCCAGGTTTATGACTGGTCCAACCACGTTCTAAAGGATGCAATTTAATGGATTTGCTGCGTCCCGACATAGAGTCACGTAATTTAACAAGTTTTTCTTGTCTTTCGGGATCATGCGGTAGTATCCTTTGAGATAATATTTCTTTTCCTCTAATAATTGGAATATTTAACCCGGGAAACTGTATTGAAATTTTTCCCTGGCCAATAATTTGACCCTTATTTAAATCCTTTTTTCTTGTCAATCCACGTGCTCTGCCTCTTCGTTTTCCTGCATTGCTAACGCTAGTTACACCTTTCCATAACTGTTCGGCAGGACCTATATAATTGTTTAATTGTAAGCATAAGTAAACGAGATAGAGAAACAAGGAACGAAAGAACAAGTACTTACGTTTATTAAAAAATGCCGTACTCCGAGTATTGTCGATTAAAGGAACATAAGATTTTAAAAAATTATGTTTATACATGGATGAAAAAATTTTGCTACCTAAAAGAAAATGAGACGGATAAAATATTGTCAATAAAAAAAAGATTAAAAAATCTGTACGTTGACCAAAAACTTTGAAAAAGTAATACCATTTTCCACGACATGATAATTCCTTAAAGAATTAATTGTTCCAAATAATCTTAATACGCAAGATGCCATTTCCTTGATGAAGTAGAAATAAGTGAGGTTATGAATTAGAACCAATAGCTTTTAACATGGTAAAACGATAGATGGTGCTGCATTCTAGAAAATATGCTCGATGTGCAATTTATCACACAGATGTCGATCGTAGCTTCATTGGAACACGAAAAATTTTCAGTCAGAAAAAACAAAATTATTTTTCCCGCGCTGTTTCTTTCGATGAAAATCCTCCTCCTTCTATTGTCTCAAAAAATCGTAGATTACAAAATCTCCAATATGAACCATAAGATTCAAGATTGATTTCCAATAAATCGTTTTCAAAGAGAAAACGTAAGAAAAAATCTTAATCCAATCTCGGAAAAAGTCATTACGACGATTTCGATAATAGATATGAAAAAAAAAAGTATAACGATTTTAGGTCTTTTAATAAGTGAATTCGTACTTTGAGATATAGAAACACTTCACAGAAGAAACAAAAGAAACTGCATTGACGAAAACGGCGAATCCTTGGTTCGTCGTTCTTATATCTGTTTAAGGTTATCCCAAGTTCATATATATTATTCGTTTCGAAGAAGTAACGCGCAAATAGAAAATTATGCACAAATCACGTATCACATTACTTTCGCTTTCAAATATAACGAACACATGACGAATATTCCGAGGAAAGGGTAAAAAAGAGAGGAAAAAAAGCGTGTCTCCGAACGAAGAGCACAGAACATTATGTGTCGAGGAAATAATATTATCGACGACACGATCAGAGAGAGAGCCTTTCTAGCCTCATTTCGTTTCCCGTAGACTTTCCCGGATCCGCGATCGTCTTCGAAAGAAATAAGGACAGACAGAAGAAAGGAAGGAAGGAAGGAAGAAAGTAATGAAAAGTGGAAGGGCGGCGGTTCGGTTGGAGGAAATGGGAGGTTTGGTTAAGGCGTGACTCGATCAGCCATGGTATGCGCTGATAGGAGAGAAATAATGACCAACGGGACGCACAAGTCTACTGGGCGGCGAATGACCGCGCGTCTCGGCGTCGTCTGTACCGAGCCAATCACCGTTCGTAGATACGCCCCATGACTATCCGCTGCCAATAGCGAAGGCCGAGAGGATAAGAGACGTAGGAATAAGCTATCTTGGTGGGAGGGCTCATGGAGGACCACATCGGAGAGTCTCTCGGGTGCCCCTCTCCACGCGCGGCTGTACCCACCCGAGAGAGAGTGGAAGCCCTTCTCTCACACGCAAAAGGGGACATCTCATCACGACTCTTGGTAGCAGGCACTTCTCCGTAGTGGGCACTCCACTCATCGTGTCGTCGTACGGGTTCTCCGCGAGAGCCTGTGGAGCCTCCGCTCTCGGGTCGGGTGAGCGTGCGAGCGAGCAAGCGAGCGAGCGAGCGAGCGCGAACGGCCGAGCGCGCCGGTCGAGTGGGTCTAAGCGGCCGTGAGGACCTCTCCAGGAGTACCCGACAGTCCTCTCCATTCATTCATCCATCCATCCACCCATCCATCCATCTATCCGAGAAAGCGAGCGAACGAGCGAGCAAGCGAACGAGCGAGCGAACGAGCGAACGTGCGAGCGCGCGAGCGAACAAACGAACGAACGAACGAACCAACGAACCAACGAAAGAACTAGCCAGCCAGCCAGAAAATCAACCAGCCAGCCAGCCAGCCAGCCAGCCAGCTCGCTAGCGAACCAACGAACAAAGTGTCAAGACAAGAAGAGACGAGGACCGGCTCGAGCCGGGTTAAGAAGTCAAGTCGAGCCTAGCCAGCGAGAGTCATCCAATCCATCCATCCATCCATCCATTCAACCAACCATCAACCAACCAACCAGCCAGTCAGCTAGCCAGCTATCCATCCAGCCATCTATCCATCCATAGACCTGCTGCTACTCTTCTAGCGTGGAGGAAGGTGGAGGCAAAGAGCAGAGTGGTGTACCATCTACAGAGGGTCGAAGGACTCGAAGAGGGCCGCGAGTGATTTCAGTCGGTCGGCGGCCGGCCTCACCGGCCACTCTGCTCCCTCCTCGGCCGCCGACCGTCGCGTTACATCGTGTCGCGTCGCGAGTGAGTGTGCGAGTGCTCGCGTTACCGTTTGCCATCCGTCGTCCGGAAAGTGCCGACGACGGCATGGCGACGGTGAAAACGAACGATCGGTTAACAATCGATCCGCGTGAAAACTTTTTATCGTCATCGACGTCGTCATCGTCGTCGTCGTCGTGGTCGTGGTCGTCGTCGTCATCGTCGAGGTGAACGTAACCGAGGTGAACACGTCGCCGAGGTGAACGGCGCCCAGAGGCGAACGCCGTCGTGAATGCTTACAAAAGGAAAATGTGCCGAGTGTCGAATCAAAGAGTCAGTGAGTGACGTCGTTAGCGTGTTATTGCGCGCGATAGGAATAACCGTCGCGAGGATTACCGCGAGGATTACCGCGAGGATTACCGCCTCCGAGGTGAGCCGCTGCCCGCCAGCGAGCGTGGCAGCAGCTACGGTACCGTCGCGATAGATCGCTATCAATCCTCCGCTTCCTCCTCCTCCGCCTCCTCTTCCTCCTTTTACTACTCCTCATGTCGCGCCGTTTTCGCGACTAGCACCGGCCTCACGATTCCGCGAAGCACGAGCTTCAAATACTTCGACGGCGTCGGGCTCGCCGAGATGAGCGGTGGCAGCGGCGGCGGCGGCGGAGCTAGCGGTGCCAGCGGAAACGGCGCTGGGAATCAGGCGAGCGGAAATGCTACCACCTATCATCAGCATCAACAACAGCAACAACAACAACAGCAACAACAGCAGCAGCAACAACAACAACAACAACAACAACAACAACAACAACAGCAACAACAACAGACGCAGCTAGAGCAGGCTGGTCTCCTGCCGGATTTGAACAGCATCGATCTAGCGATAAGTCTTTCGCCGAAGCAACACTCATCGCACGTGCAGGCAGGGGGCGGCGCTCACACGACGCCGTTTAGCGTGACCGACATCCTCTCGCCGATGGAGGAGTCATATAGAAAGTTCGATCTCGTGGCAGCGGCCGCGGCGGTAGGAGTCGGCGTCGGCGTCGGAGTAGGCGTCGTTAGCCACCCCCAGGGTTCGCCGTACGGTAACGCCTGCGGCGCGAGAGTCGCCGGTAACACCGGAAGTTCGAGCGCGAGCAGCGGGAGTCCGCCGCTCCACGGCGGCTCGACACCCGGCGGTAGCACGCCCGGTCCTGTTACCGGGAGCGCCGGGAACGGTAGCGCCGGTACCGCCGGCACCGCCGGAACTGCCGCCGGTGCCGGAGCCGGAGGTGCGGCCGGTGGGAGCGCCGCTGGGACACCCGGTATGACCGCCATGGGTAATCCTTACGCCACGATGCAGCTCACCTCGCAATACCAATACTGTACCGCCGAACTTTCACCTTACCATCATGCCGGGCCAACCGTCGCCGGTACCGCCACCGTTGCAGACCCCATGAGATCTCACGCCGTTTCGACTCATCATCATCCTTGGTACGCACCGGCTCCGCCGACCACCAACGATCCCCGTTTTGCCAGTGAGTACCTACTATCTAACAGTATGCCCTACGTTCTTTTCTTACGTCTTATGTTTTGTTTTGTTTTGTTTTTCTTTTTTATACGTGTCTCTATTAAGTACACGAGCGCGCGCGCGCGCACACACATTATACTTTCCCTCGCACGCAGCGTCCTCTTTCTAAGTCCATTCTATTTTTTCTTCTCTTCGTTTCTCTCTCTTTCTCTCGTATACCATAAGACCGACGATCGAAATACTACGAAATCGCGCGTAAATAACGGCTAGCTTTATCCGGTCCAAAAATGTCGCCTTTCAAGCTTTACAAAAGAACTTTCTTTTTCTTCTTCTACTTCTTCTTAGCCTCGAAGGACATCGTCCTTCGACACTCGCTTCTCTATCTATCTCTCTCTCTTTCTCATTCTCTCTCTCGCACGCGCCACTCTCCTAGTCTCGGCTTAACGGGAGCCGAGCGACCCTTCCTATCGATCTTTGCCTATCGAGAAGTGAAAAAGCGTATGGGAGATTTTAGTTAAACAAATAAGCTCCGGTATCCTCGAGTAAAAGGGAGACTTAAGTCGAGGATACCGTACCTCGAGCACATCTCGCCGAAATTCGATTTTCTATAAACCCAAATGCATTGATGGACCTTCTCGAAAGTAAGTAAGTATATATAATTGAGTCGCCCCCACGAATATTCCTTTAATTTCTATCGAGTTTATAGGAAAGAAAACAAAAAAAAAAAAAGAAAGAAGAAGAAGAAGAAGAAATAAAACCCACACGTCGTCGATCGAATTCCAAAACGTCGATCCATCCAACGAGCTTTCTACGAACGTGTTGTTCGTTCGTCAACACCGATCTTTCTTTCCTATCGGAGAAGGTTTATACCGAAACATTCATCCACCGACCCGTCAGTCACTACTTTTGTGTTTCCATTGTTCTCGTTCGGTGTCGATCGGGTCTAGGATAAAAGCTGCCTTTCATCGTTGCATCGTGAAAAAAATAAAAATAAAAAAAAAAAAAAGAATAAAACGATACGAGCCTGTCGATAGTTTCTCCGTTTATTCGTAATCGTTCATTTTCCACGATTTCAATCGCGTTTCAGTAACCGCTACAATACTACACATATAAAGATTGGAAATACCTATATGGCTTTGAACGCGTTATAGCCATCGAATTTTTATTTTTCGACGAAAGCGATTGGAAGAAATAATTTTTTCCCCCGTATGATTTTCAAAGGATCCTCGCGATATTTGAGGCCGTCGATGAATTCGATGATGCGAAACGCGCGAATGGAAATACATTTAACGTCCGAGCGTAAACATATTCGAGGGTCGTTTGTTCCTGGATTCGAGTGGGCACTTCTCGGTTGTCCTCTTCCTCCTTCGATAAGAGCAAAGAGTAGATAATAATTCCTGTTGGATATCTCCTCGGACCTCCCGCGTTCTCGCGATGACGCGGCACTTTGTAAGCTGAAATCGTTCCTTTTGTCCGAACGGATGAACGGTCGTGGCGCGTTCCTTCCTGACAGCTTCTCGCTGACTGACGAGGGACGATCGGCTCGTTGAATTTCAGTAGCTACGATCACGAAACCCATGAGTTTCGAGTTCGTCGGCTCTTCCTACGAGTATTCCACTTTTGCCGTTCCTTTCACGTATTAAAACGAAGGATCATAAGAACGATGACCCTCCTCAACCCATTCGATATTTTTCATTGAATAACTCTTTCAATTCTACTCTACAACGAATTTGTATTATATCTCGATGTTTTATTAAATATCTATCGATATACATATATATATATAAACGCATATATATATATATATATATATATATATATATATATATATATAAACGCAACGCGCTATCGGAAAAAGGAATTTTATTACGATTGAAAAAGTTTTATCCTCGATTTCTCCAATATGTTTTGCAGTCTCGCGGCTAATGGGCGCCGCGGCGGCGGGCGCCGGGGCCAATGTGGCCGGGTGCTCGGTGGGCCAGTCGATGGGCGACGTTACCAAATCCTCTGGCATGGGCGTTGGCGTCGGCGTCGGAATGAACGTCGGCATGGGCGTCGGTACGATGCAATTTCCCCTAGCGCAGAGGCGGAAGCGTCGAGTTCTCTTCACTCAGGCCCAGGTCTACGAGCTTGAAAGGCGCTTCAAACAGCAAAAGTACCTAAGCGCGCCCGAAAGGGAGCATCTTGCTTCCCTCATTCATCTCACGCCAACGCAGGTGAGTACTTACTCTTTAAATCCTTTTTGTGTTCTCTCTCTCTCTCTCTCTCTCACTCTTTTTCTCACTTTCTTAACTCTTTTCTTCTTTTATTTTAACGTATTCGATGAAAATTTGTTAAGAAAAGATGTGGAAAAAATGTAGGACTATTTGTTATTACGACGCCTCCTCTATACCTTGATTTCCGTTATGTTCTGCTCGATTCGACTCGAACTACGCGTAGCTGCCTATACGACATGGTACTCGAACAAGGTACTAACTTACGCGTGTATGTACTTACCACTACATACCTATCTACCTACCTATTTACGTACCTACGCTAGTACCGCGCGCCTAACTGCATACCTACTGCCTATAACGCATAGGCACATCACCGCGTCGAGGATTAATTGCTGAGAGGAGATTAATTGCCGCAACCAGGTGGTTGATGCTGCACGTACGCGCACGCCTCTCTCTCTCTCTCTCTCTCTCTCTCTCTCTCTCTCTCTCTCTCTTTCTCTACCTCTCCTCCGATCGGATCGATCGACCTCCGGGAGGCGTGGGTGCCGTGCCACGCTCTCTCGTACTTTCCGTCGATGCCTTTTGTTTCTCTCTCAAAGAGAGAAAGAAAGAGAAAAAGAGAGAAAGAGAGAGAGAGAGAGAGAGAAAAAGAGAGAGAGACAGAGAGAATTACGAGGCAACTTCTGCCAAAGAAGTATACCTAGTCGTTGGACGCGCGAATCGTGTGAGTACCTCTACGAATCGATAAACTTGACTACTGCTAATTAGAAAAATCTCTTAGCGCTCTTCTCTCTCTCTCTCTCTCTCTCTCTCTCTCTCTCTCTCTCTCTCTCTTTCTATCTATCTTTCTCTCGTTCGTTCGCTCGCTCTACCTATCTATATCAAGAAAAAAAAAAAACTCTTGACACTGCACCGTCTAACTGGATTAAGCGTACAATTCATAATGTGTATGAGATAGAAAAGTTACGGGGAAAAAAAAATAGTAGTAATTCAAGGCTCCGTCGGAAAAACGATCGATCGATGGTAAAACATATTTACCGATTTAGGAAATCGATTTCGGTAGCCTTATTTGCTTCCGATTATTCTCAAACATGATTCTCATTTGTGTTTGTTTTTGTTTTTGTTTTTTTTTTTTGTTTTTTCAATTTTCGTAAGAAACAAAACGGATTATGACGATGACTACTATGGTCCCATTTTAACGATCTATCTCTCTCTTCATTGGACAGACTGGTCTGCTTGCCATCGTCATCGTCGTCGTCGTCGTCGTCGTCGTCGTCGTCGTCGTCGGTCACGTCGTTGCGACAGTCTGGCAACAATAAATAATTGTTGCGTAGCTCATTGGTCGCATCCTGCGTTCGTGCCACGCAGAAACGGGCTCTCCCCTCGTTCAGTCTATCGTTCCGTCTGCACTTTGTCTCTTTCTCTCTCTCTCTCTCTCTCCTCTTCGTCTGTCGCTCGATCTCCGGCCTACCCACGATCCTTTTAATAAATGCCGACGCGACGACCAACTCGTCCATCCGCCGATGTGCGAACATTAAGACACCGAAAGCAATTCTTACGATCATCCGTAACGTTTATAAACTAAATATGGATATCTTACCTTTAATACATCCTCCATTCTTTCACATTCTCACACGCTTGATTTCGTTATTCATCGTTGAAAATTCGAATTCCTGTTCATTCGAGAAATGATACAATTGAAAACGATTCCGTACGTTCGCCACGATAGGGCGGCGTCTCTCGATGAGTTCTACTTTGGAAACTATTGACTTGCAAGTCGATCGAGAGCGGAACCACCCAAAGAAGCTTGATTGCAATCAAGCGCGGATTTTGAGCGTACCGTGCTCGGAACGATGGTACATAAGTTTCGTTAACGAGTTTCAGACTCTCTCGATGGCACTCGGATCTCACTCTGTAGCCATGAATGGCGGCCATGAAGGCCACGAGGAAAACACTACCGAGGGACGGAGAAAGTCTCTGCCGTGTGATGTACGAGTTAAATGTGGGATAGGATGAGAGGGAGACGACGGAGACTGGGAACTGCTGGATTTATATACATATATACATACATATATACATACATACATACATACATACATATATATATATATATAAATGCGTATGTATGTGTGTGCGTGTATGTCTCTCTCTCTCTCTCTCTTTCTCCCTCTCTCGCTTTCGTTCTGTGCACATCTACAATATATATTATACGTAGGTATATAGAACAGACTCTTGAACTTCTGGAGACAAATAGAAGCTAAACGAGCGGCTCGTCCCACTGTAACGATTCGTATTCTGAATGCATGTATAAACTCACACGCAAAAACTGGCAACACGCACTAGCGAGTACCTACTAACGATCAGGACCACTTGAAATCTACGTACAAAGTTATATTGTGAATATACGGAAGAGTCAAACAAATTGTTACAAAGTTTTGATCGCGAATTTGAAAAAAGAAAACGGATCGGTACGGATAAATTGAGATACGACTTGAAGAAAGTTTTAAATGACTCACCTCGAAATCTTTCTTCCCGTCTGATTTAAATGTAAAATACGAATAGAGAGTGAAAAAAGGAGAGAGAGAGAGAGAGAGAGAGAGAGAGAGAGAGATTTAGAAAATGCTTTTACACTCACCCCTTTCCGAGCTTACGCGCAGACTTCGCACTCTTCCTTTTCTCTTCATATTTCTTTTATCCTAGTCCATAGAACATCTCTCTCTTCTTACGTTCTGTTCTCTTCTCTCTCTCTCTCTCTCTCTCTTTCCTCCCCCCCCCTCTCTCTCTCTTTTTCGCTCTCTCCATTGGCGTCTCTTTGACACGGAACACACAGATGCGTCCTTCCATTTTGCGCTTGCATTGTTACTCCAAGTGCAGCCCCCTATTGTTACAATGCCCGGCCACTCCTGGCATTGTTAGCAGCATTGTTAGTATTATCGCTACTGTTGCGCGGCCGAGTGGCGAATGGAAAGCAGAGGGCCGGCGAGCCAGCTGCTCTCCGTCGAGTGCCGCATTAGAGGCAAATTACGCTACCTCCGTTTTGGACCACCCTCCCCGTTCATTCCTCTCACCCCGTTCGTTCTTCTCTATTTCAAAGCGTCGAAAAAAAATTGTGAACCGATCGATCTATCGCCATTTCAAATCCCATACTCATATACACACACACACACACACACACACACACACACAGATAGATAGATAGATAGATAGATAGATAGATAGATAAATAGATATCTAAGTATTTACCTTCTAGCAAAAAGAATTCGTTCTTATGTAATTTCCTTTATATCCAAGATTCAAAGTATTTTCGGAGATTAGCGTTTTCGCGTTGAAGTTTTAGCTCTTAAACGTTTTTTTTCTTCTTCTCGATCTTTTCTAAAAGATCGTATGCTTCTTTTCATCTTGGGGGGTCCACCATAACGTTCTACAATTTTAACATGGCACTCAAGTGAAACCCACGATAGTTACAGATCTCGTTAAATCGGGGAATAAAAATTGAAAAAAAGAAAAAAAAAAGAAAGGAGGGAAAACGGTGGACGAAAGAAAAATTAATTAGAAGGAACAGGAAAGAGAAGAAAAAAAGAGGAAGGAAGAAAAAAAAAAAAGAGAGAAAAAGGGAAAAAAATATAGCGAAAAGTCGAGGGTCTTTTAGACCCGCCGCTGGTAAACGAAAGGGCGACATTAATTAAAGAGCAACAGCGCGACGGGTATGAACAAAAGTAACATTAATAAAAGCCCCAAGTTCTGCTCGCGGTAGTAACCGCTTATACGTAAGGAAAAACAAATTTGCCGCGATGAAAGATTTCAAACTATGCGAGAAATAACACGCGTTATATACTGTATGTAGAACGTCAAATCAAAATTTCTCCGAGGCCAAACCTTATTGTGGTCCAGTTCGTGAAATTGACATCAACCCTTTGCTATTTTCTATCGTCCTCCTTCACGTTCTCTTACCTTTTCCTCCTTTTTAAGAGGGAGGGGGGAGAGGGAAAAGAGAAGAAGAACTCTACCCATATGAATAAACAAAACTCGACGTGTTACATCCTTATTATGTTTCCGTCGAGAAACGAGGCGAAGTCATTGAAATCGAATTGAGAAGCACGAGGAGAACGAAGAAGAAGTAAGAGGGAAGAAAAAGAGAGAGAGAGAGAGAGAGAGAGAGAGAGAGAGAGAGAGAGGAAGAGATGGAGAGAAAGAAAAAGATAAATGGAAGACAAAGAAGGTTGATAGAGGGCTCGTAGAAAGAGAAGAAACGGAAGGAGAGGGACTAAAAAGTAAAGGAGAAGGCAAAGGGTGTTGTAGGGTGAGTTGGAAAAACGCGAGGATCGTTCGCGCGATTGAGCCTCGAGGATAGTAATCATAATAATGGGTTTGCATACCACCAGAGTTCCTCTCTCTCTCTCTCTCTCTCTCTCTCTCTCTCTCTCTCTCTCTCTCTCTCTCTCTCTCTCTCTTTTAGTACGAAGCGCGCGCACGTACAAAGCTATGTCTGGAAACCACCCTTGTGCGTATCAGAAGAGGGATCGAGTCCAGAGAAGAGAGGAAAGCATGCTCCGCTTCAATGCCGTGCAAACACGCTCGTCGTGTGCCTGTAAAGATTCGCGTAAAGAAGGATCCGATCGGTAGAATCCAAATGCGTCCTCTTTTTCATCCTTCTCCCGTTGGACGAGGAGGGATCCTTTCACGCGCGAAGCCAAGGACGCGCCAGACGACGAGAGATATCTTTTATATACCAACCTACATATATACCACGCGCGTGCTTTTAACGACTCTCCACCAACAGGACAATTCGCGTCTTCTTTCGGAGACAAAGCTTTTCCGATAACTTTGTTATCGACCGTTTTGACATAATTGACTATGTTATGTATAAACGAAGAAGGAAAAACCTTTCATTCGAATTTAGTATCATATTTGGTGTCGTTTTTTTTTTTCTCTCTCTTTTTTTTCTTTTTTCTTTTTTTTTTTTTTTTTTTTTTTTTTTGTTAAGTCAAAGAAAAATTTATGTTCATCACGACGAGATATATCATCATTGTTTTATAAGAAGAGGAATCTTTTTATTTCTTAAAAAAAAAAAAAAAAAAAAGAAACGAAAATTTATTCGATAACGATAAATGAAGTTATCATATTTTATGTATATATGTACGTTTATAGGTATGTATCATCTTTAGGACGTCTTTCCAATTCGAGGAAGTGTTTACGTTTACAACGACAGAATACTGTCTATCTCTTTCTCTCCCTCCCCCCCCCCCTCTCTCTCTCTCTCTCCTCGTTGTATCAGAAAAAGAAGATTTGTCATGGAATCACAATGGAAGTAAAATAGTGTGAGGAGGAAAGAGACAGAGAGAGAGAGAGAGAGGAAAGGGAAAGATCGATCATGAAAATTAAAAAAAATCACATCTCGGAAACGGTGTCACACGCGGCGATGAATTCGAGAGATATACGAAATGAAAATTTCTTGGGTGGCGAAATGCGTGCGCTTAATTGGACGTCCTGCAACGCGTGCGCATATTCGTCGAGTGCACTCACGGCTCCCTCGCATAATAACGCACGCATGAATATGTCGTTGGCTTTTGCGGTCGGGGAAGAGGACTACCTCGGCTATGGCGTAGACATACCGGCAGTATGTGGCCACCGTAATTGCATTCCTCTTTCTCCTCTCTCTCTCTCTCTCTATATATATATATATATATCTCACTCTCTCTCTCTCTCTCTCTCTATCTCTATCTCTATCTCTCTTTTTTTCTGTCTTTTTACCGCTGCGTCCACTCGTAGAATGGCCGATTAAAAATTTTATTAAAAACTTATTCGAGCCGCGTTCCGAGGCCATTATTCGATCATCCCCCTTTTTTCGAAAAACGATTTCATGAATCTTTCGTCATAATGGCCTTAAAAATGAAAGCCGAAGGTGAATAAAAATAAAATGAATTTTTCATCGATCCGTCAAAAATATCGAGTCCTTTTCTGTAACGTCGAAAGAAAGAAAGAAAGAAAGAAAGAAAGAAAGAAGCAAGTCGGTTCGAGGAGACCCCTTGCTTGTCAAAAGTCCCAGCGGGTAATCGGTAAGTCATCCCGGCCAATGGCATTGAGTTAAAACAACAAAAGGGAGGCAGAAGCGTGTTTGCTCACGGGCTACCACTCAGCAGGGTCAACACGGGACAATTAACAGCTTTAATCATAATTTGACGTTGGTTGATCCCCGGTATTCGCAACTTCATCGCTGCTCGTCTATATTCTCCTAACGAGAGGGCACCTAACCACTCGACTTTCGTTTGCACAAATGCCATTTAAGTCCGTATTTCCCTCGCCTTATATCCAATATGATATCCATAGCTATTTTCGTCTGTTCTCGTTCACGATAAACGAATATCATATTTCTCCGTGAATATTCGAAACATCATTAAGTTATTAGTTTTTCTAATTATTCATAATCGTCGTAATCATGAAAGATGTGCCGTAGGTAAAAAGTTACGTCGTTCGAAGTTATTCCGAAGGAGGAGAATAACACGGGTCTCAGTCTCGAGGCTATAAACGAAGCTTCAACGAGGCTTCTCCCGGATAATCCTTCGAAAGTTGGTTGCGGAGTGAAATTGCCCGAGGAGTTTAACTTGGATGGAGGGTGCTGCCATAGCGGCGGTGTCGGTGGTTGTGTTGGCCGTTTCGCGTCAACCCCCGAATGTACGTTCCCGTAATGACGTTACGCTAACTCGATCAATCGTCCACTTTAAGCAACCCCTCTCCGGGCAACCAGCACGACCTTGCCTCTATCGTCGAGCACAAGCTCCAACAACTACTCGATGGCACCTGTACTACTCGTATCGACATGACCCAGACGCAACTCATGAACGAGTACATATCTCGTGTCATTCTATGGATCACTCGATGAACCACCATAGAGATTTATCGCCATACCACCTACGGCGATTCATTTTTTTCCAACGGAAACATCCAAGAGTCTTTACGATACAAAAGAAAACAAAATAATAATAACAGTAATGATACTAATAATACTAATAATAATAATAATAATAATAGTAATAATAATACCAATAATAATAATATTTTCTTACAATGACTCTCTCCGTAAAAAATAATCCAACCACGAAGTCGATCGATGAAACGGGTATAAGAGAAAAGCTATTTCGTACGGCGAGAACCCGAGGCCGCTAATATTCGAAGAATTAGACAGACGGTGGTTACTCCTTGAGATACGGTCCATTGCACCGGTCCCCTTAAAATGCTTTCATTGCTGCGTTCCTAGCCAACGACAATGGGGTTACATAGGGATATAACGTGGCGCGAGTTATGTGTTCGTTCGGCCGAGAGCTAACATATACCTAATACGTTAGTATGTAACATATGGACTCCGGCCACAGTGAAAAAAGCTTGACAACTTGAAACTTTTTATTATCTAACCATCCTCTATTATCTCGATTGATTGTTGTCATCGATGCAAAAACAAGTAGAATATACCTATCCTATATGCCTACGTATATTATCATAATGAAAAAAAAAGAAAAAAAAGAAAGACAAAAGTATTATGAAGAAGATCTCGGTAGAGAAGGAAAAAAGGAAAGGAAGAAACGTTAGAGAGTTTGGTACGAAAACGTGGCGATGGTAGGTAGAGAAGATGAAAAGTTTAGGTACGCTCGAGTAAACCCGTACGGGCACTTGTGTTTACCTTCGGCGTGCGCGCAGATCGAGAGCGCAAAAAGGGCACCGTCGAGGCGCAACGGGGGGTCCGACAGCGAGTTTACTTAACACAGACAACGGGACGGGGGGGCCTTAGCTTTAACTTCCGATTAACTTGCGGGTTAACTTTTGCACAGGTAGGTAAATGAAACGCCTTCTAAAAGCGCCTCCGTAGATTTGTGGTGGTCGTCGGTAAAAAAAAAAAAAAAATAAAAAAAAGGTTCGTCTCTTTAAGACCAGTCTGAGATAGAGATAGAGAGATAGATGCTGCTTTTCTTTTTACCACCGAAACGAACCTGCCCGGCGGCGGGTTTCGAACTAATTGCCGGAAAATGAGTGTTTTACCGCTCCTTTCGAGTCAATCATCTCAAGTTTCCATCCTTTTTCGACCCTCACTAGGTGACTTCAATAGAATCTTTTTCAAACGATAAGGTGCGTTATTTTCTCGAAAAACTGAACAAATCTCGATATAGATATCTTTCCTTTACATATATATATATATATATATATATATATATATATATATATATATATATATATATTCGTATTCCATTCTTCCGACATTCGTTGTACATACGAGTAGTCGAAATGTAAGTGGGCCACGCGTGTTTATCGACCTCTTCAAGTCGGCACGGTGTTCCTCCTGCTGGCGTCGTTTCCTCCTGCCAACAGTGGCTGCAGCCTTTTGCCTTCGCTGCTCTTGGCCAAATCTCGACGACCTTCGACGAGTGGATTATCGGTGGAAAAGGAATTAACGAACGGGAGCACCGAGAGGTACTTCCATCGTCTAGCACCTCTTTGTGGCTTTTAGATAAGGTCTCTCTCCTTCTCTCCCTTTTCTTGCTACTACGTAAGCCTCCTGCTACTACTGCCGCTGCTACTCCTACTGCTACTGCTGTTGCTACTGTTTGCTGCTACTGTTGCTGTTGTTTGCTGCTACTGCTGCTGCTGCTGCTGTTGCTGCTGTTGCTGCTGTTTGTTGCTACTGCTGCTGTTACTGGTACTGCTCTTCGAAAGACTGTGTAAAAACGTACGTGAAAACTCCCGCGACCCTGATATTACAAGGGCTTCCAAGCAAAGGGTTACACGAGTGCTGCTCCTACGTCCTTAAAAAGTATTTTCTTTTTATTTCTTTCTTTCTTTCTTTCTTTCTTTCCTCGTCAGAGAAACGCCTTCTTTTTTTCTTTCTTAAACATATATATATATATATATATATATATATATAAATGAAACAAATAAATTCTCTTCCTACATAGGGAATATCTATGCTAGAAAATATCGCAGGAAACGTAACGAGCGATAAAGGAGGATCGTGGTTAGATATGTTAAAATGTACTTTTGAAATTGAAACGAAATCTCGTTTCGAGCTTTGGTATAATACTACTCTCTATGGTGGATCGTTTCTCGTTGGAAGCTGGACGCGATCGTCCCTACTTTCTTTTCTTTTCTCTTCTCTCTCTCTCTCTCTCTCTCTCTCTCTCTCTCTCTTTCTCGCTCATCTCCTCCCTGTAGCCTACGTACACACAAGTTATATCCCTATCTCGTTCAACTTTCTCTGTTTACACACCGCATCGTTGCGGGAGCGATGAACGGCCAGAGGAATGGCTGGGCGGACGAAAGAACGAATGAACGAACGAACGAACGAACGAAAGAACGTACGAACGAATGTACGGACAAACGGACTGATGGACAAACGGACGGACGGACGGACGGACGGACGGACGTACTGACTGACGGGCCTTTCCCTTGAAATAACAATTCTCCCCGTCCATCTTTCGAATCTTTCGTTCTCACGTGGGATACCACCGTGCAGACTCCCGTTTCTCGCCGTCGCGCGAACCAGGTATTTTAACGGAACCACGTTACCTTCGTTTGCCGTTCTCTTCTCTTCTCTTTTCTTCATCTTCTCTTTCTCGTGTTTCTAACAAAAATGAATTTTGTTAAGGACTACTATTTGCCAACGTCCAATAATAAATTCGTTCGTAACGTTCGACCTACGAACAATGGAAACGATCCGATCAAACAAAATCGATCGCCGACGTTCATTACTAAATGTTCGACGTTAGTCAAGATCCTTCCTTTTCGATTCGAGAATGACTCGACGATTATATCCTTCGTAGAAAATGTCATGTGGTTTGAACCTTAAGAAGAAGAGGGATAAAAAAGGGAAAAGAACAAAAGAGTAAATAAAAGATTTACGTTCTACGTAACAAGCGCGAGATGCATCATACAATGGACGCTTTTTATAACACGTTACGTTAGTCAAATTACGAAGCAATATTCATTAGCGATTAGAAAGAAAAAGATATAATAATCGTGTTTCTACCCGAACACGTATCATTCGGATTCTGTATCGTACTTATCTACCTTACGTATTATTCTCTCTCTCTCTCTCTCTCTCTCTCTCTCTCTCTCTCTTTCTCTCTCTCTTTTTCTTTTTGATCGGCGATTATCCGCTTATCGCCTTTTTCATAATGTCGCGCATTGTTTCGCTTTCAAAGAGGCGCGAAAGAGGAGAGGATTATGGTCGGAGATGCGAGAGAGTCCATTGTTTCGAAAAACGCGATCAGAACGTCCCTGAAACGCGCAGGGCGCGTAATGCGCCGCATTGAGCATTAGAACGGATTATAATAAGGCGATCCTGTCATAAGCAGATGCCCGGATCCGATCTCTCTTTACACGCATGCTAGAGCCACTCTCGCTCAACTAGTTTTATACTTTTTCCTTCTTTTTTAACGCTTATTCTCGGCTAATATCACCCAATTATTAAACATCAAAAAAAAATATATATATATATATTTTTTTATTTCTTTTGAAAATAATTTTAATTTGACACGCTTATTCAGAAATGATAAACTATATTTTTTATTTCTAAATATTCTTTACACTTTCTTACTTCTTCTTTTTTTTTTATATAGATACCTATCGTGCTCAATTACTATAAAAGTATTATTATGTTTCTCGTTTGTTTTTACGTCGTTTGTTTCTACTCTGAATCACATAAGAAAAATGATGAACTATAGCTCCTTTTCGTAAGAACGAGAGAATGAATGAGAGAGAGAGAGAGAGAGAGAGAGAGAGAGCCTGGTTCGCGTACAATATTCGAATGTTAAATCTCTTTCGTAGAAATAACAGAGTTAGGAGGTGGATTATAGGACTTGGGGGATCACGGACGCTTATGGTACGCTTTAAAGTATTTTCTACAAAGGGTCCTCCCTCTTACGAAAGCATCGTGCTCCTTACCTGACGACAGTTCGCGCCAACGAAACGTGCTCTTCTTGTTTAATCTAGAAAAAAAAAAAAAAGAAAGAGAAAAAGGGATGGGAAAAGTGTATCTACTTACTCAAAAACGTCACAAACTTGACACGATATTATTATATATAGTGAAAATAATATAAAAACGAACATTTCTACCTATCTTTCTTTTCTCCTTATGTAATTTAATATCTAGATACTCAGTAAAATTTCATTTGTTGTTTCAGGTCAAAATCTGGTTTCAAAATCATCGGTACAAATGTAAGAGACAAGCCAAAGAAAAGGCGATGGCCGAACAGAACGCTCAAAATCAGGTAAGTTAATAAATATTTGTATGATATTTTTTTTTCGACGTGTGAGAGTGGATCCGAAGTAAAAAAAAAAGAAAAGAAAAAAAAAAGTAAAAAGAAAAAAAAATAGGGAGACAGAGAAAGAAAAAAAAAAAGAACCGGAGAAAAAGAAAAAAGAAAAAATTGTAGTCGTTCGTTTCGTTCGAAATCAATCGGTTAATTTCGACGATATATTTTTTACCTATTTCTCGATGGATCGCTCTTCGGGGGAAAAAAAAGAAAAAAACAATTTTCCATATAACGCGACAGAGACGCGCATTGGGCGAAAATATCGAGCACTTTAGGATGAAACAGCTTTAAATGAAAAATACTTGGCGCCATATAAATCCGGGTATTCGCATTATATTTCCGTTTCAAGAGGGGACCACTCGGTGAACTCGAAGCGCTTCCGCATTCATTTCGTTATGCCATTCAAAATTTACGAGCGATGACGTTGCACTTCGCCCTGCAAAAAACACATGCATCAGAGAGAGAGAGAGAGAGAGAGAGAGAGAGAGGGGGGGGGGAGAAGAGTAGAAAACGATTTCTTTTTTTCTTAAATAGAAAATGTAGATATCAAAAGTCTAAAATTTCGTCCAATCGTTCAATTTTGCATGTAATCGAAGCTTGAAAAGACGCGATATCCTAAAGAGATATCTCGATTGCGAGTTGGAAACGTGCCCTGTCTCGATCTCTTGTACGCATCAACGAATACGAATCGGTTGCCCCCTCCTCCAAAAGAATAACATTCAAAAGAAACGAAAAGGGCCTTGCGATCGTCCCGATATACGAAGATTCCTCTTTGAATATATTATTCCTTCACGTATGCGGGATCACGAAAATCTCTTCTTCTCGTCGCGCGTTAAAATCAAATCGTTCTATCGCTATCTCCGAATAAAATTTCTAGCACGAGCTCGGTCGAGTATGCGTGTTTATGTGGTAGTTGGTATTTACTAGGATATAAAAGATTCATTCTCGATGCGACTCATGCGATTTGGCTTGGAAATTATTATTGTCAAATAATTTTTCTACGAACGTGCGGTATGATTTGCAATATTTCTTTAACATCTGTGTGCCCATCGAAATGCCAGCAGTTACGTTTCCTGATAAAACGTAATTGACGAAGCGATTACGTTGTTCGCACGTGTCATGCTTAAACGGCAAGCTCGAAGAAAATAATGGAGCGTGTAACAAATTCGTATCGACGAACGTTTTACGATTTTATTTTGTTTCCTTTTTTATTTTCTTCATTTTTTTTTTTTTTTTTTTGTTACGTCTAAAAATATGCTTAGGATAGATATGCGACAGGTAGATAGGTAGATTCGTATGATTCTGTATATTTATATATATATATATATATTTATTTATATATGTATGTATGTATGTATGTATGTATGTATGTATGTATGTATGTATGTATGTATGTATGTATGTATGTATGTATGTATGCATATGTAGCTATCTATACCAATGAGCCAGAAGTTCGAAAACGATTTTCATCGAAATTCGATGGCGATTGTGAAAGTCACCGGTTGGGAGAGTAGTAGGCGTCCAATAAAAATCCTCTTTTCTATCAGCCGCGTATCGCTTCGATATGAAGTGACGCTTATCCTCGCAGATTTTACAAAAATAACGTGTTTCCCGTGTGACCGTTAACGAAGTGATTAAAACAAAGGGAATAACTCGGAAAAATATTTTCAGTATACGTTACCGCGTATGTATCATATTTGCAATTAAATAAAGATAATAATAACCGGTTTTGTATCGATTACAAATCGTCGATTTTTTCGTGCTTCATTCTATGGATAACTAATTCATTTCGTACAAAAAAAAAATAAAAAAAAAAAAAATTCTTAAAAATACTACCCCAATACAGTTACATGAGATAGTCTTGAACAATTTGTTGATCTCTTTTAGAATTCAGAGATCTTTTGCTTCGGTAACGTTTAGGTAAAACCTTAAAATGTCCGGAGCCTCTTTCCTTTCAATGTAACAATAGAGTCGACATTGTCACCAACGAGCAGTAAACATCTATACAGTATTAATGGTGCTGAAAGTTATCTACTGACCCGATCTGTCTATCGTTTCTTTCTCCCCTAGTTGGAACACGCAAGGCCGAGCAACCACCCCATAATTTACTCGTTAGTTTTTCGTACCCCGTGGGTTCTAAACGTTTGGTGGCCGTCGCCCCTCTTTCCTTTCGCTCTCTCTCTCTCTCTCTCTCTCTCTCTCTCTCTCTCTCTTTCTCTCTCACGTCCGACTCGATTTCAATTCACGGTTTGTTTACTCTTGCCTTCTCCTACCCGACGACTCGCGCTCGTATCTCGATCTGGCTCGATGATACGTGTAATTGTAGAACCGCCTCCGCGGCTACATCGAACGCGTCCATACGAACAAATAGTTTACAGACACAAGCGCGCATACGTATATACGTACACGTACGTAGTTGTGGCATACATAAACGTAGAGGTTCTATAGCAAAGAGAGAAAAAGAAAGAGACCATCGGGCGTGGCCCTGTAGCATCGACAATGTAATCGTTTCTATACGATCGGACAATTCTACCGACGCGAATACCCTACAGCAAAAGAATATATAAGCTTTACGGGGGGATATAATTTTATGCTCAACGCGAGTTTATTACTACGTCCATTATCGGTGATACTCGAAGAAAATAATATTGAAGGATAGAGAAGGTATATAATTGGAAAGAAAAAAAAAAGTATCCGTGAATGAATTTATATCAATTCGGACTAAAATCAAACGAAACGGGGAGAATATTTCAAGCAAATTTTAAATTATGTTCAGAAAATGTACGTGAAATATATATATATATATATATATATATATATATATATATAAAATAGTTTTAAGCGATTACTTCAAATGCAGAAGTTCAGAGAAAAAAAAAAAAGCGCAGCGGAATCTATGCTGAAATGTGCGGCGCGGAAAAGGAAGATAGAAAGGCCGCTGCAACGTCGACGGTAGCGACGGCGGTGGCGGCGGTGGCGGCGGTGGCGGCGGTGGCGGCGATGGCGGCGGTCGGGCTCAGATTTTTCTCTTTTTTTCGTTTTATTCCATTTTCTCCCCTCGTAGCGGTAAAAAATTTCAAGTACCTGTGCGAGCGAGCGCAAAAGAGAAAGAGAAAGAGAAAGAGAGAGAGAGAGAGAGAGAGAGAGAGAAGAAAGAGAAAAAAGAGAGAGAAAGAGAGAGAGAGAGAGAGAAGGATAGAAAGAGAGAACGAGGGGGAGGGGGAGATCCTGCAGGGGTGCGCGGAAACGGGCTCTCGAGTGCCGGTCGCCATCTTGCCGTTGGTACAGTCACGCGCAACACCTGGATGCGAATCGGGATTACCAATACGACCATTCACATCGATCGGGACACCCTTCAGCTCTTAGCGCGAAAAATCGTCGATCTAGTTCCTTTTTTTTCGTTTCGTTTCGTTTCGTTTTGTTTTATTTCCGATTCGAATAGATTTACGAATATCAGGAGCAATAAGTTTGGATAAAAGTGATATACAAAGGATGATGGATATAGAGATGACGGGGAGGGAAAGCATCGTTCGATAAAAATAATAATGATTATTTGACGAATCTGTTGTCTTTTTCTTTATCTTTTTTTTTTTTTTTTTTTTTGAAGAGAAAGATTTCGTGACGGGCAAGCACTTTTGTAGAGAGATCGGGGACCGTCTAATGTAATTACATGTGCGGTAAAACAGCGGTTATTAGATTTAAAAACCACTTCCCCGTTTATAGAACCCATTGAATTCCATTCGTCGCGGAAACGAGAGGTCCCGGCAGAAATCTTTTAATATCCCTCCGCCTTCTTTGTTCGGCCGAAGCTTCTGTAAAGAGCCGAGATGGAGGGATGGTGAGGTAGGGTAAGGTTGGGTGGAGGTCTACCAGCGCAACCGAGGAGGTAGTTTTTAGTTAATTACATCAATTTCCACGAAGAGTGTTTTTCCCCGCAACACATTTCCTCGTCTGGAATCTCCGATAAATGGTTCGACTTGTTGGGGAAGAAGGGAAAAAAAAGAAAAAAAAAGAAGAAGAAATGCGTGTTCTTCCGCGATAGCTACAGAGAAGCTTGGTATATTTAAAGTCATCGATAGCTCATTCGCTATTATTTTCCCACCCCAGTGAAAAGTCGATCATGGAAATACGATTGCTTCCCGTTGATCAGTAGTCGCTTATCGTTGCTTGGGGCTTCGGGCCTCATTATCTTCAATCTCTTCTCTCTCTCTCTCTCTCTCTTACTCTCTCTCTCCTCTCGCTCCCCCCTCTCTTCCCCCCTTGTCTGTCTGTCTCTTTTTACCGTTTCTAGCACTACTCGTCTCCTAAGCAGAGCTATTTTCGCCGGAAATCGTTTAACGCGCGTTGAAGTGGCTAAAGTGGCGTGACGCGTGACGCGCGCACGGACCGTCATGCGTTTAACGTAATCGTCACTTTGTCAGCGTGAAGTGCACGGGCATGCCTGCACTTACGTCGTAACGTTCAACGTGTGTCCAAGCTAAGTTGGTAGCGGGGCTCTTGAGGTTCCTATCGACCTCGTAATTCTCTATCTCCCCTCTCCCTTTGTCTCTCTCTCTCTCTCTCTCGCTCTCGCTTGAGTTCCTATCGCGACGTAAATTCCTTGGTAAGATACAAATGGAAGTTTTCGATCGGTCGTCGTTGAAGAGGAGTAGAAAGTATGGACAAAGAGAGAAAGAAAGAAAGAAAGAAAGAAAGAAAAAAAAAAAAGAAAAAGGAAAGAAAAGAAAAAGGGAAAAGAAGAGTTTTAGCTTGATTTTTTGGAGCGATTATATTATTAAAAGCGCGTAGCTTGGCCGTCCGGGAGATCGAAGAGGAATGTCGTGTAGCGAGTGTTGATACAGCTGAGTGGTCGTCTCGGCAGGTACTCGGTTGTTGGCTCGCTTCGGCTTCTGTTTGGCATGCCAGCGGTAAGCGTAAAACGTAGAAGCGGTCGACGGTAGCAGGAACGTTCCGCTGCCGTAGTGTTTGTTCGCGAGGTGAGGTTTCAGTTCGCTGAATTTCGAATTAGTCGGTTAGCTATCCGTTGTAGGATAGCAATGGTCACGCAATAGATAGATATATAGATAAATAGATAGATAGATAGATAGATAGATAGATAGATAGATAGATAGATAGATAGATAGATAGATAGATGTATAGATAGATAGATAGATGTATAGATAGATAGATAGATAGATAGAGAAAGGGTGCTGGAAGGTTGAAGGAGAATACAAGTGGTAAAAGACAATGCGCGTGTGTTTCAGAGCGCGAGCTCGCCACGGCGGGTAGCGGTGCCGGTACTGGTGAAGGACGGGAAGCCCTGCGGGAGCGGAGGCGGAGGCGGCAACGAGGGTAGCCGCGGCGGGCCTAGCGCCGCCCTGGCGAGCCCCGCACCCCACATGACGGCGGCCTCGAGTCCCCACGGCTCGCACCACGCCGCCTCCTCCTCGGTGTCGCATCATTCGGTAGTGGGAGTGAGTCACGTGATGACCTCTAGCCAGAGCCTCCAGCATTGCTCTTACACGCGGACGGGAGCCCAGCAGAGCATGCAACAGCAGCAGCAACCGCAGTGCGGCGCTTATCTGCCCTTGCAGAGCCGGGCTTGGTAGTGCGCGCCATCCGCGGCGGGGGCCGCGGCCTACGCCAATCCCTCCGTTACGGGCCCATGGACCCTCGCCGCGGATACTGCAGCTGCCTGGTACTCCATTCCCGACGACAGCAACTAAAGGACAAATGGAACGGACCGCGAGCAATCGTCATTTATATCGATCCAATAACCCTCGATCGATTCCTGATCAACGTAAATTTTTTTTATTCGATTCTGCTAACCAGCTCTTCCTTACGAGAAAGGGCTACGAGATCTAGCAGACGTAAGACGTACGATTTTCGCGGCTCGATCTTCAAGGACCTTATACAACGATCATGCTTCGTCGATATTCTCGGGAATGATTTAAGAACGGAGGATGTGCGCGAATTATTTCTTCTCGGACGTTTAATGTCGCATGGTGATTTTAGTGGAATGAGAAAAAAAAAAAGTAATGAAGAAAGGGAAAAGATAAAAGAAACGCCGGACCCGAAATACGCGCAAGTGAACGGACAAACAGGATAGAGTATCTAATAATCGTTTACTTTACCCTATGCCTCTACCTTATCAATGGTTTCACGTGCGTCATCACCAAAGTTCGATCGAACGGCCGATCTCGTAGAGACTTTAGCCATCGATCGTTCGTCGATTATGTGACATATTATACGGCGATGACGTGCCAAATGTAAATTTCGCTTAGATGCGAATGCAAACGTCAGGTCATCGTTTTTACGTGTACGTCGCAAAGGAAAAAGCTTCGTAACAAGTCGACCTTTCAATCGCCGATATATATATATATATATATATAAAAAAAAAGGATCCATCTAATTTTTAAGAGCCCATCCCTTTAGCATAAATTAGTTTTTTTGATCTTTCTGATAAAATCGGAGATGCCGTAAAAAAAAGTGCTCCGCATTCTTTAACGAACGATCAAAAGTTTTTTCTTTCTTTTTTTTTGTTTTTTTCTTCTTTCTTTCTTTTTTTTTTTTTTTTTTTTTTTTTTAATACCCGAAAAGAGAGAAAGAAAATCCCATTCCGTGTAACTTTCTTTTTCGTAAAGAAGATTTGCAAAACTACCCGAGGAAGGAAAGAACATATCCGTTTTATATCGCAATGTTCCAATTTACTTGTCTCAAAGGCACGAACGAAGGTATCGATTTCAATTACGCGAAACCGTACCCCCAAGCGTCGGCGTACATTCACTGACTCGATTTCACCGAACGCGGAACGCGAGACGCACTCGTTTGACATTGTTGCATCGGTGAATACAAGAGTCACTCGCGCGAGCCTGTTGCCAACGCAACCCGTCTGCTTTGTGTCGTTAATCGAGTCGATCTAATTGAAATCCAAATTTGCTTTGATTGTCACTCGAACGTTAACGGAGTTAACCGTTGGCGCTCATCGATTCCCACTGCCCCTCCTCCTCCTCCTCTTCCTCCTCCTCCTCCTCCATCCTCTTAACCCCCATCTAACGCTAACAATCTGTATAAAATTCTAGACATATAGTTCTCTTATTTTCTTTTCAAACCACCCCTCCCTCGCACATAACAAAAAAAAAAAAATAAAAATCTTTACGTCCATTCTAACTTATTTGTTATTCGAGAATTTGTTGTTGTTCGAGCGAAAGAGAATTTTTCCCCCATTTTTTATTTATTTTATTTTATATTTTATATTTTATTTTATTTTATTTTATTTTATTTTATTTTTTCTTTTTTTTTTCTCTCTTTTTTTTCAACGAAATCAAGACGTCGATATTTTCGTGATACTATTCGTCGTACGAAATTCAACAATGAAGAAGAAGAAGAAGAAGAATAACAGGAGGAGGAGGAGGAGGAGGAGGAAGAAGAAACAGAAGAAAAAGAAGACGAAGAAGAAGAAGAAAAAAAGAGAAGAGAGAGAGAGAGAGAGAGAGAGAGAAAGTGTTCTCACAGAGGTTGAAGGCAAACTTTTTTCAAAAGCGAACTAAGTCACCGTCGATCATGGCCGTCGCGCGAGAATTTATTCGACGAAGCTCGACGCAACCGATTCTGAATATTTCTATTCCATGAGGTATAATCTTTAGAATCGCGTCTACTTCACATTTCACCTTCCCCCATCTCTTTCTCCCTTTTTCTTTCTCCCTTAAAAGCGCACATGCTCTCGCAGCCGCGACTACGCGTCGAAGAGAAAGAGAAGGGAAAGGAATCGCGTAGATTCTACGGTAGATACATATAATTTATTCGTTTCAACGGACCGAGTCGATAGAAACTAGAGAAAGAAAGGAAGAAGGAGAGAAAGAGAGAAAGAGAAAGAGAGAGAGAGAGAGAGAGAGAGAGAGAGAGAGATATGTTCGCACTAACTCGCACGCAAACACTTTCCTTTTCCATCTTTTTTTCTTGCGAAAGCACACGTACGCGAGGTAAAATGCTAGAAGAAAACAAAAATCCATCTGTTTCTTCTTTACCCTAACGAACGCGAGAGACTAGAAAGAAACAGGGAAAGAAATAAAAAGAGAGATAGAGAGAGGGAGAGGTATAGAGAGGAAGGGAGGAAAAGTAGGAGGAGGAAGAGAAAGCGGAGGGGACGAGAACGTTTCGCGTTCGTGCCACGTACCGTGATAACGAGGTCACAGATGAGGACTTAAGGCGAATGTAAATATACGCTTAGGGAGCATAGGTACACGTGCGGTCGCGCGCACAAAGAATATACGGACCCTCATACATACATAACGCATATACACGTACATACACCCACATACATATATATATATATATATATATATATATATTTATGTATGTATGTATGTATGTATATATACGGGCGCACAATTGTATGCTTGCGAGCAAACAACCTAGCGCAAGCAAGCAGCAAGCACGCGAGAGAGAAAGAGACGCATATACATGTACACGCACGCGGGCACCACACACACACACACACGCGCGCGCGCGCGCGCGCGCGCATGCAAAACGGGGAGACTATCTCTTTCGCGGTGCATTACAGAGTTGATATTTTTTTTTTCTTTTTCCAACTTTTTTCTCGTAAAGATTTTAAACCGACTTACAGAAGCGCGTCATTTGCACATTGTAACAACGAATTTCAGAGAGAGAGAGAGAGAGAGAGAGGGAGAGGGAGAGAGAAAAGAAAGAGAAAATAAGTGAGAAGTTTATTATTGTATTAATGAGAAGTAATTAAAAAATAAATAAATAAATAAATAAATAAAAACAAAAAACGCTAGAAAACGAGCATTATCGACATTAAGATAATTGATTTAAATGAAGCAAAGAAACAAAGCAGAACAAAGTAAGTAAAAAGTAAATAAATAAATAAAAAAAGAAAAAAAAAGAAAAAAAGAGATAAAAGGGGTACATCGATCGATGATAGCAAGTAGAAGAGGTGTGACGGTGATGAAGATTTAGAGATTATTATAAAAAAGTTTTGTAAATAAACGACAGAGATATTAATAAAACGATACTTATGCAAACATCGAAAATATTAAGTTTCTTATTTTTTTCTCACCTAGTTTGTTACCTTTTATCCTTACACACACACACACACACACACACACATACACACAGAGAAATACACGCACGCACGTAAAACACAGAGCAGTGGATCGAAGAAAGAGGAAAAGAGATAAAAAGAGAGATTATTAAAGTCGATGACAATATTTCTTTCGTTAATCGTTAAAAAGAAAATAAAATAAATAAAGAAGAAAAAAAGTAATAATAATAATAATAACAATAATAACAACAACAACAACAACAACAACAACAACAACAACAACAATAATAATAATAATAATAAAAATGGAAAATAATAATGGAAAATAAGACTGTATTCATTGAATATTTCGCAATTTTTCAAACGGAAAGTCATTCGAAAGAAGGCATCGAGGAAGTAACACCATGGAAACGCCCTTTTTGAAAGAGAGAAAGAGAGAGAGAGAGAGAGAGAGAGAATGAGAGATCTCATCGAGGACGAGTACGAGGACGAGAGCAAAGCGGCAAGAGAGACTACAGCAACACCGAGAGAAAGCTTAATGCCGTACACGCTGTTGGCCTCGTAACGTCGTAACCCCCTTGCTTAAAGAGAAAAGGGCGCTTCGTAGATAGGTAGGTAGGTAGGTAGGTAGGTAGGTAGGTAGGTAGGTAGGTAGATATGCGTAGCCACGCTACGATTATTAAGGTAAGCCGATCTCCCCTTCTTGATAGGCGGCGAGGAGTTTAATACTTCGAAAACAGACACAGGAGATACAGGTTGTCGGGAATTATCGGAGTCAGTAAGCGCTCGTGTGCTCGTTATTGGATATTTTCGAAGGGCTAGGGGGCTACGGGAAAGATTCTCTTCGAATCATGATACCAATTTTATTAAGTACGACCGTGTCTAATTGCTCCATTTCGGGGGTTCGTGGATCACGGCTACATTCTCTCTCTCTCTCTCTCTCTCTCTATCTATCTATCTATCTCTATTTTTCTCTTCCTTTCTCTCTCACACTTTGGAATTGAATGAATCACTCGAAGCTTCGGTCGAGGACAAAGAACATATCTATTCTCGAGCTGAAAATAGAACAAAGTTTCAAAGTTTCTTGCTGAGAGAAGCAAGAGATGAGAAGATCGATCGAGAAGAAGGTGATGTGGTAGAAGAAGAAGAAGAAGAAGAAGAAGAGAGAAAGAGAGAGAGAGAGAGAGAGAGAGAGAGAAAGAAAGAGAGTGAGCCCATAAGAGGGAGAGAGTTGCATGGCAGAGGGGGAGGGGGAGGGGGGAGGGGGGATAAAGCTCGTGCCACGTGCTGCTGTCACTGGCATAGATTATATTATATAGGAATGGCAGCGAATAGGTGTAGATATAAGCACCAAGCGGCAGTTAATAAATATGATAATGGCCGGAGAGATATAGAGAAAGGGAGAAAGAGGGAGAAGGGTATAGGGTGCAGGGTGCCATACGGGATATAGCAGTGTATAAGAGTGACCAGCGGAAGCGGTGGCCTGTCATCGTCAGGACCTCTCGTATGTCACGCGTGCGACGCGCGCCTATGTGCGCGTACGTGCGCATTGCGCGCATGTATATACGTGAAAAATGATGCTTTCGATCTTCGATGTCCCTTTTCTTTTTTTTTTTTTTTTTCTTTACCCTCCCCCCCTCACCTCCCCCTCCCCCTATCCCTCCCCCACCCGCCCAAACCTCTTTTTCCTTTTATCGGAAAAATTATATTTAACGAAAGTAAATACTCGTTTATATAAAATCGTACGTTTGAAAATTTAGATCAAGCGGTTAATTAAGGGTAGACGCGACGAAAATTTGTAATTAGTAACTTTTATCGTTAACGTTGAAAAAGTAAATTTTTGAGTGTTCGCCGTTGATACGTATTTTATATTTTTCTTTCTTTCCTTCCTGTTCTTTTCTTTTCTTTTCTTTTCTTTTCTTTTCTTTTTTTCCTTTTTCTCGTATTTAACGTATAGGTGTATATGAATGCACACGACACACTTTTTCGCGATTCGTTCCAGCAATTGCAAATTCATTGGGAAAGAAAAAGGATGCCACGATAGAGATCCCTCCCAATGTAAAGGCAGCACGTTCATGAATACGAAGGAGTGACGAAATGACGGGGCGGGACTACGTTATCGCCCTAAAGACCTAACAGCTAAGACGTTTGCCCGGGCTAGTACTGTACTTAAGTGGGAATGCTAATGTCAAAGTCGATGCCTCTGTTTCTCTCCTTCCCCTTATTCGAAAGGCAAGCCTTTTGCACACGCTCGACGAATAATGCATCGTAAAGGGTTTCTCGGCGGTTCTCCTCTCTCGATGGCAAATCGTGCTCCTTTCTCATTCATAGCTCTTCGTAAATCGTCGTCGTCGTCGTCGTCGTCGTTGTTGTTGTTGTTGTTGTTGTTGTTGTTGTTGTTGTTGTCATCGTCGTTGTCGTTGTCGTCGTCGTATTCGTCGTATCGATGAAAGTCTCGACATAAACTCGTAGAAGAATAAAACTCATGATCCATCTTTCTTCTCGTTATCTCGGTTAACAAGGTTACCGACGTTAGCTTCCTAATAAGTTTGCAATTACGTATGAAAAGAATCGAAAGAAAATGTGGGATGGGGAGGGGGAGGGGGGGAGTGGTGGAAAAGGCATCGCGGTAGAATAACGTCGTCGGTGAAAAATGTCGATCGTGGACGTGACACGAATCGAATAAAAAGTTTTGAGCCGAACGTCAGGGGCTTCTTTCATTCGAAATAACGAACAGTTTCGCGAAACGAATGAACGAATGAACGAACGAACGAACGAACGAACGAACGAACGAACGAATGGAAATTCGAACGAGGCAACGAACGAGCGCAAATGGAAATGCGGATCGTCGGGCGGCGACACAAAGCATTCCAGTCGGGATAACCGAACTGGATAACGGCTCCAGATATTGCTACTCGACTCCTCGTTCCGTGGATAATTGCTACGGCAGAATGCCTTCGACTATATATGATCAGGGGAATTCGCTGGCGAAGCGTGCGTCAGGTAGGTAGATAGATAGGTACGCGTATATCCGAGAGTCGTATTATCTTCTCTACTCTTTACTCCGCACAAACTGTATTTAATTCCTTTGCCAGAGAGAGAGAGAGAGAGAGAGAGAGAGAGAGAGAGAGAGAGAGAGAGAGAGAGAGACCTCGAACACGTTTTCGTCTATGCTCATTAATTCAAACCAATTTATTTCGATGAGATCGGGAAATTAAATGATAGAAAATTTCGATTGTTTCATATGCCTTTTTCTTTTCTTCCGTATAATGCAATGAGTATATAATAATTGTAAATTTAAGGCATTCTATATCTTTCAACGTATCCATACATGGATAAGAATTAAAAATAAATAAATAAATGAAAAATAGAAATGTGTATGAGCACAGATACTCGATGATGATTACGTTTAACGATCAAGTAATGATACCGATCAAAAGTAAAAATATATTTTGTTGGCACCTATCAAAACTTGTTTTAAAATAGTCGCACCCAAATCCGGATGCATCGACGAAACGATTAGCGCGGATCGTTTTCTTCCGAGCCGTCGTTCTTATGTCGAGTCGCACGATCTCTCGCGCACACGCGCACAAGGAAGATGGAGGAAAGCGGTTCCAGAGTGTGTGCTGAAGTTAGGTGGGGTAGTGGTGGTATTGGTAGTGGTGGTGGTGGTGGTGGTGGTGGATGGTGATGGTGGTGGTAGTGGCGGTAGTGGTGGTAGTGTTGTGGAGTGAACCGTCGATGTTCCCAGGGGTCACGTTGATGGCTCCGCCTACATGAAAGACGGACGGAAAGGGAGAAAGAGAGAGAGAGCGAGAAAAAAATGAGTGTGTGTATGTGTTGTGTATGAGAAAGAGAGAGAGAGAGAGAGAGAGAGAGAGAGATCATAGTACGTCAAAGCTCCGCCCATCAAAGGTCACGCCCCTTATTCGGTTGCCTCAACGGCGACCCTAACCCCTCTTCCAAGCTTAGCTGGTCCAAAAGCTAGGGAAAACGGGAAAAGCTGCCTACTGACCGAGACTCGGTACGTTTCTTCGTAATAGTCGTCTACACGCGATAGACGTCGACAATTTTAACCTTGAAAATGAACCCGTTCGGAATGCGTTATTATCGGGAGACAATTTGTTTTGAAAACAAAAAAAAAAAATCAAACAAACAAAACAAAACAAAAAAAGAAAAGAAAACATCGTCGAGACAAAAAACGTAAAATAATATAATCGTAATGAACGGAATCGAACGAGGTCGTAGTAGTACGTCGATGCATCCTCGTATACGACACACACCACCCGTTAACGATACCCAGAGCTTTCGTCGATGCCGATTGAAAAAACAGTTGCTAGGAAACAAAAGAAGCGCTTCGGGTGGGCACGTTTCGAGGACGAGAAAAAGGACGGAACAGAACGGCGGGCACTCGGCCGACACCGCCGACGGTTCGACTCGAAAATGTCATAAGATGGTATTGTAAGGGAGAACGGACCGAGGTCTCTCGAGTACTCGTCTACTCGTTGGCGCGTACACGATGGCACATTGTTTATCGAACGAGAGGTGGGTACTACTCGTCGTCTTTTGTCGAATTATGCCCGCTCACTTTCGGTGCTTCCGCGCGAGCGAGCGAAGTCGAATCTTATTCTATCTCTCTCTCTCTCTCTCTCTCTCTCTCTCTCTCTCTCTCTCTCTCTCTCTGTCTCTGTCTCTCTCTTAGAGAAGAAGAAGGAAAAGAGAAATCCAAGTTCCCACACACGCGGTGAGGGCCACCAGGGGCGAACAGCATTCTTTATAGGTGCTCTCTCGATCTCGACGGGAAACGTAGTGAAGGTACGAAAAGTGGGAGCGACAGGAAGCACACTATCGTTATTTCCACGAGACTGGAGGCGAGAGAAGTCGAGAGAAGTCGAGAGAGAGAGAGAGAGAGAGAGAGAGAAAGAGTCGAAGAGTCGAATACCACGAGGTGGTCCACCAAAGGCGACATGCTTCGGACCATACAAGACGCGACATAAACGCAATGTGGGGTCGTCGGTGATCGCGCGATACATTAGAGACGAGCGGGTGCCCCGCGCGGGAACCCATGCGGGGGGGCCGCTTATGGGGGGTCGATACCGACTCGTTTACCTCCCCTCTCCTACCTCTTGCCTCTTCTTATTCTTCCTCGCGTTCGCTTCACTCGGACTGAAAACTCTTTCTCTCTCTCTCTCTTTTTCTTATGGAGATCCGATTCGCGTCGTCATCTCCACCACCATCACCATCACTACCACGACCATCATCGACATCGGTAGAACCACCCAATGACGAATGTCGGCTCCTTTCCTTCTACCTCGACTTATTCCGACTCTCCCTTTATACATTCTATGTAACTACATCCTCTCTCGATGGACCGACTTCTTCCACCTCGCTTCATCCTTCTTCGATCTCTTTCGTTAACCACCGCGATATTATATTCTTATCGTTTCATTCCTTATACGTTTACGCTTCGGTGCATGTGAAAATTCATTCTCCATGAAATATTTACCCAACGTTCTATTTCTATTTCGCGAATTGATCCGTGAGAGTTTTTATCATATAAAAAGTCAATGTTCAATCAATCTTACTATAAGAGATTCGAGATGTCAGAGAATGAAAGAGAGAGAGAGAGAGAGAGAGAGAGAGAGAGAGAGAACGTGGTTACAAAGGAAATCCTTAAAAAAGACAAAAAAAAAAGAAGAAAGAAAGAAGAAGTCGAAGGGCG
>OU426851.1:5950591-5963091 GCA_911387685.1 Dolichovespula media | reverse complement strand
TTCGTCGGTTTATGTTCGTAATGAATAAAACAAAGATGTGAAGAATAATAAGAGGAAGCTTGAATGTATATTGTCTAATGCGGGTTATCGGAAATATCGGCTTATAGTAACCTATATAGAAAGAGGGGAAAGGGGGAGACCAGTGAAACCTTTCATGCGGGTCTATTGCGAATTAAACGAAGGGTAAAAGTAGACGCCAACTTTGCTAAACTCTGCCACCAAGGAGGAAGTTATTGAAGACCATTTAAGGAGAATAATATATATATATATATATATATATATATATATATATATATATATCAACTATACCAAGATCGAACAAATTGAAAGGAAGTTGGATTTCTTGCAAATGTTTCGTTTAAAAATTCGGTGAAGAACTTTAAGAAAAAAAAAAAAAAAAGAAAGAAAAAATTTGTCCCGTAATTAAAAAGTTCATCGTTTCGAAACCTTTTTTTATTCAAATTTTTTACTCGAAGTCGGACGAAGAACGAACGAACGAAATAGAGAGAAGGGGGGAGGGGGGAGGGGTGGTAGGAGGGGAAGAAGAGAGGTAAAGAAGCTGGAAGCTGCCTGGACACTTTTTCTTTTTCTCTCCTTTTTTTTTCTTTTTTTTTTTCTTTTTTTTTCAACGAAGAAATCGCGCTCCTCCATTCACGCAGTGCGCGGACCGCTTCTGCTTTAGCTATGTTGGATCCAGATTTCAGGGTGACGATAGTAGGAGAATAAGGAGAAAGAGGGAGAGAGAGAGAGAGAGAGAGAGAGGGAGAAAAAGAGAGAGAGAAAAGAACTGGAGAAGAGAAAGAGAAAAAGAAAAAGAAAGAGAGAGAGAGAGAGAGAGAGAGAGAACAAGAGCGCTGCGCGCTATTGTTTTCTCGAGTGGCACTCTTTGGTTCAATGCTCGCTCGGCTCCCGGTACCAGATGTGCGAGAGACCGTCTGGTTCCTTCCTTCGTACGTTGCGTCACGATATATCTTATGTTTCTGCCTTTTCTTTATATAATTTCATCAAAATCAAGATATCCGAGTCGATATCGTCTTAATATACTCGGAATAAACTCCCGTCCTTCACAAATTCTATGGCATTTTTTGTTTCTTGCTCTTGCCTTCTTTCCTTTTTCTATTCTTTCTTCTTCTTCTTTTTATTATTATTATTATTATTATTATTATTATTATTATTATTATTCCCCCCTCCATGAAAATACAAGTTTTGTTATGATTAGATATAATGAGGGTGAACAGAGGTACAAGGGTTTAAAAGGATTAATTAGAGTAACACACGTCTCTAAATTAATAGTTCGTTTGGTAGCGGATAATGTATATTACTTGTATGTTTATGTACAATATGAACAATAACTATTTGCCTATCGTAATACAATCGTTAAACACAACTGCCATCGAACCGATCGGCCGATTGTCCTGCGTTTTACCTACAAAGACATTCGTATAAAAAGTAGGATGATAAAACGCGCTTAAAATGTTAACGGTGGTCGAGAGAAATTGTATTTTTTTTTTTTCCTAGATTGAAATAAGAAATAAAAAGGAAACAATATATTGCAGTGTTATAAACAACGATACTACCGTATTCAAGGATAGTATGAAGTATTATGCAAAGGAAATTAATTGTTACGTAAGATTAATCGTTTCAATAGAGAGATACGTAACTAGAAATAGATCGTGAGCGAAAACGAATCGTATCTAGACAATTTTTTTCGACAGATTTCATAATAAAAGAAAATATAAGTAAGATAAGTAAGATAAGATATATATAAACACGTATTCGATATATAAATACACACCTATTGAAACCATTCGCATATATATAACAAATGCACTGTAATCTGTAAACTAAATAAATGTACGTTTTAATTTTAATGTCTAGAATAAACTCGTTTTGAATGCATTTTTAGATTTAATTAACATATCATTCTTTTACGAATTACCAACAAATACATACATATACATACATATATATATATATATATATATATATATATATATATATATTCTTTATTATATCTCTCGTTAAAAAAAGCACTTTTGTTCCCTCGATAAATTGCTTCAAGTTGACATAGATATTTAAAAAAGAAAACAAAATAATAATAATAATAATCGAACACAAATGTATTGCAATGCTTTTTCCTGATTCTAATCTATATATATATATACGAAATTATGCACTTATTATGTATTGTATACGTTTTAACACGTAAGAACTACATCGAATGCTATGGCTTTCGAACGCTATCGTGAACACAGATATGTTACTCTCTATCATCTTTTAAAATAAAAGATGGATCGATTGATATTAGTAACAAAAAGGTTAATAAGAATTATTCACACCGACATTATAATCATACGTTCCGCTATTTGATTAAATTGTTAATTCGATTATCTAATTTAACCTATTATGCGGTTTAAAAAGACATTAAAATGGAATATAAAAAAATATCAGAGCGGATATCATGAAAAAGATAAAAGTAGTTCATTTATCGTCTCCATCCGCTACTGCCTCCGCTACCACCTCCATATCGATCAGAATTACCATTCTGAAATAACAAAAAATTAAATTAATATAAGTAAATATATATATATATATATATATATATATATATATATATATAATTATGAAGCAAAATATTTCAAATAAACAAACGATTTACGAGAAACGAGCTGGTAATTATCAAAATGATCCAAGTCATATATTTTTCATTTTCAGATATTTCGTCAGTTTAGTTTGAATTATTCAAAAATTATATTTCTATGGTGGCAAACAGAAAAATCAAGTAACACAAATATATTTATTTTTGAAAAATAATTCTTTTACGTAATTTACGAATAAATTCCTTTTTAAAATAACGTGCGACAAAAATGAAATTTAATATCTCGAATGACAGATTAATATCATAATCACCGGCTCAAATGTCAAAGATTTTTAAACCAATCGGAGAAGTAAAAGTTAACGAATATTCTTGCTAAAGAAATACGTATATATACGACGTCATATATATAGATATAATTCAATTTCTAAACTTCCATTAGAATTACAAGATTCAAGAATCATATCGATCGTCGAAATAATAAAAATAATTTACCCTTTGTTGATAACCATGATAATTGTTCTGAGAAGACTGATAATTGCTTCCATTTCGAGCTTGATGTTGTTGCTGATGTTGTAAGTAAGAATGATGTCTTTGTTGCTGGCGATATTCTATGGATCGGTGTTGATGATACTGTGATGTTACACCATAACCGCTAGCCCATGGTCCCGACGATAACGACGATCCACTTGAACTAGCGGTGTTATATCCTCTCGATCTCGATTGATATCCACTATGATATCCTGAAAAATAAAATAGATTGATCTCCCAAATGAACGAACAAACATGTATAACAAATATATATATATATATATATATATGTATTCGAGGTATTATTAATACCTTATAGATATATAAAAAAGAATATGAAGCATTATATATCATGTATATTATTATAATACTTAATAATAGAAATACCTATAATATATATTCATAACAATAATTCCTATACAAGTATAAAATAATACCTCAGATAAAAAGTTACTTCTATAGGTCAAATCTAATATATAACGTCTAATATATATGATAACAATGATCATATACTAAAGAGCTAAACAAATAAAAGTTTATTCGTCTATTAATAACAAGAAATATGGTAAATCGGACATAAGGGTAGCCGAACGCAAACTTTATGAATTTACCATGCAGACGCGATTAAGAATCTCTTCCAGACTAACCCAGCCCTACGATATCGAAGTACTTACTACCTTCTACGAGGCGTTGAAAAGAAAGAGAAAGAGAAAGAGAAAGAGAGAGAGAGAGAGAGAGAGAGAGAGAGAGAGAGAGAGAGAGAGAGACAATATTCGAACGTAGGTGAATGGGAACGTGCCGGCGCGTGTCCTGCCATCCATCAAATAATACAGAACGCGTGTTGTATGACGTCGCGACTACTAGAAAAAGAGAGAAGATCGTGCAAGGGAACAAGAGAGCAAGAAGGAGATAGAGAAGGAGAAGGAGGAGAATGAGGAGAAAGAGGAGAAGGAGGAGGAGGAGGAGGAGGTGGAGGTGGAGGAGGAGGAAAGGGTAGGGAAGACGCATCGTGTTTGTCAGCATCACGAAACGTCATAACGTCGCTCGGCAATGCTAACAACGGATTTTCGAAAGGGCAACGTGCGTGCATGCAGCACGCGGCGACGTTCACCAAGTTCATCGCTTCGTTGAAACGTGCTTTGCCATGTACATTCGTCTATTTCAATCCTTTTATTTTCTTTTTCTTTCCTTCTTCCTCTTTTTTCCTATACGCCCACGCGCGCGTTCCGCGAGCGGGACGGCGCAGAAGGAAAAATAAAACGGAGTGGGGAAAAAAAAAAAAAAGAAAAAATGGAAAAGAAAAAAAGGAAGAAATTAAGGGCACGATATAATGATCGCGCTGACAAAAGAACAAAAAGCGCCGACCCTTCTTCCCTTTCTACGTTCTCTCTCTCTCTCTCTCTCTCTCTCTCTAACTCCTACTTCTTCCTTTACTACCACTACCCTTATGAATATTTATAAGTCCGTTTGCGAAATGCGAAATCGTACACTTTAGCAAAGAGTCAAGGGGAATTCGAAATAAGAGAAACGATGTTAAGTGGGGATGGAGGTTTGAGTAAGAACATGAGTGATGATATTCGTTTGATGTATCCTGACCAAAGGAAGGATCGATTAATTTTAATCGAGATCTTATCTAATTACAGAGTCGATTGAACATGACGAGATCGTTAACGACGATTCATATTTCTTACATATTTGCGTACACATTTGCGTACAGAAATAACACCCCGTCTACGATCTTATATTTTCAAATGGATTACAAAATTCGATGAATTTTTATCAAAATGCGAAACTTAACGAAAAAGCGCTACCGGAAAATCGATTGGATCCTTTTTGTTTCTCTCTCTCTCTCTTTTTTATTCTATTCTATTTTATTTTATTTTATTTTCTTTGTCAAAAAATCAACAGACTTTAGTTGGAAATTCGTACAGAGTGAAATACATAGAGAGCCACAACGAATTACCTACGAAGTAAATCGGAAGACGGATTATCAGTGACGCACGATAAGCGTATAGTTTGGCTCAATCGAGATCCTAATGGGAGGCGGCAAACAACGTCGATATTATCGAGGGTCGAAGGGGTGGTCTCGTTCGTCGTACACGCCAGTTTATACGGTCCCCCCCGTTCTCTCTTCGACTACTACTAGTAGGCAAAGCCGTTGTGCTTCCGCCGTATTTCTCCTTGCATTCTCGCTCTCGCCCTCATTCATTCTCTCTTTCTCTCTTTCTCTCTCTCTCTCTCTCTCTCTCTCTCTCTCTCTTTTTCTTTCTTTCTGTCTGTCTATCTATCTCTCTCTCTCTCTCGCTCAGCGGCCAACAATAACATCCCCCAGTGAATTCCAAGCAATACGTAGCAAGCAACGGGAACGGAACGCTAATCCTCACCCTCGTCCCCCGTGGCTCACCTCGGGCAGGCGCGCGCGCGGGCGCACCAAATAGAGAAGGATAGAGAAGGATAGAAAAAGTAGGATGGGTTTAACAGTTTACATGTCGGATCATCCCTCGTTATTGTTGCGTTTATGATAATAGGAGACGAACGGGACGCACGTCCGATCGTTCCAATCCCTCTTCTCGAAATCATCGAGCTGCACCAAAATCGTTACTGGCCCAAATGTACCCCTCCCCCTCCCATTTTCTTTCCTCTTCCTTTCCTTCCTTACTTACCTATCTACCTACCTACCTACCTACCTACTTAATTAATTAAGCTTTTCACTTTACGACGATAGAAAAAAGAAGAATAAATAAATGAAAAGCAAAAGAAACAAAATTTCGTATTCACCTAATATACTCCCCCCCCACACAGAAAAATGTCTACTCTTCATTTCGTATTATTTTGTTTTATTTTATTTTATTTTATTTTATTTTTTATTTATTTATTTTACAAATGCGAACTAAATTATCCAGTTAACGTTTATACGGGGATAATAAACGTCAGGTTTCGGACGAACGAAATTCGTATCAAGATAGATCGATTAACTACGAACAAAGTAGATACTTAGTGCAACTAGCAGCTATACCCAATAGAGAATCCTGGGAAACGTACTGTCAAGTATCCACCACGTAATTACATATATTCGAAATCGGAGAGATAGATTAAATGAAAGTGAACATGGCGAGAGAGAGAGAGAGAGAGAGAGAGAGAGAGAGAGAGAGAGAGGGAGGGAGACATTCGTTTATATGTACATTCATATAGATACATATATACCTATACATACATACATCATGCATACATATATAAATACACACATATATATATACATACATACATCATACATACATATATAAATACACACATATATACAAATACATATACATACATATATATATATGTATATATATGTGTATATATATACATCCATACATACATACATACATACATACATACATACATACATACATACATACATACATACATACATATATATATATATATATATATATATATATATATATATATGTAGGTAAATGCGCTTGTACTATATAGCTGCCTATCTGGCATGGGTATTGGATTGGATTGGATCGCCGCGTCAGCAATACAAACACTCGAAACCTCGATGTGGGTCGGTCTCTCTCTCTCTCTCTCTCTCTCTCTCTTTTCCTCTTTGCCATTCCTGTTTCAAACTGAAATTACACTTTCCTGTTCCTACCCAACTTTTCCTCCCCGCGCTTCGATATTGCTTTGCACATTTTTTTCTCTCCCGCATTTCACCCTCCTTCTCTTTTGTTCTTTCACCGATTTCGTTTCTACGAGAAAAAAGATAAAAAAAAAGAAAAAAAAAAAATAAAACACTAAGCATGTACAATGTGGATCTACGAAACGATTGAAACGTCTCTAAAGTAAGTTTTAAACTTTTCGATAATCAACGAGGGCATAGCCTTCTCCTATCTTTGATCTTTTAATTTGCAAAGATTTACTTTACAAAGTCGACGAAGAAAATCATACATACGAGACAATAAGAATTCATTTTCTAGAATTGAAAAGTACGCGGCCTTTAAAACGGATAAAGAGAGATGGCAAGTATAATAAGGGGTGTACGGGTTATTCTTTCTTTCTTCCTTTCCTTGATTCAATTCTTTTTTTTTTTTTTTTAGTTTTTCATAGAAAGAATTGGAATTCTTTTATCGCATCTACGTTGAGAGTGACGGAAAGAGAAAGAGAGAGAGAGAGAGAGAGAGAGAGAGAACTATGGCCAACCGACTAACTCGAATGAAAAGCCAGACATTGCTGGTTAAGAGACACTTTGTACACGCTTCTCCTAGCGCGTATCCGAGCACATAAAAAAAAGAGTTAGAGTAAGAAAGAACAGAAAGAGGAAAAGGAAGAACGAGAGAGAGAGAGAGAGAGAGAGAGAGAGAGAGAGAGAGAGAAGAGTCGCTTATTTAGCTTACCTTTTACTTACACGTGCTGTACAATGTTTACTTACACCCACCTAAGCATATAAGGCCAGAGGCACGACTCAAGAAGAATAATGTTTGTGTAAGACGAAAGGATAGCGATTTCTATAAAAAAAAAAGAAAAAAAAAGAAAAAAAGGAAGAAGAAGAAGAAGAAGAAGAAGAAGAAAAAGAAAAGAAAAGAAAAGAAAAGAAAAATGATAGGGGGGGGAGAAGAGGGAGCGAGGTAGAAAGCGTAGGGTCAAGGTTAACAAGTTACTCGTATGTAGATCAAACGAAATTATAGATAAAAGTAAACATTGACGTTTGCCAAGCTTGATCCCTAACTCGAGGTTATACATTAGGAATTATTTTTCTAAGAAATTATCGGCATTTAAAGTCCACGGTAAATCGATGCTTCCGTATTAAGCGAACGCGTCCTTGAGGAAAAACGGTAGCTGCGGCGTCAAAATGGCGTACCACTCGCGCGCGATTTCTGACGTCTTTGTTCGCTAGCCCTTTCGTCATCCTTGCCCTCCCTCCAACCACCCCCACCCAACCACCTTCTATCCCCTCAATTCCTCTTCCAAACTATACTTTTCACCATTTGCGATTCAGCGAATTCGATGGGACACGAACGGGATCGTAAAAGCGGCTACGAGCTAATACCGTACGTACAGGGACGAAAAATAAAGAGAGGCCTTTTCCCCATGAAGCCAGTTAACTTGCCAGCCGACTCGAGAAAATAATTCCTCTTTCGACTCTCGTCCTGGGGCCGACCTTTTTTTAACTCCACGTCGTCCATGTCTCTTCTCCTTTCAATCTTCTTGCGCGACTTTTCGAAGCGGAGGAAGAGAGAGAGAGAGAGAGAGAGAGAGAGAGAGAGAGAGAGAGAGAGAGTGGACGAGGAAAAAAAAATGAAGAAAAAAGAGAGAAGGAAAGAAATAAAGAAAGAAAGATCTCTCTCTCACTCTCTCTTTCTCTTTCTCTCTCTATCTCCTTCGCTCTTTAGCCACTGGAAACGAAGGCCCTTGAAGACGGCCCTTCTAGCGCCTCGACGAGTCAGCCAGCGAAACTAAACGAAAGGAAAGGAAAAAAAAGAGACGTTTACCCTCTCTCTCTCTCTCTCTCTCTATCTCTCTCTCTCTCTATCTCTCTCTCTCTCTTCTTCTCTTTCTTTCTTTTTCTGTTTTTCTCGTAAGCGCTCTTTCGACGAAGTGAAACGCTCGAGAGAAAAACGCTAGGCTGCGTGCAGGAGAGCGCGCACTCTTGCTTATTCTTTCGCTTTTCTATTCGCGACGCGTATGCCGAAGAACAAAACCAACGTTTCCTTCCAGCAAAATTGTTACGGCTATTCGATTCAATTGCCGATAAAATTCAAGTGCGAGAGGGTAGGAAGGAAGTTCTCCGATTTCTACGCATGATCACCATTCATGGATACTTTCTAACTACTTTATAGACTAGACAATATAGACTATATACATAGACTATATATATATATATAGACGTACATACACATATACCTATATGTATAGTTGTATATATATACATACTTATTATATATATATATATATATATATATATATACCGATCATATACTTCGAATATTTACACATACAAAATTCTTATCGATCGGTTTGCACAAAAAATCGACGAATAAGATTTTTTCATCGTTACGAGGAAGAAACAAAAAATAATAAGGAGAAAGCCTTGAAGAAGAAGAAGAAGAAGAAGAAGAAGAAGAAGAAGAAGAAGAAATAGAAGAAGAAGACGAATAAGAAGAAGGATAATAAGAAAAAGAAGGAAAAAGATGCAAGGTCGGTAGACAGGACATCGAATTTCGTTCGGTGGGTGTAGCGAGTTGCGGCACAGATTGCTGGTGCGGTATGGAAGCTTTCTAAGTGGTGGAACGACGACGGGGTAAAGGTGGTATAGGGTAGAGGGTAAAGGCAGGGTATAGAGGAGGGAACGGAAAGAGCGACGATCGGACGAGGACGGAGAGAAACACTTGACCCTGCCTGGCTGCTTGCCGCACAGCCGATGCTGGCACAGCAAACCCCACCGTGCAACGTGCGTTAATAAACGCATCGAGATTGTGTTGGTTCCGCGTCTGTGTCCCCTTTCTCTGTCTCTGTCTCTGTCTTCTCGTTCTCTCTCTCTCTCTTCCCCTCTTACCCTCCCTACTTCTTCTTCTTCCCTCACCCCTCGACCGCTACCGCCCCAGTGCGACGCGGCGTGGCGAATCTCCCTCGCGCCTTCCAACCTTTTCGCTCGCTGCGCACGCCTACCGTTCACCCACACTTCCTTCTACCCTCCTACGTAACCATCCTCCTTCTCCTCCTCCTCCTCCTCCTCCTCCTCCTCCTCCTCTTCCTCCACCTCCTCTACCTCTACCGCGCATGCGTCCAACAAGAAATTACGTGCGCGTGTGCATCGTAACTACGCGTTACGTACGTCTCTCTGGAAGTATATACGATCACACGCAAATATATATACACCTACGATATTGCCGTATACTTATATACTTATGTATGTATGTATGTATATATGTGGATATGTATGCGCAAGAGGGCAACTTGGTGCGCACGGCCGCGCACGAGTAACGTGTTGACTCTTCTGATCGTTCGGCTCCTAATTTATTTACAATTTTGCAAAGGGGGAAGTCGGATTGATTTGAACCCTATTTCGCGATATAATACGAGAGAGTAACCATCGTGTAAGAAGGGAGAAAGAGAATGACAGAGGGAAAAAGAGAGAAACAGAGAGAAAAGAGAGAGAGAGAGAGAGAGAGAGAGAGAGAGACAAATCTTTACTATTACTTTTACTTATTTTTACGATTCGCCATCTTGGCGTCGTTATTTCATTTATTTATTTAGTTATCTAAATGATCCTTTCCGGGAAAACAATTTTTCCTCTTTTTCTTTTCAATGTGAAAATGTAAATCGAACAAAATCGTATACGTTCTCGCTGTTGAACTCGCGTTTCTCGCTAGCGTCTTCTTGCAATTTAACGCACGAAGTCTTTCGGAGAAAAACAAGAGAGGAAAGAGAGGAGAGGAACGAAGGAGGAAGAAAAAGAGAGAGAGAGATTGAGAGAGAGAGAGAGAGAGAGAGAGAGATAAAAGCAGGGTACACTCGTGTCAGAAGCGACCAATAAATTTATCGAGCGGGTGTTGGCATGGAGACTGCCGGACAGAGCTCGGTTGGATGGTCCGGAGGGCGATGAGAGGCCACTCGAGAATCCTCCAGGAGCACGTCGCGGGGAAATTGGAGGCAGCCACCACGATGCTTCTACCGGTGCCCAGAAGGAGGAACGCGAAGAGCGAAAACGGGCGAGAGAGAGAGAGAGAGAGAGAGAGAGAGAGAGAACGAGAGAGAGAGAGAGACAGAGAGAGAACGAGAGAGAGAGACAGAGAGAGAGAGAGAGAGAGAAAGTACGTTGGAGGGTAGCCACCCTCTTGGCGGACATCCTTTTCCATACCGTTGAGAAAGAGAAAGAGAAAGAGAATAAGAGAGAGAGAGAGAAGGAGAGGGAGAGAGAGAGAGAGAGAGAGAGAGAGAGAGAGAGAGAGAGACGAGGGGGTCGAGGGATATCGATTTCTCGCGGTGATCCAATCAACGACGGCGCCTTATCTGACGCCTTTATCGGCGCCTCCAACCTGCTTCTCGTTAAAGGTATTAAACCGAAAGACCGATTTTATTATAATATTTTTTCTTTTTCCTTATTTCAAACTGCTGACCAATCGAGTACAATCCAATTTGTATACGTTTAGATTATTTCCTTTATATCAAACTTGTCATGTTAAAGATCCTCGTGTGTATATATATATATATATATATATATATATATATATATATATATATATATATATATATCGTAAGAATAAAACTGAAAAGGTAATATCTCAATTTGGTGCCCTTTTTCACGAAATACCGGATGATCCTTCGAGAGAAGTTTAAATCGAAGCAGCGACGACACAGCCAATATTTAACAACAGCGTACTCACTCGAGAATTTCTTTCGCCAACGGATAATGTTTAATTCATTAACCGCATTAATTATTCATCGACGATGACGAGAGAAACGCTGATTCCGATGGTTCTCTCTCTATCTCTCTCTCATTCTCATTCTCTAACGCTCGCTTTCGGTCTTTGTCTCACCAAGTCGAAAAATATCGTCTCCAAGCAACGTCTCTCTCGTTGAAAACCGACTTGGGATCTCTCAAGAAGAGCGAGCGATCCTTATATCTCCGGTTTCTGTCGAATAAATCGTACTCCTCTCACTGCGATATTCTAGATGCTTGAGTATTGGCTTCAGAGGAAGACATGTATACCTAATGGAGAGGGATGGACAACCAGAGAGACAGACGTTTCCGTATATACGAACAGGGTAATCCCTCTGATATTGTTCAGAAACAATAGGACGTCCGTCCCTAATTTGTACGGACTACCGATTACGTTTAAACACGACCCGTTAAATCGGACCATCTCTCTCTTTCTTGCTTTCTCTCCCTCCTTCTCTCTCTCTCTCTCTCTCTCTCTCTCTCTCTCTCTCTTATTTTCTTCCTCTTTCGTCAAAAGTCAATATTTTAGCATTCTGACGAATGAAAGAGGAATGAAAATACTGGAAAAAAACTCGCGAACTCGGTATTGGTAGATACGACGAGAAATGTATTACGCTCGTAAAGAAGGTATATTTCCATTTTAGTTGACTCGCAAAATTCATTCATAGCCAGTCGATACCAAATCGAGTCTCGATGATTACGATCGTGTCAAGGCTAAACCAAGACCGTCGACGATATATATATATATATATATATACATCGTTTTGTGTTTATAAAAGGATAAAATTATGAATTTATGTTAACACGGAACGGCTTTTAAACGATGAATATTTTTCATTTAACGATCGATCCTACATTAATGGACTTTAGTCGAACGACAGAGATCCCCTCGTTAGATTGGAGATCGAATACGAAGGATATGGTTTACTACCTAGGAAA
>OU426851.1:5875591-5945591 GCA_911387685.1 Dolichovespula media | reverse complement strand
TAATGGGGGGGAGAGGGGGGAGAAAAGGAAAATTAGAGGTTAAAGAACAGGTGTACCGAGTGATTCCTGACAATAAGAAATAGAAGGAGAAAGTTAGATAGAAAGAAAAAAAAACCTTTAGGCATCCCCCTTCTGTGTCTCGGAAATACGCACCATTTACTTCTTATATGTGGTATTATAGATTAAAGAAGGTACGAAAAAAGGTCCGCTATTCATCGGTAGTTGAATATCAACGAAGAAAGAAATGGAAGAGCGTTCGGACTCTTTACAATGATGCTGATGCATTTCCATTTGTGTAAAGTAGTCGTTTGCAAACGTATTCGAGCTAGGTCACGGGGATGTAATTCAAGATGACGCACTCGTCTTCGACTCTTTGAGCCTATTCGAAGGTGACTCGACCGTTTAAGGCTTGTTTTGAGTGGCATTATGACTACTCTATACTATACTCTATTCATTATAAAACGATCATTGTTTCCAAATTGCATCTCTTCATTTTATTTCATTTTTTGATATATATATATATATATATATATATATATAAGTAAATATTATTCATCTCTAGAAAATGCAATGAAACGTTAAAAGTATGACGATATAGTTAACGATTAAATACCTCACGATAAGTTTCCCCGTTGTACGACAATAATGATGACGCATATGTAATAGGTAGCCATTATAATAAATCAAAGTTCGATGGGATCGATTTGACGATAGGGGTGGAGAGACAAGTTTAGGGTTTAAGTAAAAGTCCAAACGAATCAATCCGTTGACCCCTTTAGATTCTATATATCGAACGTTACTAGGGGTTGAGACGTTCACTTTCCATCCACCACTACTAGAAATCGCGCGAACAACCCTCTGTTCTGTAAATCGAGACGGTTTAATAGAATTTCACGCTCCTCTAGGATTGACCAGAACGAGAATCGGTGATTGCTCTTGCGGAATCTGAAAATCGGTCAGGCGAGGAATTGATAATCAAAGCGACTCTTTGCCGTGCATCTATCTATCTATCCCATCTATCTATCTATCTATCCATCCATCTATCTCTTACTACCGGTTTTTTTTTTTCTTAAAAGAACTTTCGCGTTTGTATTCATCAATATATATATATATATATATATATATATATATATATATATATAAATGAAAGATCGAAAATCGATCATTTTTCAAACTCTTCATTCGACTATACACAGAGAGAGAGAGAGAGAGAGAGAGAGAGACATAACCGTGTTAATAAGAGAAGTACCTCTTCGAACTTTACACGGAGAACGAATGAGAAAGAACTTTTCTAATTGCTAATACTTCTTCTTCTTTCTTTTTCTTTTTCTTTTTCCTTTTGCACCGACGACTCCAAGAGTGTCGCAGAGGTCTCTACTTTCCTCCGCTTGTTCCGGAGGGAGAAACAAATCCGTATCTTTGACGAAGTCAAAGAGCGAGCAAGAGAGAGAAAGAGAGAGAAAGAGAGAGAAAGAGAGAGAGAGAGAGAGAGAGAGAGAGAGAGAGAGGGAAAGAAAGTAGTGGGCGTACGTGTCCTTAAGCGAGAGCGGGCTTCCACGCTAATGAGGCGCGGCGTAATTAGTGAGACTGTCTACGCGGTGGACCCTTCACGATAGGGAAGATCCCTCTCGACGGGACTCGAGTCTCGGTGTCTCTCTTCTTCTTCTTCTTCTTCTTCTTCTTCTTCTTCTTCCTCTTGCACTTAATTCATCTCTCTCTCTCTCTTCTTGCATTTAATCCTTCCTTCTCCTTCTCTCTACTTCTCTCCCCTCCCCCCTCTCTTTTTTTCCTTTTCTTGCCGCTTCGTTCTCGACGCATCCTCGAGCTATTTCTTATTCTTAGTTGATGCTACCAAACCATTAAAAGTTCTCAAAATTTTGAAAAAATCTCGATCGGTTGATCATGAAAAAATGTCTCCTATACGCTGTTGTCTACCTGCGTATGCATGTAAACATTGAGTCTCTCTCTCTCTCTCTCTCTCTCTCTCTCTCTCTCTCTCTCTCTATCTATTTATCTATCTATCTATCTATCTATCTATCTATCTATCTATCTATCTATTCTTCGTATATTTAATACCTCTCTCTCCTTCCTGCATCTAATCTAATTTCTGTCTTCCTTTTCTTTGCCGCACCGTTCTCAACGCATTCTCGAACGATCTCTCTTGATCTGAATTGACCCAACACGAGCCATCAAAAATTGTCCAAAATTTTGAACAAATTTCTATCGATTGGCAATGAAAAATCACGTGTTTGCGTAACGTCCCCATCACTGTTACGCATTCTCGACGCATTCCCGTGCGATTTCTTATTCTTAGACGATACAAAACGAACCATTAAAAGTTATCAAAATTTCGTGCAGATCTCGATCACGGTTGATCACGTGGCCGTAAACGTGCTCGTACACAAACACGTTATGCCTGGGATGTTAGTTTCGGTAGGTGGCTTAGGAAAGGCGGAAGACCGATTTAGAGCACAATGCGGCTCAATGCCGGGGAAATTAGCCGCGGCGCTGTCGGTGACGCCCGTCAGCCCCACGCTAGGAGCGAAAAGCATCGAGCTAAAGAGGGACCACCATATACATCCCCGATGCCGTCAAATCAAAAAAGAAGAGAGCATAGGCTGCCGCCTGCACGAGTAGTATTATCGATATCATCGTGCGACGTTCGATCCTATCTCGATCTGAATCTCAATCTCGATTTATGATCCTTGCTCCTACTCGACACCTCGACTTTATCCGAGTAACCTTTAGTACCCATAGAGATTTCGAACTCGAGTAAGTCTTAAGGGGGGGGTGGAGAGAGAGAAAGAAGGAAAAAATTGATGTACGTATTAGACCGAAGATCTAAGAATCGTGTCTTCGTTTTGATCCACCTTCGCGAAGGTAAATCACGATGGATCTTCTATAGCTTAATAGGCCTACCATAAAATAGCTACGCAGGTAGGCCTCCACTCGAGTAATATGAATAGGCTAAGGATGAATGGATGTTTAAAGAGGAAGAAAGAGAGAGAGAGAGAGAGAGAGAGAGAGAGAGAGAGAGAGAGGAAACTGCGGGCATCTACGTCGCCTTTATCTCTCTTTCTTCCTGTCATTCGTGCTATCTCTTCGATGTAGTCTCCTCTCGCGATTGCTTTCTTTCTCTCAGTCTTGTTCTTTTTTTTTTTTGTCTTCTTTTACTTCCTCCAGAAGTAAAAAAAAAAAAATAAGGAATAGAAAGAGACAGAAAAAGAAAGAGAAAGAAAGAGAGAGAGAGAGAGAGAGAGAGAGAGAGAGAGAGAGAGAGAGAGAAATATAAAGGAGCTACGTTCGTATCGCACGGCCCTTCTGGATTCGACCACCGTTGAATTCACCGTCGAAGCACTAATGGATGGATAATGGCGTGTAATGGACGACGCGTACATTACGGGTAATACCTCGCGTAGGCGTTTTTGTAGTTTCTCAAGAGATGCGAAAAGAGGGGAAAGAGAAAGAGTGAAAGAGAAAGAGAGAGAGAGAGAGAGAGAGAGAGAGAGAGAGAGAAATACAATAAGCGGACTTACTCGTCCGGTGGTTAAAGAAATAATCGATGAGGTGGTAATTTTTACGAGACATATGCATCCGTAAATACAGATATTATTTAGAAGAACATTTAAAATACTAACTTCGCATCATTTTCATACTTAACTATAATTTACTAAGGAAATTGAATCGTCGATTTAATTTATCGATGTGAATTAACGCTCAGGCGAACGTTTTAGAAGAAATGGGACGAGTCGCGTGAAATGGAACTTACACGATTGATAAAGTGAGTTTATAAATTCTCAGCGAGTCGAAATCTAAACATCGAAAAAGAAGAAAACGTGGAATAATGATTCTCCCAATCAATCCCTGAGAAATCGTTCAAGTAATTTGGTTTGTCGTAAGCGATACGGTAGCTCTCTCTTTCTTCTCCCGGTAAGAAATTTAGTAGCTCGAAAGACTCGTTTTGCTATTGCTCGCGCCTTTCAAATTTTGCTGCTGTTTCTACTCCTGCTAGCTACTACTGCTGGTGCTGTTGGTGCTGCTGCTATTGCTGCTGCTATTGCTGCTGCTGCTGCTGCTGCTGCTGCTGCTGCTGCTGCTGCTGCCGTCGCCACCACCACCGCCGCTGCTACCGCTGCTGCACGAGTGTTTGCAGTCCACTCGAAACCAGTCCCGAACGAGCTCGCGTGAGACAGAGAAGAGAGGAAAGGACGTATGAATAGAGACAGAGAAACGCTCTGCCACCAACGAGGCGAGAGGCCAGGAACGTAGCTTAATTTGTCTAACGAGGGGCCCGGCACCTGTCATCCCGACGACGAGAAGATGGACGGATGGACGAGACCCTTCCTCTTTTCCTCTCTCTCTCTCTCTCTCTCTCTCTCTCTCTCTCTCTCTCTCTTTCTCTTCTCATCGCCTTTCACCCCTGCTGAAAAAAGAGAGAGAGAGAGAGAGAGAGAAAGAGGACGCACACTTTTGCTTACTTACACGAAGCTTGTTTTCTTGACGATCCGTCGACGTCGTACAGAACCGATAAAAATTACTCGAAAAGTTTACGACGTCGTATCTCGAAGATACTCGCATAAGATATGTATCAAATTTCGAGCAAGATCCTGAATAAGATCGATCGAAAAAAAAGAAAAAAAAAAGAAAGAAAGAAAAAGCGACGCAAAGCCGAAAAATTTGTGGAAAGAGACCTAACTTTAATACTTTTGTTCGCTCGATGAAAGCTCGCTCTTTTCTTTCTTTTTTTTTTTTTTTTTTTACGATCATCGTACACAACCGATAAAGATACTCGAAGTAGATTTACGACAAATTATCTCGATGAATATTTCTCAACGTAAGGATATATCAGTAGGTGCAAAATTTCGGGTGAAATTCCGAAGATATTCAATCGTGAATGGAAAAGAAAAGTATAGGTTACGCGAAGCCGAAAAATTTGTGGAAAGATGAATTACGAGAGATATTTGGTCTTGACACCGTGACATTCAGAAGAGGCGTGACCTGCAGAGGAGACACGCGCGCGCGTGCCTATATCCGGCGGACTCGAACGTAAAAACAAAACGTTACGCCGGCTGCGGGCAAGCGTGTGTGATTGATTTACCGAGGGATGTAAATGCCAGAAACAGTGCCGCATGCCGACCACCCGTAAGAAGAAAGTGACCAAAGATATGATACCGTGATAGCCGTTCTCTTTCCCGAAAAAAAAAAAAAGATTTTATTGCTTTTTCTAATAAAAACGTTAAAAACATTGTTACAATTGAACCGGTAATTATACAAATGATCCAAGTCACGTAACTTTCGTTTTGAGATATTTTTAATGTTCGAGTATTGAATTATTTATCAAAAATTATTTTTCTACAATGACAATATCGTATGTAATAACGGAAGTCATAATAAAGATTGAATAAAGCATGCGACGAAATTTTAAATAGACATTTTTATGTATATAAAAAAAAGAGAAAGAGAGAGAAAACCCTCTTGAAATCAGTCCTGTTAACCGGTTGGTACTATTAATTCATTGTTAATGGATCTCAATAATATTTATCGTAAAAACGGTTTCCTAGATAAAAAAAAAAAAAAAAAGAAAAAATCTCTCACAGAGATAACCATCGTATATTTAGTTACGTGCAACATAGCTATCGTTCGTGAATAGTTACTTTGAAAAATAGTTCTGAAAGAGGGATATTATTCGTTGAAAAAAATTCTTTTTTATCTTCTTTCTTTTTTTTTTTCTTTTTTCTTTTTTTCAAGTGTTCGAATAACGATAACGACATGGATAATGGCGAAAATGACGATGACGAGTCGTCACCATTTGTTTCTCCTTTTGCCAACGGCGGATAGAACTTGCAGCTCAACGCAATCGACGACAACGATCGTGACGCGGAATGGGGGATGAGGGTGAAAGAGAGGAGTACATCCGCTAATTGGATAATTACAGAGTGCACCGCGTTTGTTTTATAATTGGGCGAAAGCCGGGGAACCGTTGCTTGACTCGACGTGCCAAACAACGAAACGGCCGGAGTCACGCTCTACGTGACGAACTACCCTTTGAGCTAATCCGGAACGAGAACCCTCGGCCTTGCAACACCCCCTTCCTTCATCCCTCCGAGCCTGTTCTCCGAACGGATGAGTCGCGCGCGCGCACGCGCCCTTCCCCGAGAACGAGACTCGACTCGACTCGACTTTGTCTCGACTTTAAAGTACATCTCTTCTATTCTTTTTTTCTTTCCTTTTTTTTTTTTTAATCTCCTTCCTCTTCTTCTAGTTCTTCCTTTAGCTTTCCCCCCTCTTCTTCCATCGTTTCCTTCTTCTAATCACGAAAATAGTAGATAAATTCTCTATAAATTTGGTCATCATCGAGACGACTGAGGGATGTCGTCTCCCCTCCCTTGTCCAACGTTAGAAAGGGGCGAAACGTAAAACAATGGAAGAGGGCCGATCATACGAGTACGACGACAGCTATGAGAAGAGGGGAAAAAAAACAATGTGGGGTTCCTTACTACTACCCCACCCAGTACACAACACGTGCCTCCTCAACTATGACGACCGGACGTTTATAAAGTACTATTTTCATTCTACTACGATAATCTCAACATCGTTAAACCGAAGAATACTCGACGGCGAGTATCAACGCACACTCTTCACGTACGTCCGCGAAACGCAACGTTAGATTAATGATTATCAAGCAATAAAATCAATAACTCACCGTGATGCTGCTGGTATTGTTGTTGATGTTGATGTTGATGCTGATGCTGATGCTGATGCTGATGTTGATGCTGATGTTGATGTTGATAAACACTCGGAGGTGGTGGTACGTGTCCATACATAGGTAGTGATCTATTGAAACCCGCGTGATGACTGGAAAGAAGAAAAAAAAACAAAAAATATATTTTATATGATCGAACGATCGATGGATAGAAAAATAATCGATATTTGTGATTGCGAACTCACTCGAGCATACGGTGACCAGCTTCGCTTAAAGATGCAATTCGTGTCGATGGAGTAAAACCGATTTGTGGCCTCCATTGATTACCATTGTTACGATTCATTTGTTCAAAGTCTTGAGGTTTCAACACTTTTGGTGGCTCTATAACACCATCCAATTTTTTTGTAGAAAAGACGTAATTACTACTGTATTTTGGATCCCGGAAACGTACACTACACAAATACATAAAACGTAATATTAAAAAAGATCGTAATTATTAACGATCAGAATAAAAAAAAAAAAAAAAAAAAAAAAGATCATTAGCGTTAAATTTTGCGATAAACTTACCAATATACTTTATTATTTCTCACTGGTAGTCCATTAATCGGAGAAAGTAACGTAGCTCCATCTCCGACACAATCCTCTGCCAACAATACTATACCATTCATACCATCTATACGTATTGATGTTTCAGTCTCAAATCCCACTCCATTTATATAAAGACCTTTTACAAAATTATACCCACTGTTTCCCATACCAACGTACAATCGATCGTCTCCGCGTACATTTCGTTTTTCTAAAAAAAAAAAAGAGAGAAAAAAGATTCATCGTAAGATAAATATCTCTCTCATATTTTTTTTCTTATAAATATGTGATATTGTATAATAAATATAAAAATATGTGAAATACAATATATATGTGTGTGTGTGTGTGTGTGCGTTTATATATATATAACATTTACTTTCTGCTTCTGTTAAGCTGTCGTAATGAGGCTCTAAAGCCTTAAACAGTCTTTTTTCATCAACAAAGGGAAGCAAAGCTACGCCTTGCCAAGCAAACTTTTTGCCGTTAAGATCTATCTTGAAGTCTTCTGGATAAAAATCTATGATCGGAGATTTCTAAAATTGATAGATTTTTATATAGAGAATTGTTTCAATATATATATATACACAATAAATTTTATATAGAAGAATATTTTTAAATTTGTCTGTCATAGACAAACATATGTAATAGCTATAATACTCACTGGATCATTCATTAATTTTGCCCATGGAGGTGGTACGTGCATACTACTAGCTGCTGGAAATACACCCATCAGCTGTTCTAAAGGACGAAACTGTAACAATACGATATTGTATAACATTGATGTATAAAATTGATGTATATATTAATTGTTTAGCTGCCTTAACAGGTAACAAGTTCAATTGATAACAAAAACTTGTATTTGAGCCGAATATTGTTCACATCGAACAATTTTTGTAAAAAGCACGTGAACAATTGATACAATACAAAAACGTTTGTATGAATTTTTCTTTTCTTATTTTTAGTGCGCTGAATCCAGCGATGAAGTTATGCCCACATGTTCTGAAAAACCCTGTATATTTAAGAAATATACATATATACTTACTGGTACGGTATCTTTCTCAAATTCTGTAGAAAGACCGCCTATATTAATAAAATCACTTGCAAAAGGTGCGTAATGATATGGAAAATACCATTTCCATGAGGCGCAACCTTGATAATAATAACGTAAAACCCAACATAAACCACGTACATACTGTAAGGCCACGTTGTTTCTGTAAAATTAGACGAAAAATTATATTAAATTACTCCTTCCCATTCGAAATTATTCTCATTTAAATTATTTATTATTAATGAAATTATTTGATTACCTAAATGCGAGATTGTCGGGAGATACGTCAAACTTCGACTCGTAATAACGATCTTTAAAACCATCTTCCCAAAGTCTAACTTCATCGTGCACTTGATCGTCATCGTCAGTATCATCTGCTGACACTTCGTCGACTTTGCGTTTCTTTAACTCATTTTTACCCTATCAAAAAATACATACAAAAAATAGTGTCAGTATATTTGATACAAGTTTACCAAAGCGACTAAAGGAAAATAAAAAACATAAATATATATATATATATATACCTCAGGACGCAGCATACTCTCCAACGCAGTGGTATTTGCACCCAGCGATGCATGTTCCGACTGCATAATCGAACAAGTGCTATAATTCTGATTTTGCATGCGCATTTGATAAGCTTCATGTCGTGCATTTTCAACTGGTTTGATAGTTCGTCCCAATGGCTGGAATATCCATAATAATAAATATTTATAATTATGTTAAAAAAAAAAAAGGAAAAAAGAAAAAGAAAAGAAAATAAATACAAAACTCACTATAGGTGCGAATTGTCCTGTAGGAATCCATTTAGGCTTATAATTGCCAAGTGCTTTCAATCTTTTTTTCTTATCCTTTTCACGTTGTTTAAAAGCCAATTCGTTCTGTTGCCTTTTCTTAAAAATTTCATCCTCTACATCACCAAGCTCAGACATTATCATCTGCACTCTATCCAAATTAACGTCACCACTATCCGTTAAGAAACCCTACGATTTTTATAAATATCTGTCAAGTAATACTTTTTAAACGTATGTTTTTAATACTTATGAAAAAAAAAAAAAAACTACCGCGATTGTTTTTTCGAAATTATTTATAGAGCTTTTTTAATAGCAAACAACGACATAAAACGTTTAACACAATTTAAATAGATGGTTATAAACTAATGCTACGTATCTTCCCTATTAACTTTTAATCTTTAGTATATACATTAAGAATTATAGAAAAAAAAAAGAAAAAAAATGGATATACATACTCCTGTTTTATACACAGCTTTTTTGTACAAATTTACAAGTCTATCAATAGCTCCTTCTCTAATTTCCAATGACGGAAGATGAGGAAGAAAATCATTTCCTACAAAAAAACACATAAAAACCCAATCGTCTATAACACGTTCAAAGTCATATTTAAATGGTAGATTGGGCATTTGCAGTTCTCTCTCTAAATATTCTCTTAGAACATTTAATCGCACGAATATATATTGACATTCTGTGGAAAATGCATTTTCTTCTTCTTTTTGATTAGGCTCTGTGCCAGTACATTCTTGCATTTCGTGTCCTAATTGACCGCATATATCGCATGGTTTTGGTTTATTTGGTTTAAATTCTTCACGAATAATAGTAAAATTGGGTTCATGAGTGGCAAGACCCAACATAATTAAATCAGCATCAGCACCACACAAAACATGCTGTGTATTCGGATTGTAAGAGCCTTGACCTATAGGGGGAAAAGAGACAATTAAGAAATAAATTCATCGTGCATTGATCATTTGATTTCATATTTATATGCGATGTTCTGAAAATATAATTGTACCTCTTTGTCTTCTAATAAAATCCATTATTTTGTGTTCTCCTTCTCCTGGAACATTTGCATCGCTAAGTATGACTTTTATGTTCCTCCAACCAGGATCGTTATTCAAACGGTCATGTATATAATAATGTAAACATTTTGATAACCTTGCCATAAATGGAGTGCCCTATAGTAATAAATTATTTTGTGTCTTTAAGTTGTACATCAAACAGATATAATAATTTTTATAATAATTTTACAGACTGGAGTAATGCAATTGCTATCAAAGTGCTCTTCTTTTGGTTTTTCTGGTGGTAATACAGCTCCTTTTAAAGCTAATTCAGTGCGCACCCTTTGAATTTCATTAAGTTTTTCGGTTGTTTCTTTAGATGCACGGAAACGACGTGATCTTTGTTGATTCATTTTAGCTCTAGGTGCCTACACGATGATAACACATTAAATGCGTCAGCAAATATCAATATACAAACATTCTATATTAATTATATGCTAATACTCACAACTCCATCTATAGCCATATAAAGTAATTTTCTGGGTCTGACAATACGAAACAAACGGTCAATACATTCAAAAATAGCCTCCATCATTTCTTCCTCATTCTTTGGTGCAGGTCTATAACAAAATATCAAACATTATTCAAATGAAACAAAGTGAAAATTAATCCTTTGCGGTCATAACTATTCTCATTATTTTTTTCCAGCTAATCCGAGCTTAGTTGGCCATTTTCAATCCATATCAAGTAATTTGATGTTTAAACATCTAATATAGCACAACTTATTTATATAAAGATATTTATATTAAGTATTTATAATTCTAATAGACAACTAGGTACAAGATTTATTAGAACAAAATATGATGTCTTTAGAATCGATCTGCAATCACAAAGGATTAATAACTTATAATTAATGTACTAACTGATCTACTGGATGTGTACATGGATGAATGATTCCATTCATATCCAAATATAAATTATCAAATTCAACCCCATTTGGATTAGGATCTGAAGAATTAACAGGAACATGTACTCCATTAGAATTTATTGGCTGTTAACATAAAACGTAATATTAATAATTTTTAGTAATATTAATAACTTTTAACTAAATTTGTATAAGAAAAAAATATATAAGCACGGAAAAAAAATCATATAATCAACATCTCAATAAATTAACATCATAACCTAACATTCTACCTAAAATTAGACAACAGATTTTTCATCCTTGTTTTGGTAGCAAATGCAATAAATTTCGAGCAACAAATAATAATCGTTACTTAATAAACTATGTTAATATATTGAAATAATCGTTATAATTAGTTAAATATGAACAAGAACAAATAATTTAACCTACCTTTTGTTCTATACACTCAACTATCACGGAAGGATATTTTCGACTTAACCATCGGAAAAACGCCGGGACACCCATATCGTCATTAATATTGTTTTATGGTAGAATATAATCGTCGAATTTTGATACCCTTTCACAAATTACTCACTACAGGAAAACAATCTTAAAATTTATTATACGCACTAAACGCAATATACACACGAATGTCCGAAGCATATGCTGCTTAAACACTACATAACATAGAATGCAGTAGTGTATGTGCAATAGTAGCGACTAGTGTCGCCAACTCTCGGCACGTTGTATAAGCATAATGCTTAACAACAATTTCCTAGTCATAATTAGATGTCGCGTCAAGAATTGGCAATACTGGTTCCTACACCAACCAATAGCGCGCCATTTGCTGAATATTTTCTAATCCAAAAGAAAAATGGTCAAATAATAAGTATAATTAAGAACCATATATAGAATAAAATTCATATTAATTGTTTTTATTTATTACAAACACATGAAAGAATTCAAATGCTTCGTATGTTATTCTTCCATTAATAATACAAAATTACGAGAAAAATTCAACAAAGAATCAATTGATTGTCTTTTTCTCCGGCAAATATGTGAGAATTAGATAATTGTACTACCCAGTTTTCCACTTAAGTTAAACTACTCTCGTATTTAGTTATATATTCAATCTTACGTCTAGCTTATTTGAAAAAACATTCGGTACGACTCAAGTGCAGATCTGTATCTATATATATATATATATATATATATATATATATATATATATGTATGTGTAAGTATGAGATATAGTATATATTATTTACATAATTTATCAAACAATTTATATTCGAAATTGTTGTTAAGTACTCAAGGACAATTTTTTTAAGCTTACCTTTGAACATTTGAACTCGAAATAAATAAGCAAATACTAATATAACAAATATTTTTGATGCCAATATAATCCGGTAAAAATTCTAAACATTCGATATAAGCCCGATTTCTTTTATACTAATTATTTTTTATTATAGTGTTTATTATCCATAAAATTCAGTGATTTATAATAATCATTATAAATAATTTATAGGAAAGAATATAATATATAACATGGAAGATAATAAAAATATCTTACGTGGACCTTCTTCTACAAAGGGTTTAATACACAATAGTATAGGAGAACTGCTTTTAAATCAATTGCATACACATGGAACTAGAATTGCTCAAGTAAAAATGTTTATTTATTTAAAAATAAAATATTCATAAATTGTCAAAATTTATAATTTAAATAAAACAAATTCTATTCTTTTTCTAGATCAATGCACATACTGGAGAAAGACAAACATATCAGCAAATTCTAAATGCTAGTAGAAAATTAGCAATATATTTTAACAAAGTAGGCTTGAAAATAGAAGACCGTATAGCTATATGCAGTGAAAATAATACAGAGTTCTGCATTCCTCTTTGTGCTGCATTATTTTTGGGAATTACAGTATGTCCCTTAAATCCAATGTATTTGAAAAGAGAGTTCTGTCATGCATTGACAATATCAAAGCCCAAATATATTTTTACCTCGTCGCTAGCTGTAAATACTTTGCAGGAAGTTATTAAGCAATTACCTTGGTCGCCAAAACTAATTGTCTTAACTGCCTATAATAATTTACCTAATATGAAAGATTTAATATCAAATATAGATACTAATGAGATTAACAATTTTCAAGTCTGTAAAATTGATGTGAATAATAATGTAGCAGCAATTCTATGCTCTAGTGGAACTACAGGACTTCCAAAAGGAGTTATGCTGACAAACAAAAATCTGTTAATAGCAATAAAGCATTTCAGTAATCCAGAAATTGGACCGATGCATAAAGATACAGTAGCATTATATATGCTACCATATTTTCATGGTTATTCATTTTCTACTCTACTTGTTGGATTAATCGTAGGTGCCAAAGGCATAATACTTGCACGTTTTGACGAAAAACTTTTTTTACATACAATAGAAAAATATAAAATCGAGACCTTAACTTTGGTGCCGCCGCTTATGATTTTCTTGGCAAAACATCCTTTTGTTGATCGATATGACCTCTCAAGTATAAAAACAATATGGTAAATATAAATATAAATATATATAATTAATCCTCCTTACTTTTTTAATTTTTTACGACAGTATATATATATATATATATATATATATATATATATATATATATATATATATTTAATAGAAGTAAGATAATCTTATTTATAGGTGTGGAGCAGCTTCTTTACCAGAAGAAATTCAGAAAGCTGTAGCAAAAAGATTAAATATTTCCAATATAAAACAAGGTTATGGACTCACAGAAACAACTTTAGCAGTATTACAATCACCACCTAACCATAAGTATGGTAGTGTAGGAGTAGTTGCTCCCGATACTTTAGGTAAAAAATTGATTGAAATTTAGTTTCTTATCTAAAAAAAAATATAATTAATAATTGTATTTAGCAAAGGTAATACCAATCGATGAGCCAAATTCAAATAAAGCATTGGAAGCAAACTGCAAAGGAGAATTATGTTTCAAAGGAGATCTAATAATGAAAGGCTATTGTAATGACAGCAAATCAACAGGCACAATTATCGATAAAGATGGTTGGCTACATACAGGGGATGTAGGATATTACGATGAAGATGGCTTTTTTTATATAGTTGATCGCTTAAAAGAACTTATCAAATATAAAGGTTTCCAAGTACCACCAGCAGAATTAGAGGCAGTTTTATTAACTTGCCCTGGAATTAAAGATGCTGCTGTAGTTGGATTACCAGATGAAGAAGCAGGAGAATTACCACTTGCTTTTGTTGTGAAACAAGATCAAAGTAAAATAACGGAAGATGAAATCATTAAATATGTTAATGGTAATACTAATAATGTGATTTTACTATATAGAGAAGACTCTTCTGTTTAAGTAATTATAATGTCATTATATGTTTTAGAACAAGTATCCAGTCATAAAAAACTTAGAGGTGGTGTCAAATTTGTGACAGATATTCCAAAAACTGCTTCTGGAAAAATATTACGTAGAGTATTACGTAATATGATAAAATCTAAATTATAAAAGCAAAAGATTTGACCAAAATAAGAAATCATAATAATCTAACAGTAATACTTTTTCAAATTTATAATTTTTTATTAAAATTGATGAAAAAGTGCTATAATTCGATAATTATGTAGTAACATATATTTATTATGTTTAACTGATTTTTCTTCTCTATCCCATTGAAATAAGGTTTATACATTTTTATACACAATTGTGTAATACTTATATTACTATAAAAAGATTTTATATAAAATGTATTTTATTCTAGTCTCATCAATATGAATTAATTAAATATAAATTTGTCCAATTGTTATCAATATCAAGAATGTATGTAATGCTATTATCTACATCTTATATAGTTTTCTTCATGTTCAATTATTTTATTAGAAATAAAAAACCATGTTATTAAATTATTTATTATTGTACTATTTTTAATTAATTTTTTGATTAATTACCATAGAAATAGATACTGTCAACAGAAAAATCATAAATCATCCTTAATAAATTTTCATTTTTAATATTTAAAGTTTGGTGTGTATGATGAGTGTGTGTGTGTGTAATATGAATGTATGTATATAAGTTATACACATACATACTCAGCAGTGGGCAACTTCTTGGCGACACTATTAATCAATCAATTTACCCACTACTTAAGTTTATTAACTATAACTCCAGGTTTACAAACAAAAAGCTGTTAAGCTTATGGGGAGGTCTTTTTATTTAATACTTTGCCTAATATAGAATAGAGACAAATAGAATATAGGTAGAATATATGTGATTGCAAATCAATTATTTATAAAAAAAACAAAGAAACAAAAACTGTGCAATTCATGAGGCATGGCATTGTCAAATGATGGAGTTTACCAAAGTAAAAGCATGGGCCAAATGAGGCCTGCGGGTTGCCAGTTGTCCCTCCCTCTGACATACATAATTAATTCATAAATATTTTGTTTTGTAGTTTATGCTATATCTACAGCACGAATAACTATCCTAATGTAGAATAAAATATTATAGATTATTAATGTTCCATGCCGGATCAATATTTAATGTCTTTCCGTTTAGATCACATTGATCACCTTCATGACATGATTAATAATTTTACTTTTGACGTATATTTTTAATAATATAAAAAAATGTTTTTCGTGCCCTCTGAGAGTTAATGACCCACTGTATGATAAATGCACTACGGATGTTATTCACTTAGATATTATTCGATATAAGATATTAGAACAAATCTTTACGAAAATTTTCGTTCTTGACGAAAATACAAGACGGCATGAATGGATAGTCCTACGTGGGGTGTATACGATCCAAGGAAAGTGTTAATTAAAATATAATAAGTGTATAAACAAATTCATTAAGGAATGACATAAAAAGTGTAAAACTGAAGCTAATTACTTGTGTTATTGTAAATTCTGTTTGACCTCTTCTGGTATATGATTTAAATACCATTGATGTGCCTCTCCAGGAGCAGTAGCTAAAACACCTCTTAAATTCGGACATATTGTTTCTGCGTGATACGCATATTTTTCTCCATAAAAATCAGTTAAAGTACCACCAATTGCATGCAACACTGCTTCGGGCGCACAAGTATCCCATTTTTTGCAACCTTTACTGGCAAATACATAAGCATGTGCTTTACCTTCCAAAAGTAGAATTACCTATAAGTACGCCAAAAGTTAATAGTTAATTACAAAATTATTATTAGTATATTTACAATTGAATAGAAAATTAATTTGCATGACTTTAAATTATAAAATAAAAATAACTTACTTTATAGCCTGCACCACCTACACGAATTACCTCATCTGGGATCAAAGCATCTATAGCAGCATTAACATTTTTATTTGAGTGTGAACTATAATATAAATTGTATGCATTATTGTTTCCTTTTGATATATTATAGATATAATAGTTTCCACATAGTTCATTTTTCTTAAAATAAATTTACCGTGTGGTTGTAATAAATCTTTTTCCATCAGGAGGTGAAGCTGGTACAAATCCGCCATATCCTACTCCATTGATTCCCCATAATGTACGACCCAATATACCCTTTTCATTATCCTTATAATATGGCTGATGAATCACACCTCCAACTGCTCTCTCTCCAATTGCTACTCCCACTAATACTGTAACATGCTCTACAAGTCCTTGTGTGTATTCAGATGTGCCTGAAACAATTGTTTCAGATATAAAACTTATTTTCATTCCCACTTTCAATGGTTTATTTTGGTTAATAGAAAAATTAATTATTGATAAATATTACCATCTAAAGGATCTACCCAAACACATACATCTTTTGGATTTATGTTTTCAAGATAAGCTGGCAATTTCAACTTCAAAATATCTTGATCTGCTTCAGTAACAATCCAATCGGATGGTATTTCACAATTATTGGGTTCCTCTTCTCCAATAATAGTGATGTTTGGAAATAGTCGACTTAAAGAAGTTATAATACATTTCTGTGCACACCGATCGGCTTCAGTTTGTAAATCATTTTTGCCCTTTTCTATTATCTTTAAGCCTCCTTGACTCATCACATCACGAATTATTTTACCTGCACGTATTGTAGCTGATATAGAAGTAGCCACTATACGTGTTAACAGAGATGTACTTTGAGCCATTGTCAAATAATTATTTGGCTTGTCCTAAATCTTTTATGTTCTTGTGTAAAAATATGTTTAATAAGTATTACTTAGAGTAAGAAAAGTAACTTTCCTCATAATACTGCTTGCTTCCTATGAGATAAAAAATTAGAAACCTACTAGTCAAGGTTATATCAGCTAACTTATAAGATAAATAAAAAGTTTTAGGAGAAGGGATATCTAAATTCTTACTGGTATTAACTCTTTCAAACTTATAAGATATAAACATATACATTGGTGTGTGTATATATATATATCATATATATATAGTGAAGGATTTACATATTGGTACAGTAATAATACATATCATATGTAACAGTAGTATACATATTCCTATATGTAATATAAAGGAGCATAATTCAACCAACAGCAAAACATCAACAAAAATATTAATCAATTCAACTACTTAATCTTCCTTTAAATAAAGGTAAAATGAATGTAAAGAAAAAGTAGTTATTGTGATAATATGAGATTATAAAATACCACAAAGTAATATGATTCTTTTTAGAAATTAAAATCCTTATTCTCAAACATTAAATTAGTTAATTTACAATACATTAATATAATAAAGGAGAAATCAATATGAAGCAAAAAAAATTTATAAAATAATTTTTAAACAAGGACGATTGATTTTACATTTTAATAAGGTTAAAAAAATACAATAGACATACAAGAGGATAGTACCTTAAAAAATTGAACACTCGCATTCACATAAGAGACAATATTAAATTTTATTATAAAATAGAAATGGACACCGTAAATAGCAAGAAATAATTTATTCGAAAATATAATAATTGTTATTAATAAACTGACTAGAGAATTTGTGAAATTTCCCTAGAGAGGGAGCGTGTGACAGAATTCGGGATTGTACGACGTATCACGACGTATTACTAAAAAGACTGTACTCTTAGTTGTAATATAAACTTTGTTATCCTTCTTTAGCAGTCATTTTCCTTCACACAACGAAAGGATGGGTTATTGCTATGTTTACGTAATGTTAATATGATATGTAATGAAAAATATAAAATTTATGTAAAACAGATATATACCAGGTAAGTGAAAAGCATGAAAAATTCTAAACCAATGAGAAAAGAGTTTATTTCGGAAATAAATTATATAGAGATTAATTAAATTTAAGGAAATATATTAAAAAATCTTAAAGAATTATTAAAGATGGGTTCTGGACAGAGCACTCGCAGATTAACTATATCCAATGAAGAAGAAATAGGAGTGATTAAAGTATCTAATGCAGTCGTAGAACGATTAGCTCAAGGAAGCAACAAAGTTTCCACTGAGACCGTTAAGGATGTAAGCTCATTTACTCCAACACAATCAGCTAATCCAACAGTTCCTCTATCACCATCGCAAACTGGAAATGTACCTTCTGGATATCCAGTATACTATTATCCAGAATTAACATTATCTGCTCTTGAAATGCAGAATAAGAAAGAACAAGAACTTCAAGTTCAAAATCAGTATTGGCAGAGACGCTTGCAAAACATGGAAAAAAAGCATTTAATGATAGATCGCATTTTAGAAGAAGAATATAAAAAAACTGTTGATGAATTTTCTTCTGGTAAAGTAATAGGTAAAATCAAGCTTTTCTCATTTTAAATATTTTAAATTTAACCTATTTTAATAATATTGTTTTTGTCCTTTAATCAGGACATTTCCTTTGTATATCTATAATTATATCAACCACTATTATTTCGACAAACTACAGATTAAAATAATGAGCATGATCTTTTGAATTATAAAAATTAATGAAAAATTTGATGTGAAAATATTATCGTACTATTCTTGAATGTCTTGACAAATATCTTCGTTGATTTAAAATCAAAATATTTTATGAATTGAATTACTATTATTTAACAAATTTTGTTTCATGAAAGTAAGTTTTTACTAGTACTTATTTTTGTGAATAGGACAAAAAATGGGAGGTAATCTTAGCGACGAACAACTGTGTACCGCAGGAAAAGAGAAAGTACTAAAATGCTATCAAGATAATCCTAAGGAAATACTTAAATGTTCAGATTTAGTAGAGGAATTCTCTAACTGTGTGGATCAACGTAGAGTAAATTTAATTACAACACGTTCTTAACACAATAAATTCTGTTATTAGTTGTTTAATAAATTATTGTGCTTTTGTAGAATTTCCTGTTTTATGAACAATAAATTAAACTATTCATAAATTCATATATATCTCTTAATTTATATTTAATATAATAATTTAAAAGGAAACATGCTAAACATTTTACAGGTTCTGACAGAATATTCTGATTTTCAATCAGTTATGCATTGCTTCCTTGTTTGCTAAAATTTGCCTAACTAAGATAGACCATACCATAATAAGTTTATAAAGGAGAATTCATTATTTTAAGGCTTTATGCACACAAAATTCTATTCTTAAACATATATCATTTATATAATCGATCATTATTAAACTTGCCATAATTATCAATAATACAAAAAACAACCAGAAAAATTCGTATAAAACATTAATATTTAAATAAATCTAAATGTATGTACGTAATATTTTTGTTTACTGTACAGTAATGCAAGCATTGCTAAAATACAATTGTATTTCTACAATATTATATTTAAATCATTGTTCTAAGAAACATTTATCACTTCTTAAAACAAACAACCAAAGTAAATATAACAATGTATTTGTGATGCATATTACATTAGCAATAATATGTATATACAGGGTTTTTGTAAACAATATAAATAAATTGATCCTTTTTTTAGTATTAATAAAATAATGTAATGTGAAATTAGATAGAAAATAAAAAATATTTATGTAAAAGATAATGAATTATATGCCTTTGGCATTAATGGTAACGGGAAAAAAGGTAAGCAACAATTTAATCACTTTTTTTATCTCCGCTTGACAGTAGAGTTTTTGCATGTTCAGCGCTCAAACGATCATATTCTTTTGTTAAAGATTCAGCTTGCGATTTGATAGCTTCTTTATCTTTCTTTTCTTTTGTTAGCTCAGTCTCAAGTTCAAGTTTTTTTGCCTGCAATTCTTTAATTTGATTTTTCAATTCTGAGACAGCTTTATCATGTGCCTCATTAGAATCATTTTGAGCGCTTTCACCACTTGGTTTCTGAGAAAGTAGACTTCTTGCCGTGGTTGTAGCAGATTGTGCTTGTCTCATAGCAGCTTCATTTTGAGCTAAAAGCTGAGCTTGTGTAGAGATTAATGTTGACAGACGTTGTATAACTATGCTCAAAAATAATGAGAATCCAGATATATAGAAGTTCCTTTGCGCTCGGAAAAGTTTCATGTTTCCTATTGAAGCAGAATTGAAAAGTATGAAAATATATCTATTGTATTTTACCATATATATATATATATATATATAAGCACATCTAATTAATGTTATCAAATCTTTCTTTCAATTTATCATAATTTACCTTGCATTTCTGCATCCAAATGAGCATGTTCTCCAGCACGTTCTCCAATCGTTGAGTACTTAACTATCTCTCTGACAGAATCCAACCAAAATAAGACTAATATTACAATTATTATATAAAAGATAGTCGATGATTGATAACTTAAACTTTGTGCAAAGCGTGATTTGAAAAATTTCTGCCATCTTGTTGGTGACATTATAGGTAATACTAGCAATAATACGATTATCATTTCTATATATAAGAAAGAAGCAACCAATGACCACTGCAAACTCATGTTTCTTCTTAATATATATACGTAGATATCTTTATATATCTGTAACAAAAAATCAATAAAATTATTTTCCAATTATAAAAATTAACAACGTACAAAATATTCAAATGATAATTTACTTTATTACAAAGTATACTGTAGAAATATAGTTGTATATTAATTTATTCCGTTCTTCTCTCAAACAACAATATCTTAGATACGTCTTATACGTGTCTGTAATCAAACATGTAATGAATAATGATATTTTAATAAAAATCAAAGACTGATGCAATATTCGTGTATTTAACGGCGTACAAGCAATTCCGATATACTGAAATGTATAACCTTGCAATAATATTTATAAGATAATGAACATTTCTACATAAACGACACGAAATAAGATGAGTTTAAAGAAAAGATAATATATCACAATAAAATTGAAAAGTAGTTTTTATCTTACGAATGAGTAATAATAGATGTGTGACACGGCAGATTTCCGAATAATTATTAACACGTAAGATTAATACAGTAATATTTTTCACGGAGAATATCGCTATGCTCACGCGGCGATAGTAGGAAGCACTAATTAAAAAAATATAAGAAGAAACAAAAAAAGAAGAAAAACGAAACTTTGTTAAAGTACGTTAAAAAAAACTTGAAGAAACAGAAGCAAATGTAGGATATTAATTTTAGAACAAGATTTCTATTCACTTTGCACTCATGCAACCTCCTTTCTGATTTACCGTGTTAGTACTTTACAACGATGTAAAATTCAATTTGTTATTGTTTATTCCAATGTTAATATCTGCGTACGGAAGCTCACAAAACGTTTCCCGAAAAAGAAATGACAATTATGCGTTAACGATTAAAGTATATATATATACACATATATATATGTTTGTACGTATATACTTTATATATACATGTGTGTATGTGTGTGTGTATTATAAATCTGATATACGTACAGTCACACAGGTATTAAAATGAGTTCAAAGCTCAAGAAATTATATAAATATACTTGGAAATGACGCATATGATTGGGTAGTGAGCCTTACCACAGACTGCCAAAGACTGGGAAGAAGAGGACTACGAGATGAGATCTGATTGGCACACGTACATACCTAACGTATGCAAGTGTGTATGTACATATTATATATTATATATATATATATATATATATATATATATATATATATATATATATATATATATTTGTGCGTTAGATGCGTACGTGCATTCTAGTAGATACACTTTTGGTTGTTTTAGATTGATTTCTAAAGTATATTTATAAATCTATATACATACGTAAATGCAAGAAGAGCGAACAATTGAATTAACTTCGTATTATTAGAGATTATTAGAGAATATTATTGTTACTCCCTATTGTTACTATCTTTTAAGTCTTTAATTTAATCATTATATATTACAATTTTATATTACGAAGTAACGATTTGATATTTTTTTCCTTATATTTTATTGCATCTATAATATTTAAAATAACTTCAATAGATGAATTAATCTGATTTAGCTTTTTTTTTTTCATAATAAGTATATATAGTAAATATAGAATATTTAGTTTGTCTCTCTCGAAAAATTGGAATATCTCGTGAGGAATTGGATTCACCGAAAAAATTCGTTTACGAATTTATTTGATATGGAGAGACACATATGATATGGTGAAAATTTATTTTTGCAGGTTAAGTAGTGAGGAAAATTTCAGTCAAATTTATTTTTTTCAATGGAATTATATACAGTTACTATCATAAATATTTGGACACCGTAATGATTGTAAAACTCTCTACATATACTTATTTATTATGCTTTTACCGAATTTAATTTGTTCTAACAGGTTAAAGTACTTATTCCAGTACACATACGTACAGAAATATATGCTTTATTTTTTATTGTTTTGAACATATTAAATTTTAATAAAAATTATACGCTGTTTTGGTGTCTCAAAAATATCGGGACATTTAACAATTCATAACTATTTAATAATACATAAACTAAATTATAACAATTTTTTAAATATTTTGTTGGTTGTCCCTTTCGTCTAATTACTTTTCTTAAACGCGTGGACGTATTAGAAATTATTTTTTCTAAATAATTTAGCGTTGTGTCCCAACTCTTCTATTAAACGAGCTTTTGAATGTTCTTTTATTTTTATTGATGTTATTCTAATGTTGCGATCTAATAAATCCCATAGGATTTCTATAGGTTTAGTTAAGTCCGGTGATTGTGAAGGAGGATGTTATACTTTGGGGCAATTATATAATAAATATTCTTGAATGATCCGAGATTTGTCGAGATAAACTGGACACCGTGTATATTATGCATACATACAAATATGCTAAAAAAATTCTGAAACTAATAAATTTACCTTACTTAGAATACATAGGGTAACACAACCTTAATCATTCCATTTGGAATAGCTGTATATATACTTTTCTTTTTTAATCAATCAATTTTTTATGATTAGATGTACGATTCAATTTGTGTTAATGTACAGTAGAAGTTATAATTTAATATTTTGTAGAACTATTTCTTAATTAAAAAAGGATGCAATGTATAGTAAGTGATCAATTTGATATGACGTTAACTTTAGATGTATCTATAAACAACAAAAAATTAGAATATAAAATACAGAAGTAAATGTATATTATGTATAACAGAAAGATAAAATATTAATTCTTAACAAACATACATAAATATATTATAATTTAAGTTGTTGTCTGCTCCTTCGTAGTAGATGAAGTATCAATTGCACCTAATTCTATTAATAATTCTTGCTTCCCTTTAAAGTATTCTTTATACCATGTAATGTGACCAATTTTTTCATCTACAGTCAAGTATGGATTTTTAGAAAGACCTACACATACAAGTTCCATAAAATGACGTATAGGACCACTTTTAGGACACCAATCTGTTAAATGACGTTCTAGAAATACATGTTCTGAGAAATGCACATTAGTTTCTTTTTCCATTCCTAAAATGTATATTTTAATAAAACATATGAGAAAAAGTTACTACGTTACATCACAATACAAGCTTATACATTACCAATTTCATTATCAATAGGAAATTTCCATAATATTCCTAATTCAGTCCATTGTATCATTTCTTGAAAAACATTTATGGGAGATTGATCAAGAATTAAATCAAGTTCTCTTTTTTCTAATGATTCCCACATGGACAATTTTGGTAAGCTTGTCATAGGTTCCTTTATATCTATAAAAATTTCTTTTGCTTTTTCAATTCGATTTTTTTGCTTTACAAATATTTGCTTCTTAAATTTCTCTTTTCTTTCTTTCTGCTTTAATTGCTTGATAATACTTGGTCCAACTATACGTTTCTCCTGTTCAGGTTTATCATGAAATTGTAACTTATGAGCAATATTAGCTTTGTATTTCCATTCTGCATTACTACCTATATGTTTGCTTTTTTCAGATAATTCATGTTGTGATACAATATTGTTTAATACATTACTAAAAATATATAAGCAGAGATAAGAATTAATTCATTTAATTTTATTGTTTGCTCAAAGCAGACAATAAACATAAATAATAATATTTTGATTATTAAAATTAAATAATTGATTAAAGTCATATTAAAAATTCTACTAACTTTAAGTCCCCACGCTTTTTATTTTTATGATCGTTCTTATATATATCGGATAACCTATCTAATAATTGTGTTTTTGTTTCTCCTTTGTTTATATTTAAAGCTTCTGTTACATTTTGGGCAGCTTCTATAAGTTGGGCTTCTAAAATATAAGATTAATAAGCATGTGTAAATTCAGACAAACAAATCTTATTACAAATATAATTTTACTAACCATACGATTTATTTGTTTTCTTTATAGATGATTTATTCTCTTTAATAATTTTTTTCAGAGGTAAAGCAACATCTATTCCTTTTTTATTTTTCAACTAAATATAACAAAAAATTGTTATAAAAATGATTGTTCAATTTGATTTGAAAATTTTGAATAAATTTGGCAACATATTTTTTACCATTAAATTATCTATAAGACTATCCAATGATTTTGTAGACGCATTTGCAACTGATTTTTTTTGCTTTACTTTTTCTGTATCAGAATCAGAATCAGATGACGAGTCTGACGATGAATCTGATGGTGTGCCAGATGAGGTAGAATACATTTTAATTAAAGTATTCAATCTTTGAGCTGATACCAGAAATCGAAACTTAATTCTTCTGTAAGAATTTAATAAATTAATAATTAATAAAACAAGAATTATTATATGTATAAATGATTACTATATGATATAATAATAAAATAATAAAAATGAAATTCATTCAATGTTTTACATTAGTATAATTACTGTTTCACACTATTTCTACAATATATAAATAAAAAAATGTCTGTGTGTAAATGGTTAATTCATTTACAAAATTATTATTTCAACATTAAAAAATACTGCAAATACTAACATTGAAATTGCACTTGCAATCAACATATTGCAATAATTTTACGAAATATATAACTGAACAAATAAAAATCAAAATAACGTTTATATCTCTCAATTTTTTTAAAAGTGGAAACTTAAGTTTACAATTCTGTAATACAATCAATATCTAATACATTTTACGAATTATTAGTTTATCACAATCATATGGTCTCGATGCGTCTGCGCAGACTGAAGCTAAATGAATTAAGGTTAATTCTCAACGTAGAACATCACTACATTTAGAAAATGAATTTCGAGGCAGGAGAAAAAAGATAATGAACGAAATAAATTCGCATAAAAATGATAAATTTTTTAAGTATATTATATTACTATTTCATTAATGGTATTTGTGGTAAAAACATATTAAAGAAATTTGTTCGTTTAGTTTGCCAATCGAAATTCAAGGTTGATCGTAGGGGTATCTAGTAATAGAATTATGTAAATTTTACCATTGGTGGAAAGTGTATTTTCCATTTGTTGTTGGTACAAAATTCTCGTCAGTCTAGTACTTTTTTTATTTAAACATACTAATAATTTTATCTTTAAAAATTTACCTCTCATTCGTGAGTTATAATTATCATCGATTAGAATATACTCAGTAAGTTTAATTACATACTATCAATCGCACGTAAAATGTTATCGTTTAACATATTATGATTATCTTTGTTTCATAAGAATTAACATCATCATTTTAATAGCAATTTCTTAATTCGAGATTTTCGATAATATAAGATATGCATTTACATATATATATACATACACATATGCATCTTCAATAAATGATTCTGAAATATAAAACATTATGACGTAAATGAAGATTAGCCTCACTGACTGATTATGAGTCATGATAAGGTGGTATTTATATATATATACAGTAGACGATTCAATCGAAATTCAATAAGACCTTATGTCAAGATTTTTTGTAATGTTTCAGAATCAATTTTCCATACACACACAAGAAGTTATATATATATACATATATATATATACATATACATATACATATATATGTTCGTTTTGTTTTACTTGGTTTCTTACCTTTATATACTATATAAAAAAAAAGGAGAAAAAAACTTTTTAAATCGAAAAAATAAAGTATTAATTTTATATACACATCTATATTTTATTATTTTATAAAATATGTATTTAAGAGAAAAAGGATCTAGAAGAACAACTGAAAAAATCCTCGGGAAGAAAAATAAATGTCTGGAATTCATTTGAAATCTTTTATTTAATATTATCGTATTTAGATAGATAGTCAAAAGAAAACTCGAAGCTGTACTAAAAATTCGTAGGGATACGTTTCGATGGTATTTTTAAAAGTGACTAGGTGGTGGGAGCGCAGCTCCTTCCTATAATTTCGCTTTTACATGTTTTTTTTTTATTACTGTACAGATATATATATATATATATATATATATATATATATATATATATGACGTAGGCACTTGAATAAATTCGTATCGTTAGAATAATCCGTGCCGCGCGAAAGCATTATGATGCTATATTATTTACGCTACAGTCGTCGTGTCCTAAAATATCGTAATACAAATTTCTTTTCACAGTTTCGGCTGCAGCAGGAACGTTGGTTGGATAGAGGCTTATCTTTATACACCCTTTTGTTGGTTCTTTTCATTCATTTTTCGTGTTTTCATATGACTAATATAGTCACCAATATACATTTGCCAAATTAAACACTTTCACCTCTTCATTAAGTATTACATTTTTTTTTGTTCCACGTATCCACAATCGCACAATGCATACACGCACATGCACACACACACACACACATACACATGCACCCAGAAAATGCATACGCACATAGAAACAACAGCAGACATACATATTTACCAACAGCATACGCCAAAAGAAAGATCTCGCTCAATGTCTCATCGAGAAGCCACGTTTACAATTTGGCAAAGAAACAAATGAGCAATCGATGGAGTTCCAGAGAAACGAATATTCTTTTCTTGTTTGTTCTTTTTTTTTTTTTTATATATATATATATATATATAAAGGGCAAGACAACAACGTTTTCGGATATTTAGCTGAAGCTTTGCGTTGCTGTACAACTTAATTACAATAATACGCAATTGAAATACCGTAGTAGTTTAGCAAGTAGTGCAGACTCAATATGAGTCGTAAATGTTTATTATTAAAGATCTCTTAAATTGGTCTAAGTTTGCCACGAAATACTACACACTATTCATGGTATTCTGTTCGTCAAAGAAAGAAAAGGGAGGGTAGAACAATAAAGATATAGAGTGCATTTATCTATCTCTCTATTAAATTACAACTTTGTTCTGATTAATCCCCTTTCATTCTATTTTTTACATACCAGATAGCGCATAGACGAGCAACAAAATCGACACTATAATGAACGTACGACTAAACCATTTGTCACATTAACATTATACATGTACATATAATCGATTGGATTGTTTCGATTTGAATACATCGTACTATTTACAACAAAATTAGTTAGAGAAAATTAAATTTATAATTAGAGGAAAAAAAAATTCATTGGAATTAGCCGTACGATATTGAGGATATTTTGATACGTCAATATGATCGTAGCTTCGAAATCGTTTAGATCACGCCATCGTTATTTAAAAACTACATACATCTAGTATTTACATTAATGACAGAGCTTTTTTTCTGTTTTTTTTTTCTTTTTTTTTATCTGTTTTTTTCTTTTTTTTTCGAAGAGACACGTGCGAGAGAAGCAGGAAACGCTTTTAGGAGATTTATCCTTCTTTCCTATTTTCTTATCTTTTCTTTCACCTCTGATAATATAGCTCCGCTCATCATATTTTTGTTTTTTTTTCCTTTTCTTTTTACATATTAGATATTAGATATATTTCTCAGGTAATAATGTTAATACTAATGCGTCGTGAAAGTGATTCTTAGTTGAGTGACTCTCTCTCTCTTTCTCTCTTACTATTATAGATCAATAGTAAAATACATACACAGACAGAAAAAAGCTACGATGTAACTCGTTTTGTCGTAGCTCTTTTAACGTTTTTTTCAGTCTCATAAAGATTCTTTTACATCGCTTAACGAAGCACTCCTTCCTCATATTTGCGCTCAATTTAGAGTCCAGATATTTCAGCGCGTTACGAATACTCGAACGATGGGAAGACGACGCACGATTATTATGTGCATACGAGACGATGTTCCGTGCCCATTCGAAGATAAAATGATCGAGAGCGGGATTTAAGAAAAGGCACTTTTCGGTGAATGGAGACAGATGGTCTGGTCTGGAATACGCGTTCGGGTTTCCACGATATATACAAAGTAGAATAAGAAGCATCACATCCTATAGATATTTTTTTCCGGGCACTTTTTCTGATATGTTTTGATTTAAACATTTCATTATTCTGCCGATAATTTCACAACAATAACTCTGATTACTTTTTACTTTTTATTATCCCAAAATATCTAACTTGGACTAGCAAGAAAAGTCATCCCTCGCTCGATGATTCATCATTCATGCGGATAGGGCCGAAAGTTTTCAAATGATATTAAAAATCGATTACTCTTTTTTGAGATTTTTTAGGCTAATTTTTGCTCCCCTCATATCGTGGAACTACTACAAGCCTAGCTTGTAAAACTATAAGCCTAAAAAAGAGTAATCGACAAGAAATAACTTTTCGACCCGTCCTGAGTTTTTTGTTCTTGACTTCTTTTTTTCTCTTCCCCTCATATTTTTTTCTTTGTTCCTTTCGATCTTCTCGCTTCGTTAAACAATCCTTCAAAATTCAATCCCTTAATGTTATAAATCGATATAACACGATGAGTCTTACGAATTATGATACGAAAAAAGCGTTTGTTTTTTTTTTATCAGATTGGAAGGTCAACGGTGAAATGGAGGTACGATTTGGTATCATCTGTACGGTCGGTCAATAAACGTATATCGTTTTTAGCTGATCCTTAAGTTCCGGTGGAATGGCACAAGTCTCGGTTTCTGGTTTCCTCTTGACTAAACGACGCCAATGTCCACCAAAGTTTTTGCGAAAGCCTTTTGCAAATCCCGGCCTACCGCCCGCTGGTAGCGTGTGTACAAGAGCATCCTGTAAAAAAAACAAAAAAGACAATATTAACGATCGAATTTGATATATCAAGGAGAGGTAAAAGGAAGCGACGTTATGTTAGCTATACACATACACACATATGCTCACACACACCTATATCTATATGTTTTCGTCAAATGATCACTATCGAGTAAATGACGTTCTTCCGTACTTCGAACTAATAACATGTTTCAAAGTGCATATGCATATATATTCATCTATAAAATAATACGTATGTGTATATATATATATATATATATATATATATAGTATATAGTGGGGAAGTTAAATATTCGTAGAGTAGGAGTACGGAAATATATTTCTACTGTACGAATACTTAAGTATCCGACTGTATCTATATATATATATATATATATATATATATATATATATATATATATATATATATATATATATATATATATATATATATATATATATATATATATATATATATATATATATGAATGTATACGCAGTACACGTTACATCATCACGAGCAAGTAAATTCGTCAATGATATATAATTAATTCGTCATCGAATTTGCGGGAAACTCTTATCATGAATAAAGAGATAAATTACGTAGTAATCTTTTTTCGCCTTATTAAAATGATATCAAAATGCGATCAGGGTTTGTATAGAAATGAATTATCGAAATGAATAATCGCGACCTTTACTTCTAAATTTAATAAGATCCTACTGAAATAGAATATTAATGTCAAAGTGTCTTTCTACTTCTACATCTCTACCTCTCTTTTTCTCTTTCTTTCGCTCTCTCTCTCTCTTTTTATTTTATTTTTTACTTTCTCATTATTTTGTCAGGTAGCTGACAGCTGTGAGAATGGCAGCCGTTATGTCGATTCAATGGATCGACCTCGCCACTCGGTTTACCGTCCACCCACGTTAAATTTAGCAACAAACTCGAGGGCGCGCCATTCCGAACTTGGACAGGGCGATGAAAGAACCAATTCGAGGGTGAAGTTTCCTTCAAAGTAAATCCTTTTTGCATGGAAAATATTTTATTTTTATTTTATTATTATTTCTTTCTATCTCTTTTGTTCATTTTTATTTTATTTTACATTACATACACACACATCTTCTATCTTATTTTCATTTCGAATTTATTTTACGATTCGGTAATTCGTTCTTATGAAAAAACGCGAGAAAAGAAAAAAACAAAACGAATAAAATGGGAAAAGAAACAAATTTTACAATCATAGCAATATTCTTCGTCGTCATAATCATTATTATTATCGTAAAATATGTGGTTTTATGTGCTAGATTTAAGATGCTTCAAAGAGAAATATCGCCAAGTCGTAATGCCACAGTCTCATCGGCATTACGAAAGAAGGGACGATTTTAGGCTGGCAAACGCATGTGTCTCGCGAGACATCGAGATCTATTTAAAATTTGAAAGCGAAACGATTAACAAGTTTCAAGGGTAATGTCGACCTCGAATCACTTTGACGATCGCACGCATCGCGAATCGCACGCATCCAAGGCGCCGATAAAAAAGAACATTTATGTGCAAAAGAATGATTTAACTAATTGGAAATATCTTTTCGTGTTCTTCCCGAGGTCAAACGATATCATCAATGATAACCATTGGATTATTATGAATCTTGAGTTTGAATTTCTACGAAACAAAAAAGAAGAATAGGTTGTAAACACGAAATTAAAATTAAACCTAAATGAACAGAAATATCGATTAGGCGATAAGATGAATTTGTCCGATCGTTAGATTAATTGAAAATTTGGAAAGGTTTGATAATAATTTAACGATATCGCATGTAACGATTATGTAGAATCGAGTGTATTTTTTTTTGTCTTTAGAAAGGAAAAGTCAAAATGTTTAGAAATTTGAATAAGACATATGAAGTAATAGTAAAATGAAAGGATAATATTGTCGGGAATTTTTCCAGCGGTCGATAAAATTTCTTTCTATCCGAATATCGCAACCTATCGTGATTTCGTTCGATAAGCAACAATGACCGTTTTACTTGCTCGACCATATACCATATATGTTGTCCTTGCTGAATCAATATTATCGATGGTATAGTTGTTTTATTAATCATTGGAATAGTTAAAGACTTTACTTGTCTACTTTATTTGCATACTTCGTTTCTTGAATCTTATTAATTATTAATAAACAATTATACGAGATCGTGACCGAAAGTTCCTAAATAATTTTAAAAAACAATTACTTCTTTATTCGAAAATTTTTAAGCTAAATTAACAAAACAAAAAAAAAAGAGACGATTCTCATTCTGATCGTAATTTTACAATCAGAAGAAAGAATTATCTTGAAAAGTCTCGTAAAAGAGTAATCGATTTTTAAAATAAATAATTCAAGAATTTTCGGCCGATCCTTTATTGGATATTCGATATTATATTAACGTTATATTAATTGAATTATTTGATTTTTTAAACTTGCGCCTTTCTTTTCGAAGTTACGATAATATATGTAATATGTATAGAGATGCAAATGCAAGAGTAAGTATTAAAAATAGAAGTAAATGTGACGTTGAGAAAATGATGATATATATTTATTAATGCCTTGCAATTTCACAAACTAACGTAAATGTTTATACCGTCAACAAAAATTGTCATGGCTATCGAAATATCAATCTATTTTTACTGAATTTACATTAACATTCGTAACTTTTTCCCATCTGATTAAGTATTTCTTATGTATACTACTTGATAATATGGAATATGAATATATTATGCTAACGCAAATAGAAAATTAATGCAAATAGTCGAGTGTATATATATATATATATATATATATATATATATATATAAAAGGATTGACGTAACTTATTTACATTCCCTTTTTTCTCAAAATCTTCGAACTCAGAATACAGAAACGTTGTATTTATTATTAGACGTGGAAAGAGAGAGAGAGAGGGGGGGGGAGTTTTAAAGGAAAGGAGAAAAAGAAAAAGAAAAAAAGTAAATAAAAATTAAAATAAAAAATAAAAAAGACAAGATACGAAAGAAAGAAAAAAAAAATAGTTCGAAAGATAAAATATTCTCACGAGAGACAGTTCGATCGTCGCAAAAATAGTACAAGCAAAGGTATAGGAGAGGCTCGGCAATGATAGAGGAAGAGGAGGAGGAGGAGGAGGAGGAGGAGGAGGAGAAGGAGGAAGAGGAGAAGGAGCCATCACAGCGCATCAGGGGTCACTGTCCTTGCGCTTCGTTGTTTTTTTTTTACACTGTTAAACGATACTCGATTTTACGAATCATTCTTCTCTTACGGCAGACATACTGGCTCGAACTTGGAAACTACGTAAGGTTTCTCTCTTAGAGAATCACCATCAACGAATTAGTAAATAATAAAGCAAGTGTTTCTAGACAGATGGTGCATCGACGTTAATTGTACAACCGTATCGCATAATTATAACGTAAACGCAGCTAATCAAACGTTTAAAATATTTCGACGTTTATTGCTCGTGTTATTTGTTCTTTCTTTCTTTTCTTCTTCAAATTTCTCATATTGAAGTAATCGCTCGATAAAAAAAAAAAAGAGAGAAAAAAGAAAAAAAAAATTCTTCGTACAATTTAACGTCGTAGTCGGTAGGAGGTTAGAGAGGTCGATGTAAACACTTTGCAGATAAATAAAGGCGTACGATATATTTTATTTAGGAAGATTAATATCAATCGAATAAGAGGTATTATAATAGTACTGGAGGGATTATTAAAGAGGAGAATATTTTGGGTTTAACGAATAAAATTTGAAAAAGGGTATGTAAAGGTTGAGAGAAGAGAGACTTACCTGATCGTTATAGGACAATGTATATTGCTGTGGCGGGTAAGGCGGCGGGAACTGCCAGACGAATTGGTCCTGCGTGCTGGCGATCGGATAAGCACCGTCGTGCTCGACGCTCGTAGCGGTGGTTGTAGTGGTGGTGGCGGTGGTGACCGTTGTTACGGCGGTGGGGGAAGGAGGGGAAGTACCATCGCCGGTGGTCACCTGTGCCAAGCATCGCTCGTTGCCCAGCTGAGACGATGGCGGCGTAGAGACGATCGTTGAAATCGTCGCTGAGGATGCCGAGACCGTTGCCGTTTGTACGACAGTGGCATTCTCGGGATGAACGACATTTGAATGATGCTCCTCCCTTTTTCGTAGTTTGCTGCGAACAAGCCGTATGGCTATCATCGTACCATTGCTTCCAACCATCTTTGATGTCTTTCTCTTTCACACTGTCTATTTCGTTCTGTCTCGTTCCGAGTTCCGTAGAAAATCGGTCGTCAGTCTATTTCTCTCTCTTTCTCTCTCTCTCTCTCTCTCTTTCTCTTTTCTTATCAAGTCTACGATTTCAAGCTAATTTTTTGAAGATGACATGTTGCTCGGTTCGAAGTCACGATATAACACATGTACGAGGGTGCCCTTTAGCGTTCTTTTTTTTCACTCTCTTTTTCTCTTTCTTTCTCTTTCTCTCTTTTTCGCTTTCTCCCTCTCTTGTTCTCCTCTTAGAGACACGATACACCTTCCTCGAGCACTCTTTTTACCACGCGATGAAACATGGAACGCATAGAAACGCCTTGTAAAGCAGTCAATGCTCGAAGGAATACGTATATATATATATCTGTATAAATATATATGTTATATATTTTGTACGTATATGTTACACGCACACTCCCTTATTGTTATTTTTTGTTCTTTTATATCTCCTCGTTTCTTCGACGGCAAGCGCGCACGCGAGCGCCCTCGATAGACACACTCACTGCGAACCAGCCGACGACTCTTTCTCCGTCTCTTTCGTGTTTTGAGTCTGAGCCCGAGAAGGGCGCGTAAGCCTCTTATATAGAACGCTCTGACGTCACGTTAGACGGTTGTTCTCATTGGCGCAACGAGAGAGAGTGATAGTTGTTATCGTCGCTACGCGGCGCTGCTCTATGAAATTCGAACGGTTTGTCGCGCGCGTATGACGTTTTTTTTCGAAGAGGAGAAAGAGAGAGAAAGAATATGAGAAAGAAAGAGAGAGAGAGAGAGAAAGAATATGAGCAAGAAAGAGAGAGAAAGAGAGAGAATATGAGCAAGAAAGGGAGAGAAATAAAGAGGCACAGCTTAGCTGTATATATATGCATGTGTGTATAATACGACTCGATGCTCCTTGGGGAAGGCCACGAATCGGGTGAACGAGAAAAGAGAGAGAGAGAGAGAGAGAGAGAGAGACCCCTTCCAAAATGCTCGTGCAACGTTACGCTTGGAAACAAGGAGCGTTGCCTTTTACCTTCATATGTATATCTATATATATATATATATATATATATATACACATATAAAAATAAATATACATACATATATATATATATATATATATATATACATTCAACATAATACATACATACATATATATATATATATTTTCTTTCGTATGTAATATACTGGATAATCTTTTCTTATGCTGTACATATGTCGTGCGATTATTATAATAGAAGTAAACAGTTGGAAGAGGAAATTTCGAAAGAATAATAAAACGTTAGAAACGGCTGCTAAAAGTCATTTCAAATTTGTTGTTCTTCGTCAATTGGTCGTTATGTCAACCGGTGTATGCCGACTATTTTTCATAAGTCAATCGAATATATGGGTAATGTATGAAAGTAGAAACATTGTCAATTAGTAAGCAAGGAAATGATTTTTTGATGTAATTAAAGAAAGAATCGCGATATTTGACGTTTCTTTTTTCTTTTTCCTTGTATTCTTTCTTTCTTTCTTTTCTTTTTTTTTTCTTTCTAACACTACAAACAAGGAAATACGCGACAATGGCTATTATTGCTAACTTAATTAACGGACCATCAAAATTGATTCTTTCGTGGCGACCTCGTGCGAGACATATCTATTACAGGCCACAAAATGTACGATAAATGTGGTTGGTTTAATTAAAGTCTATTTCTGTTAGCAATGAATGTGTATAAGTGTATATATGTGATCGGATCCAAGAGACGCAGTTCATGCGCAAAAGTGTGTATGTTGCTCTCGCGCGTGTACGTGCTAAATACACCCATTTGAATAATACTTTTGAAGATAAATAGGAATATTCGATCAGCATAATAATGTTCCATTGGATATATAAAAATAAAAAATTGCTTTGTTGATAGTAAATAAGATAAAATGAAAGAATACAAAATAACCGAAATTTTTAAACGTATGTAGTGATGATTAAAAAAGAAAAACAAAATAAAAGAAATAAAATATAAATGCGTTAACTGTTACAATCTATAATTATATTTCTATTAAATCCCGATAAATCTATACATTTTATCCTTCATTTCCGCTCTCACTCTTTTTCTCACTCACTCTATCTCTTTCTCTCTCTCTCTCTTTTTCTTTGTCTTTACGTTAATTGATATATAAGTATCTTTTATTAATAACTTATCAGTGCTGATTTGAGTATTTCTCGATATCGCGATAAATGTTTAATGAGTCATGATAGACTATGAGAAACAATCGGTACATGTTTATAAATACTTGTGATCAGATGATTTTTTTTTCTTTTCCTATCTAACTGTACAAAAGTACGAGAGAAGATCGAATTTTTCGTTGCAACGAAAACGAATGATACGGTTTTAAAAATGAGGTGTGTAATAAAAAGAAAAAAAAAAGTAAAAAAAGAAAAGCAAAAAAATAAGGCTAAGATAACAACCAATGGGCGTCCTCGTGAAATTTTTTTATCGAGTCATGAATTAATTTGGAAATTAGCACGTGAAATAAATACACGATAAGTATCTATCCTTCGTAGCACGCGAGTTGTTTTAATTAAGTTAATGGCCTAGATAATAATAGTATTAAGATATTATCGACGTGTTAGAATTCATATGAGAGTAATTTCGATGATAAAGAGGCATTCTAATAATGTTTATTAAGTATGAAATAATTATGAGCAAAAACACGTTGAAAGCGTCACGCATACCATTTTTTAATGATTTTTTAAATCATTATTTATAGAATATCAAATGTTAGAGCAAAATTTTTATCGTTCATAATTATCGAATGTTACGGATAAATGAAATTAGGATCAAATTGCATGCATTTATCATTCATGCTAAAGATCTATATATATATATAACATATTGTCCCATTTAATCCTCTTCGAGAAATAGAATTGCAAAATGACTGTTATTTTTAATCGTTTCATTTTCGCGTTCTTATTTTTTGTTTATTATTGTTTCTCTTTCTCATACACACACACATACTCACACGCATATTCGCACACATACACACACACAAATCAAACATATGCGCCTTTAAGTCGCATTGCCATTTCAAGAGTAATCGCAGCTCAACTTCGAGACTGATCCTAATTACGCTTAACGAATCCTATTGGAAATATGTTTCTTTAGAAATGCTCACACGTGCATACAATCGAGATACTTTAGATTTCTGAGGGGTAAGTTGGTATCCGTGACGCAACGTTAAAGAAGAAATACGTCCATTGAAAATATGTATATACACTCTATAAAGTCGAGGATGATGACGTGATATATTGTATATAGTAACGTCATCGTATTATCTGTAACGTAAATTGTCAAAGAAACCGAATGTGTAGCATGGTGTAGTCAACCGTACCACATAGCTTTATCCTTTGCTCTATTACAAAAATAGGATATCATAGAATAATAACGTCATCAAGCTATGATATCGATAGTTACTCTTATAACGGGTTGCCCTTTAAACCTTTTACATTGATTAACTCAATTAATAATTCGAAGGTTAATTGTATAACTATTGGAAAGAAAATAGACTTCGATCGATCGTGAAAAATGTCATTCGTTCAAAAGATATTGTCGGAATTAGACAAGTAAAAATAAGTAAAGAGAATACCCGGCGATTCGTTAAATGTTAAATGTCATTTATTCAAAAATATCGTCGGAATAAATAAAATTAACTGAAAGGAAAAGAAAATCGTCGTTTGACGTAATACTTCTCGAAAATTTTTCTTAAACGTTGCGAAAGTTAAGTCATTTGTCACGTTGATGGAAATTCTCTCAATAACGCGGATAACTTGGATTTTTCATCTGAAATATGCTAACCATCGATCATTAGTAAGTAAGCGTGTCTTTATGCAAGAGCGATAGATACGCATTAATGACTCTTATCATCGTCTTACATACAAAACTACGTCTATATATATATATATATATATATAAAAGACATACATACATACATATATATATATATATATATATATATATGTATGTATGTATGTATGTATGTCTAATGTCTAATATATATATATATATATATATATATATATATGTATGTATGTATGTATGTCTAATGTCTAATATATATATATATATATATATATATATATATATATATACATTTCTTGTATATATCCTTATTGTATATATTTATATATTTATATATTATATGTCTATAACGATTCGTGGGATACAATGCAGACGGCGTTAATTGACTGTACCGACGATGTGGGATCACTTCGTGGTTGACCCTAATTGGGTATGGACTTTTAGCAAACGGGTACACGCGATTTGTCTTCAATGATCGTGTAATTAAGTGACAATTACAGAATGTTATCGAGCAAGGAAATATATTTTTTTTTTCTATTTCAAGATCGTCGGTTATTTATATGTTCTCATTAATTACGATATCTGAAGGAATTTCTTTTTTTCGTACATTTTATTTACTCATTAATGACGGTAAACAAGTTATAATCTATTGAATTTTCTCAATGATCTTAGTGAACATAGGATCAGTTCGCCATTAAGGCGATAAAATTAATTCGATTAGAAACGCAACGTTCGATCGATCGAAATTATAAATTTTATTTCATGTTTTGTATACCGAAACTTTTGGTGTAAAAACAAATAGGAAAAAGAAAAAAGAAAAAATATATAAGAATATCGAGATGTTTGCAACTGGATTATTATGAGGTTAATTTCTTCGTGAAAATCACGGTGAGTCGATAATTTAATTCTACCAAGAAAGAGAAGTAATCAGGAAGGTTTCATCTGGTTTTAGTTTAAAAACAACAATGTATCTATTGTTATTATTTAATTGTAAGAATTGTGAAATTTAGCAATGTCATATTATTTTAATGTAAATTCTATATTAGGAGAGTCCTTTTTACCTGATTGTTACGGCAAGTAGGACGATGATAACACCGACCAATACCATAGCTATCAGCACGCCACATATCATATAAACGCTGTCGACCGGCTGATCTGAAAAGAAAACACAAACATTACTTTATTGAATTAGCTGTATTTTGTATTGGACAAAGTAAATATATATTTAACGCTCGTTGAAAAAAAACATGAGGGATTTTAAATTTCTTCTTTTATAATACAATTATCGAAATTATAATTATTAGAGCATAAAGAGTAATGTTAACTAACGGCTTTTACTGTTTACTTATCATTTTAAATTAAATCACATTAAAAATAATAACGATTAGATTGGAGTTCTCTCTCTTTCTTTTTTCCTTTTCAGTACATTTCAAATTGATAGACAGTGATAAAAAGTAGGTTATAGTTATAATATTAAAAATAGAAAAAAAAATAATTAAGCGTATTGTATCTCAAACGATTTTTGTTGTAATTGTCTATATTCACATACTTCTTGTAATTATAGACCTATAGAATTTCGCATTATAATTTTACATTACTTTTTATTTGATTTACTTCATGATCTTGTAATTTTCTATCCGTGCAACAGGAGTATGGGTATAGCGAGTAAGTTAGTAACTATTTGTTAGCTATATTTTCATAGAGTGAACATACACGGTAAGAGTCGACAAGATTTCTACCCTCAATTTTGATCGATCGATCAACTATATAGGTTATTCGTCATCGTATGAAAAACTTTAGTTGCACGTCGTCGAGATCTCGTAACGTCTCGATTTTATTTCTTTTTAAATATGATTAATTTAAAATTATACAGGATTAACAAACAAATAAAAACAAAAAAGAAGAACGTAATGGTTTTCGATAGAACGTCGATTTGATGAAATATCGAGTAAATGAGAATGGATGTCGATATCACAAATTAATGGAAATATATATTTTGCGAATATGAATTACGAGCGATTAGAGATTATAATAGGATATTAAAAGACAAATCAATATTTTAAAATCGTTTCAGAAACACAGTCGAAAGTATTTACGCGTAGCAGCAATGGACACGCATTTCTATGTATGTATGTTTGTATGCATGTAAATACGTACATACGTACATTATAAACTGACCTGCCTAAAAATAACGATCGTGACTGTGCTTTCTCTTAAATTAGATTGACAACATCGGGTCGACACTATTTGTTTTGACACTACCACTATTACACGAGGCTCTGTCATTCTTTAACTTTTATTAAATAAATTTTGTACGTAATTATCAGAAGAAATCTACAGATTCTTCAGGCATTTCCGTTAATATGATAATAAAAAAAAAAAAAAAAAATGCTTCAAGCAAAATGTAATCAGTGCTCGATTATCAACAAATTACAAAAGTAAACATTGCGAAAGCATTACTCTTCAATAAAAGTTTTGATGTAACAAGAGTACTCATGACAGAAATATTTTGTCGATGAATGTAAACGATAAAAAAATTATGTTTGCACCAGGAACGGTAAGCGCAAAATAATGGTGTAAGGTATGCACAGAATACACGTAAGTACGTGTACACGCGGGTATGCGAGTATGCGAGAGGCGCATAAACTGCTATCGATAAAAAATGGTTCAATAATTATTTCACTTTGCGTCGATTGTTCTACTTTCATGAATTTTTTTTTTTTCATTGAAGATCACGTAAAGTGATCACAGTATTTGCGGTTACTTCTTTGTATTGAACGACATTTGTAATTTTTTTATTTTTTTTTATAGCTTCAGTCACTCACGAGATATTTCAACATTGTGAGTTAAAGGAAAGACATCCTTTATATATATATATATATATATATATATATATATATATATATATATATATACGTGTATATAGTTACATTTATATCTAACAGACCTCTCGTATAAGATATAAAAGATATATACATATAGAGTATATAGTATAGTATATATGTAACATATTAACAAGGTGTTGAAAAAAATATCATTCCATATTTATACGTTAGATAGGACACAACATACCCAGTAGAAAATCTATATAAACATAGGTCAAAAGGTCAGTCGTTTCTGTGATACACACATTTTTATATGTTAGCATCATGATCGACTTATTGCTCGATATTTACAGAATATGTTCCACAACGTGGAACTTCATTATGTCATGTCCTCCTTCTATATACTACGCATGGGTACTACTTCTTAAAGTCTTTCAAAAATTCCAGGTCTCTGTTGAATTATTCGACAAGCAGCACGCTTGATTCGATCACGTTATTCTTCCAACAATGAATCATTTATCGGCAAAAATTTATCGACATTATGATTTTCAAATAACCTTATATATATAAAAAAAAAAAAAACATTTAGGGAATTTAAATCGGAGGATTGAATGTGATATGCGACTGATTTATCACTTCAATTCACCTTTGATCGAACACCGTGTCTGAGTGTTCTCTCACATTATTTACTAAATGTATTTGGACTTCCATCGTGAATCCCAACAGATCGATAGTCTTTCAAACAAAACCATATGCTTTAAGAACCGAAGTAATGTATTCAACAAAAAAATTCTTATAAGCAGCTCTTAGAAAATCTATTTGAGAATGTTACAGGGTCAATGAGATGATCTCATAATGCTTATCCCAAAAATTTAACATTCCACCGAAAATCGATGCAAGGTAGTGACATTTTCAGCACGATACCATGTAACTGTGTAATCATCAAATTTGCAATCGCCTGTCAATAACAACGCGTTTATACCTTGAAAATGTTTAACTTTTCGATCCATGTTTATATGAGATATTTTACTCAGTACGGTGTGTCCGGTCTATCATATAAATAATGGAACATGGTTTTTTTTTAACATCCCGTATATAAAAGCCATTAAAAGTATACATAAAAGTACATTATGTATATCATATATATATGAAAGTTGTTATTCGTATATGTTTTTTATTATGCTTTTGTATATACTTAAACAACTCTATTGTTATATTATTAATGTAATGTTTAATGAAGTATATTATATACCTGCATAATTTTGTAATACTATTATATAATTTATACATAGAATTATACATATATATATATATATATATATATATATATATATATATATATATATATATATGTATATATAGATATAGATAAAATTTGTGGGATTAACTGTAATTTGGGAGATTAATGTTTTACATAATTTCATAAAAATTTCTTGAAAGTGATAAAGAATCGTATTAATTTCTCTCTTAGAAATAAAATTTACAACATTTTCCGTATTTGCACACGAGGTATGATGATGTTCAATACACGAGGACAAGATAAAGCAATAAGTAAGAGAACACGTGCTGAGAATAGCCAATGTGAACTATCTTATTTTTAACTCGCTATGCGGCAAAACTTCTCTTCTTTATTATTGGACTATAGGTTATATACGGATATATGTACTGAAATATTTCAACGACATTTAAATGCATTTTATCCTTATGCTAATTTATGTCGAATAAGGTGACATTAAAAAGAGTCAAGTCATTCTTTATAGTGTTAATTTATATATATATATATATATATATATATATATATATATATATACGTCTCGTTATTTTTAAATGAAAAATATCTTACAATTGTAAATTACATCGTAATTTTATCCTGAAACCAAACAATTTTAACTTTATAAATAATAATCTTTCATACATTTTAATTCAAATTGTTATTTTGTAATTTATTATATAATTATATGTAATCGTATCGGGACGTGTAAATTTAGATGTTTATTTTTCTTCTTCTTTTTTTTTTTCAATGTCGTCAGTCATTATCAAATAATCTGAACTCTGTAAATAATTCGCATAAAACGGATAATACATAATTCGAAACATCATGGATCATCATAGATCTATCGATTGATTTGTCTTCTGTGATACTTTAATGCGATCAAGTATAAATCTATATATGAACTGTCAATTTATCACGTAATTTTTTTGACGATTAAAAATGATAAATAAACTAGTTCTCAGATATCAGTATAAATGAACTGTTAAACGTTATCTCTCATCGTCCAAGTGGTCACTTCCTACGTGCCTCAGCACCTTCTTCGAACGAGAAGCAGCACGCCGTTGTTCCGTGATAATGACACATCGTCTTTTTTCATTTCCTTTTTTCATTATTTCAATAGCAATAAAATCAACTCGATATCGTGACTCGGTCAATTCCTTTTATAATCCATTAATAAAATGATTTAGCGTGAAATTGCACGTTGGGCACTCAATCGATTTTGCATAAATCGATTTATTCATATAATACCCCCTTTCATAATTCTTTTTTCTTTTCTTTGATAAAATAAAAACAAATTGACTTTTTCTTATCGATACTATAAAAGAAATTTTAAAAACATTACGATTTCATACAATCGAACTTTTTTCAGTATCTAAAAGAAGATTATATTGTCTATAACTATACTACACATTTTCTTTTTTCTTTTTTTTTTTTTTTCTTAATTGAAGTGTACTCTTTATACGAAGTAATATAGTATTCATATGGTATAGTTATATAAATATACAAACTAAAAATTAATTTTATGACAAGAAACTTAAGTAAGATATTACAAAATACAAATAGAGGAATATATATTTTTAAACTTAAACGATGTCATAGAAAATAAAATGAACTTCACAAAATTTAATACCAGTCGTACGTGAATGCCTCTGACCGTCATTCAAAACGAATGCTGAGGAAGAAAACAATTAACAACTTTTAATTTCTGAGAAATGTTTAATGTAAAAATACATTAGGGAGTAATATCAAGTTCGTATGTGTAATATACACTCTACAGAGGTATGGCAGTAATTGTTGTGGCAACGTGTACGTCTTTGTACGTAAACATCGATCTATGTAAAATACATATATAGAAGGTAAGAAACGAGACGATATTGACTCGTTATTGCTCAATATTATATGTGTGTGTGTTTGCTGTTTGTTTGTGCGCGTGCACATGATTCTTCTTCTTGTGTGTGTGTGTGTGTGTGTGTGTATATATTTCCTTCTCGTTTTTCCTTTTCCCTCTCCCTCTTTCGTTTTCTTCCAACCATTCTTGACAACTTCATTGATCTTTTTCTTTCTGTTCGTTCGCTGGGGGTCATTTGTCGTAGATAAGCCCAATAGATGCGAGTTATGCAGTTCAATGCGACGTAAAGAGAGAGAGAGAGAGAGAGAGAGAGAGAGAGAAATAGAAATATTGAAACGCGATTTACGATATATTTTCATTTGCTTTGTTCGCCTTTGCAATGATCTCGTTCTTCTTTTTGAAAGAAGAAAAAGAAAGAAAGAAAGAAAGAAAGAAAAAAAAAAGAAGAAAAAAAATGTATTTGAAGATTATCACGTCTAACTATGCTAGGATCGATATACGATACGAATGATATAATATGTAAGATAAAGACACGTAATACCCAGACCTTGAGATATTTTGATGATACAGATTTCTTGCATTTCTTTGAATTATGAATGTTTCTATATTAAAGCAATAATACGGGGAGTTCTATAATTCTGAACTTATTCTTTTTTCACTCTTCTCTCTCTCTCTCTCTCTCTCTCTCTCTCCCTCTCTCTCTCCTAATATCTGTAATAACAATTTCGAATTTCTGTGAATTGAGAAATACATAATTCTGAAGTTCATGAATTTCTAAGAATGTAGAAAAGCACGATGTTGGTTTTATAATGTGGATCTTTTTAATACGCCTACGTATGTGTATTGTAATAAAAGAAACAAAAGTGAATGAAATAAGAATAGAATCAGTAGTAGGAGAGTTGTAAGGTATGAAGAAAAATTGAGAACACATGAATATAAACAATATAATTATATATATATATATATTTATATATATGTATATATATAATGGACAGGGAAAATGAGGAGAAAAGATCTAAATTGGAAGAGTAGAGAAACAAATACTGTTGGAGGAAGGGAATAAACGTAAAGTGTTTTGCAAAAAGATGCACGGGAGACTTAAAACTGATAGAAAACCTTGGTAGAAAATAGAGAGAGAGAGAGAGAGAGAGAGAGAGAGAGAGAGAGAGAGAGAGCAAAAGGCGGTCGTAATAAGATAAAATAATGAGAGAAAAATACAAGGAATTAAGGGAGAAGAGCAGCAAAAAATCTGAAAATGAAATGTAGAGAGAGGGATCAATCGATCATAGCGAGATTTATACGTGATAATGTGGGAAAAGATGATAGATTTTGGAAGAAAGCAGAAGGGAAGATTTGCGAAATTTTTATGAGTAGGGGGAAAGAAATGATCGAGCACTTAATAGAGCAATGTATATAGGTGGAGGGGGAGAGAGAGAGAGAGAGAGAGAGAGAGAGAGAGAGAGAGAGAGAGAACTAGATGGACGGTCGTGCGGGAAGCAAGTGCAAGGAAAAAATTGTATGAGAAAAATAGTGGGAATATAATAGAAAAATAATAAAAAGGAGAAGGAAGGAATTAATTGTAAGTAAGAGAGAAAGAGAAAATATAAATAAAATTTTTCGAGCATTTTAAATATTGTAATAATTATGTTTCCTTCGAAATATTGGTATTATAGGATATACAGATCACATGTAAGCACGGACACGTGTCAAAATTTAAGAGCTAAAGATAAGAAAAGATAAAGTTTTTTCTTTTCTTTTTTTTTTTTTTTAATATACTCAATCTCTAGAATAACGCGGAATAAATGATTTATAGGAGTTGCAAATAATTACATATAACGTACTTGTGATTATGTCGAACCAATATCTTTATAATACTTCATATATTACATTTACTATAACGATTAGCAGAAAAAGTCATCAAATTTAACGTTAAGGGCCATAAATATGATAATGCGTTGCTATAATTATAAAATTATTTTGATGACCTCCGTTTATCGTTATCGTCTTTCGTCACGGGAAGGAGAATCAATGAATACGTTAAAGATTCAGTTTTGAGTAACGTAAATACATTCTTGTTACAATTGTTATATTTAAAAGAAAATTAACTCGATCAATGAAACTGACTTTCCTATATCTCTCATTGTTAACAAAAAAAAAAAAAAAGTAAGTGGTGATTTTATAGATTCACAATAAATTGTAATTTTTATTAGATATATACGGTAATAATGTAAATATATTTATATAAATATATATATATATAAGATTTTTAGAAAATATTTATATATTTTTATAAAATATATATACATATATGCAAATATTATATATATATATATATATATATGACTTTGAAAAATATAATTTAAGACCAAGGAAGGGTGTCCACGTGGAGCAATTACCTACATGCGCGTGTGCGACATACACACAAACAAAGAGCGAGAGAAAGAGATAGATAGAGAGAGAGAGAGAGAGAGAGAGAGAGAGAGAGAGAGAGAGAGAGAGAGATATGCAAACAATACCAGAGAATGAGCAATAATAGAAACGAAATTTGTTTAAATCGATAAAATTAAGGATATTCTTAGATAAGTACACCTAAATTGTTTTAATTATAATAGACTTGACAGTAGTACAAAAATAAATACATCGCTTTATACGATAAAATGTTTTTGCAAATATTAAGTAATTACTACTAAGCAACCAAGGACAGTGCATTTTTTCGCTATTTATGGTTGCTTTGATAACGGCAACATTTCGAAAAGAATAATAATAAAGAATAAAATCTAAAAAATATATGTATATAAAATAAAAACAAGAAATAATAATAATAATAATAATAATATGAAATATTATCGATCAAAAAACTTTCATACTTAAATATATAAGAATATCCATAAGGACGTTTCTAATGATTTTCAAACAAAAATTATAAAGTATAATATCGAAATTATACTTTGAGCGATAGTTTTTAGGATGTTACTGTATCGTTTACTTGTATTAATGCGACACGTGTAGAGTATGCTGATTAGCTAAACTCATAACTTGAATAGATGACGTACTACGATGGATGTTAACAACAATGAATTATTAAAACGTTTAAATGACGGAACAAACAACGGTAACGTGCGTACTTATTATACGAATATGTCTATCTACGTATATATACACACATATTACACGTGAGTGTTGTACACACATATACATTATACACAAATACATATTAGATGTACGGAATATGTACTACGTATATATATATATCATGTTATCTATTGTACAATGTCATATACCTGTAAGTTACACACTTATACATATCTTTGTATTATTTTGTAAGCTTCATTTTGTCGCGACGTTAATTATTATTTTTTGAACTGGTTGTTTTTCTTTTTCCTTGTTTTATCTTCTAAGTATCCATATGAGTTATTGTTAATGTAGTATAATAAAATTGATATAACTAATATCATAACTTTTTCATATTATATAATTTTTTAATAGATATGACCAAATATTGAGTTATCAATGGTTAATATATATACATACATATATATATATATATATATATATATGTATGTATACATATATATATATATATATATATATATATATATATATGTATGTATACATATATATATACATGCATTTATGTATTATGAAGTTATATGAGTATATTAATGTATATTTGTATTAGGAAATCATGTGAATATGTATTAGTAAGATCACAGACACATAAAGGCACGTGCACATAAACGTAAAAGAGTAACTTTAACTATCTCATGAGTAACCGGACGAGAGCACGTTAGCTCTTTGCATCTGCCGAAACAAGTTAATAATTGCTAAAAGCGCGAAGTCACCCCTATAACAGATGTCACATTATCCGTCTACGTATTCGTAAAAATTACCGACAATAACTTATGGCTTACGTAAGAGGGATTTACGTCACGTTAGATACAATCGTTCAGAAACGTCTATGCGCATTAGAAGAGAGATCGTCGTATCTTTTATCGTTCCGTTAACCATCAACTACGCCTTCTATTTTTCTTTCTTTTCTCTCTTTCTTTTTTCTTTTCTTTTTTTTTTTTTTTTTTATATTTATCATCGACGTTTCTAGTTGACAGTATTGCGTTTCTTTATCTTAAAAAAAAAAAAAAATAAATAAAAATAAATGAAGAAGAAGAAAAAAGAAATAAAAAGAAAAGAAAGGGAAAAAGAAGAAGAGAGAAAAGAAGAAGAAAAAAATAGACGCAAAGTCGAAGCAAAGTTAATTTTAGTTGCTTGTTGAAATTTCTAAAGAACGTTTCTCTTTTGATTCAAAAAGGAAGGAGAGAGAGAGAGAGAGAGAGAGAGAGAGAGAGAGAGAGAGAGAGAGAGAGATAAAGAGATAGCGATAGAGAAAGGTAGTGGTAGAGGTATCGAGAGCGAGAGAGAAAGAGAGAAAGAGAGAGAGAGAGAGAGAGAGAGAGAGAGAAAATGAGAAAGAGTACCGATACACTTCGAACATCGGCGCTTATAAATAAGTATGAATTATAAGAGGGATGTTCTCCATCTAAAAGTCTGAGCCCACATACATATCTGAGAATTTTATCGGCACTGGTCTGACGCGTTGCTCGACTGTCAAGTATATTTTCGGCACACCGCAGCACGTACTGGAACATACAACTGGCTGTACCGGCTTATGATCGAGGTGTAAACTAATAGACTGTAAACGAGCCTGGTCACGAGGCCCCGTTGGCCTTTACGACACATGAAAATAGAGCGCCCGTCGAAATTCGAATAACCTAGCCCCAAGATCATCTTATTCGATCGTAAACGTCCAAACGTTGGTTACATTATGAGTAAGCGTGCCGCTTAATTTTAGGATTTCGATTCTAACTTCTTTCTATGTATCGAACAAAAGCAGTCAACTTACCGACAGGCGACGATAACTCTGAGGAATCTGAAATGATAAAGAAAATGAACAAAGTTAATAACGTGTTTTGATTCAAATATTTATTTGTTTACGTAGACAGAGAGAGAGAGAGAGAGAGAGGGGGGGGGTGGGAGAGTGTTTAATTTATTTAATCTTCTAAAATGTCATGCACAAAAATTTTGAAATCGCACGGTTGTATTCGGTGATCCATAAGTTTTTACATTCACTCAAGACCGACTTAAGAGATTTAAAAAATTCATTACTCTTTCTCGAGACTTTCTTTTTCAGATCGTAAAATTACAAATATAGCTTGTAAGCCTAGCTTGTAAAACATTGGCTTCGACAAAAAGTAATTGATTTTTAATCAATCCCCTTGGAAATTTTGGGCCATCCTGTATATTTGTATTTTTTAAATCTTACTTCATATTAATTCATATTAGAGGATTGACGTTCGTTAAGTACAGTGTATAAAGATAGTATAAAACTATATGGTATAATAGTAGATATAATCTACTGAATATATTAGATTATACTATATATAACGTATAGTTATATAATATAGTTATATTACAAGTAATATATATATATATAACAGTAATACTTTGAAAATACAGTATTGTTCGTTTAGATATAAAATCTTGTAAATTTCGGCATTAAACATTGTTCAATCCAATACTTAAATACATCTATTATACCCTAATTATATTATAAATGTCTAATAAAAATCATTTTTCTAGGAAAGAAAGAAAGGTTCGATTACAAAAAAAAAAAAAGAAAGAAAAAACAATTAAATGAGATCGATCTATCAAAGGAAAGTTTTTAACTTTTGTCTCGAAACGAGCATTATCGTTCGATCCATTAATCTAATAATAACGTGATCTAAGAATTTCATTAAATGTCTTTAACAATGATCACATACATATTTGGTACCTACACGTATTTGACATATGCGTGCATACGTATGTGTATGTATGTAGGTATAAAAATGTATGTACAACCACGGATCAAAGTCTCGCTCGAAGCTACCTTTGTTTTCTACAAGGTTCACACGTGCGTACGATATCGTAGGAGGTTCGCCAAATGTTAAAAGAAAAAAAGAAAAAAAAAAAAAGAAAAGAAAAATACTCTGTTTCTTGGCGAGTATGTTCTACGGATTTCTTAACAAAGGGCACTTTGACGCATAGTTTATATCTAAGTTTATACAGTTTATATGTGTTCTCTTTCTCTCTCTCTCTCTCTTTCTCTTTTTTTCTTTCTCTCCCTTTGTCGTTCTTCTTTCTTCTAACTCGTTTATTTTATTTCCTTCGACACATATAACATTGTTGTTTCTCGTACATTATTTTCACATTAAAACGAAGAAAGAATTAATTTGTTAAACGGAGAATAAAAAAGAAGGATTTAAGTCGTCACGAAGATTTAACTCCTCTCCTGTGTGATAAAAAGAACGAATAAATTACTTGATACCACTGAAAAGAAATTATACCGAGTGAGAGAGAGAGAGAGAGAGAGAGAGAGAGAGAGAGCCAAGGTTTTTTAGATGATCTTAAATATCAATTAATCTTTCTCGAGACTCTTTGGTCTAATTTTTATTTTTTCTTTTTCGTATCATAAAATCTTTCTATGATCTGAAGTTTTAGGCCTGTAGTATTAGAATCTGCAAAAAGGAAAAGATGAAAGAAAATATTAGGTTAAAAAGTCGCGATAAAGAACGACCGTACGATAGATCAATATCACCTAGGATCCATCTGGTCCATCCTGTAAATCTTAATTCCTCTTTTAATCGTACGCAATTCAATTCATCTGAATAATTTCCGGTCTCTCTATAATTTTATTCTTCATTGAAATTGACTTCACACACAAGTTGAGTTGTAACGATTGTTATCAATATTAATGGTTATTAAAGTTATATTATCTAAAAACAAGCATCGTACTTTCCAATTGTTTTTGTTTCTCTTTTTCTTTTAAACGATTTAATAATTTATCAAAAGTGTATTTATCTGTGTATCTATCTTATTTGTAATAAAAATAAATTATATATATATACATATATATATATATATATATATATATATATATACATATATATATATATATATATATATATATATATATATATTATACATATATATATATATATATATATTATACATATATATATATATATATATATATATATATATATATGTATATATACACACACATATTCGTGTTCACTGATAAATTATCTTTCAGGTTAACAGGTTAAATTGGTACAGATGAGAGATGAGAAATATAAGAAAATACGAAAGAGAGAGAGAGAGAGAGAGAGAGAGTGCAACGCGTCGGAGAATTGCATCTGGGTTGCGTATGCTTTGAGAAAAAGGGGATAGAGCTTGAGAGAGGGGATGAACGGGGGAATAGGGGAGACTCGGTCTCGTGCGTCACGACGCGTCGCTACCCCAAATCTTTGGAGGTACTATTTTTGAATCGCAGCTTGGCTGGTCGTCTGCGGCTGGCCGACGGCTAGCACGATCAAGAGCCATCGACACCTCGATATGCGTCGTCTCGAATGGTCCATCATTATTTTTCATCTATACCGTGTGCACCGATTTAAAGGAACGTCTCATGAAATCATTGAATTCGTTATAACGATTTTTATTTATACTATTCGATTTTTGTTTTGGTATAGATATCAAATATAAATGGAAGATCTTCTGTCGTTAATAATTATTATTATAAACGATTAAAATGATTATGTAGTTATTTGGACACGTTATACCGATCCAATCATTTGATTTTATAAACAAGTATTTAAAGTAAGGAAAATATGAAAATATGAAATATGAAATGTCATATATAAAAGAAATCAATGAATTTACTTAAATCCTAAATTGTCCGACGATATTATTATGATATAAGATCGAGATGATTATAATAATATAAGGTGGAATATGATAAAGGAGAAAATGATTAAAGGGGTAAGAAGAATTTGTGGAGAAGGAGTCAGCGAGTTTACACGGGAATCGAATAGAAATTTATCATAATTTCTTATTGCTCTTCCAACTGATAATTATTATTAATTTATATTAAAAAGACTATGCATACGTGATAATAAAAAGAGGAGATATCAATGTTTGGTATTGGTCATAAGTTGCTCAAGTTGTTTTTTAATTGCACTACGGTCTACGAAAATCAGCTGATCGAAGCTCGTGATCATGTTTGAAAATAGTCTATTACTTTGGATATAATTACACTTGTAAGATCATAAAGAGATCTCAGGGAATTTAGAAATACGTAGATTAAAATTTGCCAAATAATATTATTATAATCTAAAGATAATACACACACACACACACACACACACACACACACACACACACACACACACACACACACACACACACACACACACACACACACACACACACACACACACACACACACACACAAAACAGAGAAATATAATAATTAGAATAAAAGAAAAAACGAACATTCGAATAAATAAAGGATAAAAATAAAGAGGAGATCGATGCCTTGATAAAAGAATATGATATTTTACATATAGTTTCTCGAAAAGATCAAGCATCAATCGTTTAGATTTCACTGTCCTCCAATAAATTACTATAATTTCATAGATCAAGGCCGATATTGACGTTAATGATTTACCTATCAGAAAGATCTTTGAAAGTTGTTGTTTACGAAGTATTATATTAATTTGCTTTTCACTGAATTCCATCGAAAATTATTAATACGTATGATAAATTTTCTACGTTTAATTTATATAATTGCATGTAACATTATCGACTTTAATTTTTGAATTCGTTTGAAGCGAGCATCCGCGTCGATCGATTACTTTATCCATTCGAAATAATTTCATTTTTTATAATTTCTCTATTGCAATCATCAGCGAGATTATAGATATCGTACAAATAATCAGGGAGTAGCCTGACTCGTTGAAACATTTAATGTTGTATTGGCATCGATAACGGCTTACCTTGTCTCTAGAGTTCCGATCGTGGCGAAAGAAACGATTGTCCGAGAGTGATCACGCTATTACGTCAACGAAAAGCATGATTTCACGTCGAGATGGGATCGTTCTCTTTAGCCATGAGAGATTTCTTTTAGGTTTTCTCAAGCTCTAAACAACAAGTACAATTCCTCGAAGCCTTTTATGATCACTTGCGATTGGGAATTTACCGTGGCTATATCTAAACGTTACGAGTTTAAGATTTCTGTCTCAAATGTTTGTCTTCTTTTCTTTTCTTGTTTTCTTCCTTTTTTTTTTTTTTTCTTTTCAAGCTTATCATTTCGCGACATTACGAAAAGGAGATCGTTACGCAGTAACGCGATTTTTTTTACACCAATTTGTTCACGTCAACTTTAATGAAACGTTCGTGAGAGAAAAAAAGAAGAAAAAGAGAGAAGAAAAAGAAAGAAACCGACGAATAATGGAACTAATTGATTTCGATACGAAAAACCGTTCGTTAATTCTTGCCGTGAATATATACTTAGAAAATTGTAACGAATAAATTACGTGACATGATGAAATAGTATTATTGACATGAACTCGATATAAATGTATAAGCTTTTGCGAGACGTATTGCGTGTATGGATATCGATTAAAAAAAAAAAAAAAAGAAAAAAAAAAAGACAATTTTAAATCACTTCGAAATATGTTAATCGATGATAATGAGCTTATGAATCGAAGTCCATGATGTTTGTATATTGAAGAAAATTTACAGATTTGAAAAAATATAAAACCAGACCTCCCTCCCCCACCCCCCCCCAAAAAAAGCAAAGAGATACAACATACAAAACTCCTGTTTGTCATCAAATGATTTCGGGTTTAAAAAGAAGAAAAAAATGGGGGGAAAGAAAAAAAGAAAGAATATGAGGTACGAAAGGAAGAAGTAAAACGTGTGTTTAACGAAGAAACGATAGCTCGATTTGAAGTGAGCTAACTAAGATACGCCTGATGTAGAGAGGATGAACTTTCAAGCGTATAACGGTCAAGATCACCGCTTACTGGATATCCTTGAATTTTGCTGACAATATGCGCACCGGAGAATCCTCGATAAAAGTCGCGATTTCGCTGGCATTAAACTCTCTTTCTAAAATTGTCTACACTTGATTCTTCTATTTCTTCGACAAACTCATTTTAAATAAACATAATGCCGTTATAATCGACAATTCAATCGCAATTTTGATAATTCTATTCCCGAGGAAAGAATAAATTCCGATAGGAAGAGTTTCCCCATGGAAGACGATTCATTTTTATTTTCCTCATTGTTCACAACCTTTTCGTTATTTTTATGTACACGAGTGAGAAACTTATTACAATGGAACGACATTTATTTATTTATTAACGAATTCGATGACTTTAACGAAATGGCAAATATGAATTCTCTTGATAGCAAAAAAAAAAAAAAAAAAAAAAAACAAGAAAAAGAAAAAACAGACATTTTTGATTGGAAACCAATTATTAATTTGTCTTCTTTCTATTTAATTGTGACAATTAATTTTTCTACAGTTATATAAAGACGTTCTTATTAGTAATCAGTAGATTAGAATAAAACTGATGTTTTTTTTTTATTTTTGTTTTAATTAATACAATAACATTTTAGTGAAAGGAAAGGAATGGCTCACGATTGAATGGAAAGAAGTGGCAAAGTGAAGCTTGAAAGTCGAAAGTAAGAAGGGATAGAGGGAGAGAGAGAGAAAGAAAGAGAGAGAGAGAGAGAGGGAGAGAAAAAAATCGAACGTGTTTGTGTCGATAAAGAGATTTCAAATTTTTCCATTAATCTCCAATGAACATACTACGGAAGTATCGTACACAGAGGAAAGGTGACGTAGCGTAGTGACCGTTGGATGGATCGATTTGATTAAAAATAGATTTTCCCAGGTTCGCGTTATAGTACGTTGTTCAGTGAAAAGCTTTAAAAGTGACGTCCGATATTTCTTTATAGTTGTAGAATATTGACGTTGTAAAAATGACGTAAATAACGATGACGTGTTAAAATATATGTTAGAGGTCCTTCAACGTTATAGAGAACGTGTTTTCAATGAAACTTTCTTGCTTCTTCGTAAATCTTATAGAAAGAGAACAAACAAACAAACGCGAAAAATAATATGTCGAAAGAATGTTTGCGTTATATTCAAAATTTTACGAGGATAAAAATTAACATAATCGTGAGCGTGTATGTATCATCTCGAATATATAATTCGTACGTTAGCAAAGAATTTTTATCTAAATCGGACGAGTACAAATTTACAATCGGTTAAGACAATTTTTATTAAAATTTTTTTTCCCGGCATTTAATTGTGCGTTACAAATATACAGAGTTCCGCATGTTTCCACGCTAATTTTAGATAATATTAATTTACCATTTGGATCGGTTCCATCACGTTTTAGAATGTCTGTCCCGAATAATAAAACGTTTTATAGTTAGAATAGCTGTCTCCTGCAAGTCTATCTTACGAGAGCAATCGGAAAAATATGCGACTTCTTTCTTCTCTTTTTTTTCTTTTTTCTTGTAACACATAAATTTCATTTTAAAAGTGAAAAAACATCTTAAAGTGACTATAAAAGTCGCGTACTTTTTAAATTTCCTCTTTTACATATGTAAATAATAATAATAATAATATATATAAATAAGATAAAATATTTTTCTTCGTTTATATTAAATCAATCGTTCTCATTAAGTCAACATTAATTATTTTCATTCCTTTTAATCGATATACGCGGAATATGTCACCCTTTTTGAAAGTTATTTTCTTTTTTTTTCGTAAGAAATAGTAAACGATATTTCATTTTTTGTTTTTTACATACTACGTAACGTTTTAATCTAAATTATATATTTCTATTCTATCGTAGAAGATATGGCTTTTGTGCATGTCAAATACGAAAGACGCTTCAATTTTATAAATATATATAGGTATAGCACAATTTTGTATTTTTTTTTAGTTTTAATGAAACTCAAAGCCATTCTGCATTGAAAGTAGAATAATGGATGTGATGTCTTCGATGAGTTCACACACACACACACGCGCGCGCGCACACACACACACACACACCGCACGCACAAGGAGATATTAGGTGTGTATGTGTATATTGAATGTATTTATAGGATATATGTATATTAGGTATATGGTGTGTATATATATATATATATATATACACACTTATGTATATCATGTATACATATTTAAACGTACATTGCGAAAATAAAAGTTTCGTATTTCGTACAGCATTACTCGGGCAGAAACGCGTCAGAGTAATATTTTCTTTCTCGTTCTGCGAAAGGACACGACACGAGTAATTGTCGTTAAAGCGAGTAATTATTAGACGCTTGTGACCAACTCGTTGAATGTGAAATCGCCTTTTTTTTCGAGATAAAGAAAGAAAACAGAAGAAGAAACAAAAAAGATTGAGAGAAAATCGAAAGGATAGAAAAAATAAAGATGTCCGAAATGTTCTAAGTCCGTTTCAAATAAAAGATAAAATATATAGGACCGTGAAAAATTGTTATTTAAAAAATACATCTTTTAACGTGTCAGTTCACCTAAATATTTTGTGACGGGAAACAGAGTGGTAGAAAGAGAAGGATAGAGAGCAAGAAATAGAGAGAAAGAGAAAGAGAGAAAAAGAGAAATAGGATGAGAGGCATATGGCGCGTGTCGTCCATCGTGTGCTATTGGCTGACAGTGTAAGAGTCACGTGTCCCTTCGTTCGCTTTACTTTACGTACTGGCCAGGAAGCAGCTGGCGGTAAACTAATGCTGATTGTCACATAAGCGAGAGGTTAACCGTTGATTGAACTATGCCGGTTTATGTTGATATCAGAAAATGATAAGAAGATTCAACTTATATTCTAGAACAATTTTCATTTGAGTTTAGCAACTTAATCGATCGTTCGAATTTTTATTTATGTATTTAGTATTATTTTATGGTTCTTCAATAGACGGTAAAAAGTTATTTTACTAACTTGAGTACAGAATATTTTTATACAGATTCATTTTCATTTAAATATCATTTGTTAACTTTACCAAATTGTTGATATTATTTCTGTGTGTGTGTGTGTGTGTGTGTGTGTGCGCGCGCGCGCGCGCGTAATTATATATACAATATAATGATTAAGTATACAAATGTGTATGATAATCGAAACAACGAATGAATCTTTTTTAATACAAGTCAATGGGTAGGTATAACCAACGGTCGGTATTTATTATCCACGATCGATAATTAACGATTAAGCCTTTCTATAATTATTATCAGTTTCTATCGATAATGGTGACTACTTACCTATAATAAGTAACTAAGAGTGAAATAACAGTTCTACATTATCGACATTAATAATGTTACCGATGTTAACTGTTTTATCAAAGTTATCGACAGTACCTACATTACCGATATTGTGTAGGTTACCGACACAAACGTTGGACAAACCACAGGTACCATCTTTTATTAGCTCGTTGTACCAATAGTTTTCACTCTTCAAAAAAGAAAGAAACTTTGAGGTTTAAAAGTCTGAAATATACAAAAATGTAAACAAAATAAAAATAAATAAATTTAGCATTTATAAAGAAAGAAATGTTTTATTCCTCGAAAGATTTCCTCGCATATCTCGGATCAATTTTAGTCACTATAGACGTTTATTGTAAACTTCCTGTTGTTAAATTTTTTCTTTCCTAGATTTAAAATATATTTCTAATATGCGTTAGGCTAATTTTCTAGAGGAAATAACGAAGACAATGGAAGTGATTTCATCTCCTAGTGAAACAACGTTATTGCGCTTACATCATACCATTATCTTAAACGTAATCAATCTGATTAACGCTAATGTGAAACGCAGTATAAGGATGTAGCGAATATACGAATGATAAAAGAGACACGAATCTATGAGAAAAATAATTGACGAAGGAGGATCAATGCTTTCTTCCTTCCTTCTTTTGTTAAGATCGGATCACAACTGACGAGAAACATCGCTTACGTGTCTTACGCAGAATCTAACAAATTTTCCAAATAAACAGAGTAAAGGATACTACCTTTCTGAGAAAAAGAAAGATATAGAGAGGGATGGAGAACTTGTACCTTTTCTTTTCAATGTCGGAAACGATCCAAAAATTTTACACAAAACGTAGCCTACGAAAATTTCCAATGAAATGATTAATGAAACATACATATATTGAATGAAATGCATTTTTTAAATATTAAATATATCTATCAGAAGAAATGTCTTTATTTTTTTACAATACTTCTTCCACACAACTGTGGCAGTGTAAAATATATATATATATATATAATAAATAAACTGTAAATCACGAGAATATTGAGCTTTTACACGGGAGGAGCGAATGGCGATAATAAAAATTAAAAAAAAAATTTAATAGAAAGCAAAAATTAAACGTACAAGATAATTCGTCGTTTCGGATTGCGTTCCGAGGAAACGAAGAAGCAAATGGCGACGATTAAAAAAAGAAAAACAAAGAATAATACAAAATAAAAAAGAGAAGAGAAAATAAGAACGAAAGACAAAAGTAAAAGAAAAAAGGTAATTCTTTGCTTTGGGTAATGAAACGTGTCTATCGTTGGATTACGGGTATTAATGTTCCAGCATCAATCGCCGTTCACTCAGAACTGGACCAGTTGACCCTGTACCGAATGTATACATTGTAAGAGTAGTCGTTTAAACTTTTTCCTTTGTGTATTCTCCTACTCACAAACAACACTAACTTTTCTCTCTTTCTTTCTATTTCTATCATTCCTAACTCGTTTTTATCTTCAAATATTTCAAAAAGATCCTCTTTTTTTCTCTTTCCTTCTCTCTCTCTCTCCATATATATATATATACACACACATTATATATATATATATATATACACACACACACACACACACATATATATATATATATATATACATATTTGTTTTTCTTATTCTTTCAAATTCTCGTTTGTCTGCAAAACATGATCGGAGATGTTAATAGGAGAAGACATTTTTCTCGGAAGAAACTTTTTCTACGAATCCACGCATAAGAAGAACGTGTTAAGAAATGAAACAGAAAATCACATGTAATTTGCATAATCGACGTTAATCGTTTATTATTGCAACGAATTGGACGAAGGACGAATTAAAGAATTTCGTTTACTCTTTCAAATCTATATACTTATTTATATACATACATACATACATACATACATACATACATTCATACATACATATATATATATATCTTTTTGTTAGAATTACATATATTTACGATAGAAAAAAAATCAATAAAAAATATAATACTCGATCGATAATTATTTAGCCATGTTAATAACCTTTCTATTAAAGAGAAAAAATAAAATATCAATGAAAATACACAGATGCATATAAAAGTATAGTCTTTCAAAGTAACGTATATCTATAGTGAATAAATGGACCAACAAGTATAATATTTTATCGATAATTATTTAGCCGTGCTAATAACATTTCTATCGAAAAAGAGAAAATCGATGAAAATAAAAGATCCTTGCTCTCTCCCTGATTTCATATATACATTACAGACGCATCAACAGATGCACAGATATACACAGTATACAAAGTGTTCCAAAAATCATAAATCAAATCGCAAGGAGGTGATAGAAAAGGTAATTTCCAATAAAAAAAAGCCTTACGTATAGTTATCCGAATCCTCATCATTTTCAAGTGACACATGTTTGTCACTTCGTACGTAAAAAAATTAACATACTCTGACACGAATCGGACAGAATTTTTTTCAGATTATCTATTAGATTGATTATCTGTTAGAGCGGGAAAGAAGACATTATGCAAATTTATGGAAAAAAACTTTTTGTTTTCTCCTTACAGTAAATAAATTTAATTGGAACTCCTACATTAATTTTGTCGTTCTGGCTGAACTCTAAGGTCAATTCTGTACAATGTGACTTTCACGATATAAGAACATTTTTGATTAGATCGTTTGAAAAATAAATTTCTAATAAAAAGCAATCGGTATTTTTTATTTTCTTCTCTCTTTTTTTTTTTTTTTTAATTTGAAGGCAGACATTAGTTTAAAAAAAATGGTTATATACTTGAAAACGGCGAGGGAATTGGATAACTATATATAAAATGCTTCTTTTTTTATTTCGTTGGAAATTATTTTCCCTATCATCTCCTTATGTTCGATTCGTGACTTTTGGGACACCAAGTGCATATATATTATATATTGTTTTTCAAAATTACGTGTGTCCATATAAGTAAATAAATAAATCAATAAATATAATACTTTATCGATAATTATTTAGTTATGCTTGTAATTCTTCTGTTGGAAAGAGAAAATCGATCGAAATAAAAGATCCTTGCTCTCTCCCTGATTCCATACACGCGAACGCATATATATATATATATATATATATATATATATATATATATATATATATATATATATATATATATATGCATAGATGCAACGAACAGATGTAACACATTTATGCATCCGAATGGATAGATGACGCTTTCGCTAGAGAAATGAGCCGATAAACGGGTTAAAATCGTACTAGTCACTCACCGGAATTTTTTTCGTGGTCTTGTGTCCCGTCATCTCTCACATCCTCGGTGGAAAGTGCTGAAATCAAAGATAAAGATGAATCTCTAATTTATATTCTTCGATTTCGTTCGTATATTTATATATAAACAAACAAACAAATAAACAAACAAACAAACAAACAAGGAAGGAAGGAAGGAAGGAAGGAAGGAAGGAAGAAAGGAAGGATGGATGGAAGTAAGGAAGAAAGGAAGGAAGCAAACAAATGCACGTATATATAAGCGGGATAAAGCGAGAGTAATTATTAGAGTGCGAGACACGTTACGAGCTCACGTGTCCTCGAAAGAGCCGATCACGACCTTCGCATTTGATGGACGAATATTAAACCACGATGGAGCTTTACGATTACAACCACGCTCCTCCGATACAAACGCACACGTACACGCATAAATAAATAAATAACTAATACGTGTCTGTGTGATTGTATGTAATCTATATATGTAAAAAAATACAACTACGACACGACTTATGAATTTACGAGAGATCGCAAATTTTTTTTATATTCTACGTATCTAATTGCAACGGAATAATTAATTTTTGTGTTACGAATAAATTGCATCGATATATATGTTTTATAATAGTGATAATTATTATATTATTATTATTATATGTTTATTGTTATTGGCATTTTTTCAAATGTTAAATACGACGCCATTGATGAGCCGGAAAAATTATCCGAGGGAAATGAAAAATGTTCCTCTCCAAAAAAAAAAAAAAAACACGACTGATAAGATGTAAAAATGTGTAACAATAGATATCAGGCTAGTTAAGTTCGCTCACATCACTTTCTTATCGTTTACGTGAACGTACATGACACCAACGCAATAACTGTTAACTACCGATCGCTCGGTTGCTTGTTTCTTTTTAAAAAGGTATTTTATCGTATATCATCTAATAATTGTTATATCTCGGAATACTCCATGAACGAGATTAATCCCCGATTAGTTTCTTTTATTATCTTGGTATTATTTTATACTTGAAAATGATACATTTTAAATGTGATACTTTTCATAGGAAAAATAATCTTTCGATGCGATAGTTCGGACAATTTTTTTTTATTTTTCCTTTTTTTTTTTTTTTTAATTTTCTTGTTCTCACCATCTTTCATTTTATCTTCCTCGATTTTTTCGTAGATTCTCTCTCTCTCTCTCTCTCTCTCTCTCTCTCTCTCTCTCCATTTCTCTCTCTCTTTTTCCATCTCTCTCTTTTTCTCTCTTTATCAACAATAAAACGATTTGGAAAAATAACATTCGAAGCGAAACGAGCCCTTCCGGCGTGTTGATGAGTTCGCAAAAACAAAACAAAAAGAAATAAATAAAAAAAAGAAATAAATGAACAATGGGAAAAGACAGAAATGAAATAAAATTAATAACAATCGTGCGACGCATTAACGTGTGTGACATAACGAACGAGGAAATACTTCGTGAATTTGAAATTTTTGGAATTGTCAACGAAATACTATTATATGCGCATGTTATGTTTCCCATCGTGGATGTCATTATATTTATCTTATCTGCACGTGATGGAACGTACGTTGATCGTTCTTTTTTTTAATATGTATATATATATATATATTTTTTTTTCTCTCTTTTTAGTTTTTTTTTCTTCTTTCTTTTTTTTTTGGTTGAAATCTACAGAAAAAGCGACGGCGGGTTCGTTCAGCAAGTTCACCTTGAAAAGAACTGCGCCTTAATGGGTCAGCAAAGTAAATACACGTTCTCTGTTTTCCTTCTATGGTCGCATCGAATGATCCCGGAACAGATACTCTCACCTGTACGTTCAATAATTCAATAATTTTTCTTTTTCTTTTTTTCTTTTTTGTTCCTTTCTGTATCGGTAAGGTGAGTGACTCGTTACAAGAAATTAAAAAATAAACGAAGAAGGGAAAAGAATAATTACCGGATCTATCATCCTCGCAAATCTTACAACTGCGGAATATGAATATTATTTATTTATCAGATTTCATCATTATATTTAAAGAACATTTATTTTGAATATAAACAAAAAAAAATTGAAATCGTCAATATTTTTACTTAATATTTCTTTACTGCTCTCTCTCTCTCTCTCTCCTCTTTTTTCTGATTTATTCGAAATGATTTTTCTTTTGTTCTTTTTTTTTTTTATTTACGAGATAATTGCAACAATTTGATTGATGAAATTGGAATACGAACACGAGTAACTTGTCAGATTTAATTTGTAAGAAATTTATTTTAAATACAAAAAAAAAGAATGATATTTATCCTCCACCACAAAACAAAAGAATGATAGTAATTTTTAAATTATAAATATCATTATAATAATCGTAAACATCGTAATAATGAAAATAATATTTTCAAGCGATATCGAGAATATAGATTTTTTGTGACAATTTAGAAATTATAACGAATAAAAATATAATCGAAGCCTCGATGTTCTTACTTGACATTGTCAACACGTGTTCGTGGTTTCTAGTGCGGTTACATTGCTCTCGTATGTGTAAATAAAAATAATACGAATGAATATTTTTGATATCGTTTTCATGGTCTATGAGGTTAACTATAAATCCATCTATATTAATATGCGCATACAAAAAAAAGAATATAATAATTTCCAATGTGGTTTGAAGTGTTATTGTAATATTCGTAAATATTAATTCTATTCGTGCGATTGGGAAGTTACGCATAATAATTAATTTTACCGATGTTTAGAATAAAAAAGAAAACATAATTTTTTTGTATGAAAAAATTATAGTTATCATTTCTGTTTACAAAATTTTTTAAAGATCCGGTATAATATTTGCTTTTTCTTTTTCTGACGATTTCTAAAGAAATACAAAATCATAGCACATTAAGGAGTTAACGAGCGCAAAAAAGGATTAGACAAAAAAGAACGAAAAATTCGAGGACCGTAATGGTCCATTCTAAATGGCAAGAATGCGTAAAATAAACGAAACTTCCATGTGGATTCAGGATCGCTCTTATCTTAATGCGTAAAAGAAGAGAAAGCCATTTCTCCTTAACGGAATATAAACGTAAAAAGTTGCATGTTTACTTCTATATACATATCTATATCTATATCTATATATCTATATCTATATATACACACATATATATATATATATATATATATATATATATAATATTATATATATATAATATTATATATATATATATATTATATATATTATATTCTATATATATAATATAATATATTATATATATATATATATATATATATATATATATATATTATATAGATGCATATCAAATAATGTTAAATGTCTTAACATTGGAACTATTAAAATTGTCGAAAAGATGAATGTCAGAATCAATTTCTTTTTACAAATATTAAAAGTATTTATAATTATCACATAAAACGCTAACGAAAGTCTATTTTTCTTTATCTCGTTATTTTACAATTGAATATATTACAAAAAAAAAACAAAAAACAGATAACGAATAAAGGAAAAATAGCAAAATGTTTTATACAATATATCTATGAATAATATTGTACAATTATTTTATTATTTATTTTATTTCACTTAAATTATTATAAATCTCTTGATTTACGTTAAATTTTATATATAATACGTCTATAAATAATATTATAAAAAATTATTTTATTCTATTTTGTTTATATAGAAATGTTTCTAGAGAATATTCCACGTGTATATTATATATATATAAAAAAAAAAAAAAAAAACATTAATCGATAATAGTACTTTTAATTATTTGACTTTTAGAAAAAAAAAATTTCTGAGAAACTACCCTTCCTTTATTCCCTATAACGGTAAAATTGGAGAAAAGAAAAATTAATATCTTGTTTTGTATAAAAGTTGCGTAATTAGATTAAAACGAATTTATTTCGTTATTTCAAGATTCTTCTAATTGTTACTTTCAATGTTATTTTTTTTTTTTCTTTCATGTTCATTGTTGTTTTATAATTTCTAGCAATCGTACGAAGTTAAACGTACTAAATCTTGGAAATAAGTGGGTCGGAGAAGGCGCGTGAGTTAGTGTGCAAGATGCCGCAAGGTGTTGGGAACCAAAGGGAAAAGAGAAAGAAGAAAAGTGAGTCAGTCGCGTGATTCTCGAGTCTCTCCATATTTTCCGAGAGCGTCCCACTGCTCTTGTACCTCGGAAAGGCCGGTATGTTCAATTGAATGATAGCGATGACTTTATTGCACGTAGTCAACTCTATTACACCGACCTTTTATTCTCTCGAACGTCCTCGAAGCTCTGGTGTGTTATTCGTTATGAAAAAATATGAAAGAAAAAAAGAAAGAAGGAAAGGAAGAAAGAAAGAAAGTAAAATGAAAAAAAAAAAAAAAAAGAAAGAAGTTACAACGAGCGATTATCTACTCTTGCTAGATAACAGAGATTTATAGTGGATAAGTGAGAGAATAAAGATAGAAAAAAAAAAATAATAATAATATAAAAAATGTTTTTGTACGTTATTCAAAAATTAATAACTTTTTATAGACTATAATAAAAAGCTCGAAATTTGTTAGTATACATATAAAAATAAATATAATGTATGTATGTTTATATATAATATATATGTGTGTGTGTACACACAAAAATTAATTAACATTATTATTGTAAAATACATAAAATGTTTTATAGTAATACCATTATCGTAATAGTACATTTAGAAAATAATAAAATATTTCAAATATATATTTTATGTAATATAATTGATATTAAAACTGTCAAATTCGATGAAGTTACGAATTTTAAGTGTCTTGGTTTATTATTGAAATCACGATTACCACAAAAATGTTAAACATATGCTGTTTGTGTCAAGCAAAGTAGCATACGTGATAAAAATATATCGCTAATACTAATGTTTGAAACAAAAATAGTGTATTGTTGTAACAGGAACTAATAATCTTGGATGGAAATTTCTTCTCTAGTATTTTTATGAAAAAAAAAAGAAAAAAAAATATTATCAACATCTATTTATTCAAAATTCATTTTTTTATCTTAATCATGTAGAATCGTCGTATTTTACGATACATGGCGACAAAAAACAGTGATTTTATAATTTCTTAAATGGGTTATTACAATTTTTATATTTAGTGAAAAGATCGGAATACATTATAATATATATATATATACACACGATATCTCATTTAAAGTTTCGTGCACAAATTATTTCCCAAACTATAGTTTGTGTCAAAAAAAAAAAAAAAACAAAAAAAACAAAAAAAAAAAAAAATTTCAAATAGAATTTACACTGCTTCGAGACGGTGTCTTATAATGATCACAAATCTTTTCTAGGCAGACTTGCTCCAAGATTTCAAGGTGACCTTTGTTCTATTATACGGAACTTAAATTATCTGAAAAGATTAAGGCATTATGGCCGATAAATAAAATAAAAGGTAGAGCCAGTTAAATAAAAATATATACCTAAATACAATATAAACAGTTCCATATAAAACAACAAACGTTATTTTGAAATCTAGGAAAAAAGGAAAATCAAGAGGATGATCGTGGTCGTCATAAAAGGTCCCCCTTACCATCTTACTCGAAAGAGATTAGGATTTATTTGAAACATTTCTTAAAACTTTTATACTGAAATCTATTGAAATTTATATTAGTTTTAAGATTATTTATTTTTATATTAATATATATATATATATATATATAGATTTATTTTACATATAATTAATATTTCACTTTATTAAAAATTAATATTTCATTTAATAAAAACTTTTTTGTTTCCATTATTCTATGTACTTTGCACGACACATCTCTTTCAACATATCCATTAAAAAAAATACCAAGCTGCTCGTACGGTCTATAAAGTTATTAGATGTTTAATGATATGCGCGTACTGTTCACTCATGTATCCATTATAACTTTTCACGAGATATTATACTACGGAGAATAAATATAGACGAGGATCCATCGACGAGTAATAAAAAAAGTCACAAGAGTATTTAATCTCCGAGAGAATTCAAACAAATCTACGACTTTGCGTATCGCGACGTAAAAGCGCATAAAATTTAATCCTTCGACCGTTGTCTCCTTGTTTACGCCAGTCTTTCGAAATTGCAGAAAATCTTTCGACTCTTATCATTATCACGCTGAATAAAACGAGGATATACACCGATGTGATCCTGGTATTGATATGTACATATATATATTTATATATGAAATTATAAGTTGATAAAAACATTAATATTTTATGAAAAAATATTATTAAAAAAAAAAAAATAATAATTGGTAATAATCTCTTCACATACATATACTAATACCAATCGTAATAATAATAAAATATTAATCTTCCCATCGACTATCATTCATCGTTTTCTTTTTCATCTATTAAAAAATATTTTAAAACCCGTTTTTAAAAAAAAAATATTGACGAGATAAGTATCATTGTTCGAATGTCGAAATTAGAAATACGAAGGCCGAATTGAAAAAGAAATAAATACTTGAAAATATTGACACACTGTGTCAGCGACATCGTTGAGAGAGAGAGAGAGAGAGAGAGAGAGAGAGAGAGAGATGTTGCGTGTTAAGCACGTTAGCTACTCGGAGAACCAACCGGCCAATCAGCCAAGCATAACTGTCCATAATCCATAAGTACCTATTTACAAATACGTAGAAGTGATAGGTACATTCATATGTATGTACATATGTCTGTATGTACGTATATGTTTACGCGGCAAAAGTCTCTCAAGAGAAAGATAATTCGAAAAGAAGGAACAAGTTCACAAATATTTATAAATTATTTGCTTATCAAAATTTCTCTTTCTTATGAACCCTTGTTAAAGGATTATTTAATTATGAAAGCGACAGCGAGTAAATAACGTTTAAAGTTTAATAATATTTTAATTATCTTTTTTTTCTATTGTTTCTTTTTTTTTTAATATTTCAAACCTTTTAATCGAAAGAAGTCTGTCTTTTAATCGAAGAATAGCTCTGTTTAAGTACAACAAAAAAGAATAATAATAATAATAATAATAATTTTTAATTAAATATAAAATACTCAGCATACCTTAATCATACTAAAATATACTTGACTTCGCGTAGGAGATTGCTAATCGTTAAAAAAATCTCCCTACATATTTCTTTCTCTTATATATCGCTAACGAGAGAGATAACAAGATAAGGACATAATCGATTGGTCCGAACAGGATCGATTGAATTACATCAAATTAATTTAGTTGGGATACATTCTTACATTCCTACGTATGTACACAGATATACGCGTATATATGTACGTGTATGTACATAGAACATTCCTACGTTCACGTACGACTCTGAGAGAAGAAGAAAACAAAAAAAAAGAAAAAACGCACGCAAGAGATTAGAACAGATAGAATAATCGCTAACCTATATAAGTTATATCGATTTGACTATTTTCGTGTTTGCTCGACGACGATTCTCTACCATTTGTCCGATTATATTTCTTATCTAGAATCGATGGACGTTCGAAACGCGTTTTTAACGACTAATTGCAAGTGCGACACCAATCAATGACTATCGACCTTATCGGGACGATCGGAAGAATATCCAAATTCTTCTTATATCATTTATTTGTCGTATCTGATATCATTTATTCATCCATTTCAAAGTTACTATTTTTAAAGCAATATTAATAATTTTTCATTATTATAAAATGTAATATCACATCGTGCAAGTTAAAAAATAACATTGACTTGATATATCGGTAACTAATTAATTACTTACTAATTAGTGTTTTGAAATGTCAGTTCAATTATCGTAATGGAATGGTCGAAGGATAAACAATCTTCAAAAGTCATATTTAATGTTTGGTCTTTTACACAAGGACGACAATATGTATATATATATATATGTATATATATATATATATATATATATATATATATATATATATATATATATATATATTAAGATGTAGATATAATTAACGTGAAAATATTTCGAAAGTTCCATGGATTCTTGTATTATAAAGGAAGAAAAGCATGGAATGTAGCCTATTTATTTACTCTGATACGTTTCAAGAACTCGCCTTCTTGTGCTTATCGTCGGTCGATTAAAAATCTTCGGGCACGATAAACTTTCTCTTTCTCATCGTTCGCGCATACGTTATAAATCGATCGGTATTCTTATTTCGGCAGTTCGAAATCCTTTACGAAACAATAAATAAACAAACATGCGAATAATCGACGATTTTGGTATCAGTCCCGACGCATGTACTATCGTCGCATTGTAGATAAACAATTTTCTTCGTACGATAAGGACGCCATTTTGGTACAAATTGCGTTCGAAAACGTAATGGAAAACTTTCTGTCTTTTTTAAATAATATTCATTAAAACTAAATGATAAACCCCGTATGTACGGGGTTATGCGCGAACGCACATGCACGAAAAACACCATTGAACGGTAATACGCGCGTACACAATTACCTACGTTCGAAATTTTCTATTGGACAAAGACGTAAGAGTACTTTCGGTACTTGTTATGTCGTTATTCCAAGGCGTGGCAAAAGAGTTACGAACTAAGCGATCGAGTAAACAACGGAAAGAAAGGAAGGAAAAAAAGGATAAATAAAATAAAAAAAAAAAAAGAAAAGAAAAGAAAAGGAAAGGAAAGAAAAGAAGAGAAAAGAAAAAAAAAAGAAGCAAAAGGGGAAAAATGTTTCGTGTACGCACCAACTTCGGCATGTTGAACAAAAAATTCCAACATATCTTCGGCCCTTCGTTGCTGTCGTTACCGTCTATTCACAATCAACCGCGAAACCTTCGCGGTTCTTTCTCCCTGTTCTCTCCGGCTACGAGCAGTTTGTTCGTTTTGATCCTCGAGTGCGCGCGCGCGCGCGCCGAGTAGAAAGATCATAAAAAATAATAAAAGGCGAGTCGTGTCCTCGTTGACGTCTTTTCGTGATTATTCAGACGATTATCGAATTTCTTTTCGATGATCTCGACAATCATGGAGAGTCTTCCGAAAGTCGGAAGTCTTAGAGACAGAGACAGAGACAGAGAGAGAAAGAGAGAGAGAGAGAGAGAGAGAGAACGAAAAAAAGAGCGAGAAAGATAAAGAGACGAAGAAAAGTAATTTGTTGATTAAAAAAAGACCACGAATAACGCGACCGACGAATAAATACGAAGTAATGCAAGAGAAAGAAAGAAATAAAGAAAATTATAGGGAAATTTGTCAACGGCAAATATCGTCCGAATCCTTCTTTTTTATTTTTTTATTTTTTATTTTTTTATTTTTTATTTTTTTATTTTCTTCTTGGTTTCCTTTCAATCTTTTCGTATCTGTTATTCTTCTCTCTATCTTCCTTTTTATTTACTTAAAGTTCGATCTTTCTCTCACTTCATTCTATAAATGAAGACGAAAGACGAAAAAAGAAACAAAAAAATCGACAATAATAAACACTTGGGGAGAGTGAGAAACGACGACGATGATAACGCACCTTCTCACACGGGTTACGCGTTTAAACTGAAACTGATTCTCTGGAACCGTGCGCAGCTTCGTCTGGGCCCGCGAAAGTTAGACGCGCATGCGCGTCCACTCGACTCGTCGTCGTTGCCACTCTCGAGAAAGTATCTTCCACCGTTCACCCCTCCCTCTCTTCCTCTATCTCTCTCTCTCTCTCTCTCTCTCTCTCTCTCTCTCTCTCTCTTTCTCTCTCTATCTCTGCATCGCTAAATGCCAAATTTATTTCTTCTTCTATGTCCATCATCTTTAAAGTTACGTTTTTCTTTTTTTTTTTCCACGAGAAAGAGATAATTGAGAGAACAAGACATGAATGGAAGCGTCATTAAAAGGGTTACTGACGTTAATTAATATCAATTTATATGCGTCAGTCGCGGTGCAATCCGTTGGATTCGTGCCATCCACACGAATTCCATCGGTCTTTATAATTTCATTAAAAATTCTTAAGATTGTTATTTTTCTTCTTCTTCTTCTTCTTCTTCCCCCTCCTTTCTTCTACTCTTATAACATTAACTTTCTTCCTCCCTCTCTCTCTCTCTCTCTCTCTCTCTCAATCTCTCTCTCTCTCTCTCTCTCTCTCTCTCTCTCAATCTCTCTCTCTCTCTCTCTCTCTCTCAATCTCTCTCTCTCTCAATCTCTCTCATCTTTCTTTCTTTCTTTGTTTCTCTTTTTTTGATAATAAAATAAATAATGAGTTAATGAAATTTAAACAAGCTTAAACA
>OU426851.1:5848091-5873091 GCA_911387685.1 Dolichovespula media | reverse complement strand
AAGTGTTATTCACCGTTCGTGGTTACGATCAGGATGAAAGAATGTAACTTCGCCCACATCGAATGAAGACCGTTGATAATCATTTTTGAACCCCCTTAACCTTGCGCGCTCGCGTGCAAACTGACGATATTATCATAAATACGATCTCACGAACACGTACTCGTTTGCGAGAGAGAGAGAGAGAGAGAGAGAGAGAAAAAGCAGATTTATATATATATATATATATATATTTTATAGATATATATAGATATATATAAATATATAAATTTTATAGATATATATATATATATATATATATATATATATATATATATATATATATGATAGTTACACATGTGTATATAAAATATATATATGTATTTTATATTTATATTTTACTAAATTTTCATTTTGCAAAATTTCTTAATAAAATCTTAAAGGCGAGGTGACGTTAAACAAAGGTGATAGATCAAATAAAATCATAGAAATTTTCAATGAATTGTTTTTCTTCTTTTTTTTTTTGTTTAAATTTTAAACGGACGATAATAATGGATAGGGAGACGCATAAAGAAAATGTAGGAAACGATGTACTATATAACGATGGCACGTCTGAATATTAATCTCTACGAGTCGAGGTACACATATAAACGATATTTATTCCTTTTAACAAATTGAAATTGTTCGTGACAATCTTCGAGGTAGGCCTTACAATTCGTCGCGACAATTAATAAAAAAAAAAACTGAAGATTTGAGATTTGCAATTTTTAAGAATTTTACTTAATATAGTACTTATTATTTTTTTTCTGTTTTTTTTTTTTTTTCTTTTTTTCTTTAGTTATTTAATAAAAATATTAGACGGAGATTGATTTGAGATAATTAACGTAGAGACCTAACGGAAGTGATCGATTTAAAATCAATGATTTTAAGCTGATATTGATACTATCGATTGAAAATAATACCTTCGGACAATGATCGATAACATTTGGAAAGAAACAGACGATTATGCTTATCTTTAAAAGTACCAATGAGGTCAGCCACTGTTGGTACGACAAAAAGTGTGTATGTACGTCGTACCGTTTCATTTCTCGAACGTCTCGCATCCGGACGCGACTCGCGTATTTCATGATCATCGTATCGTCGAACGATCCATGCGCTCGCTTACGTGAGCTCCTCGCGTGCTCGCACATTTCACATATTTTAGTTAGCTAGCCGAAAGAGGTGCGGTCTCTATTGCGAATGCAAAATGCATAAAGGTGAGGTCTCTGAACGCGATACGATTTCGGCTATGCAGCTTTACGTCATCGCCATCCTTTTTTCCATCTATCTAACGTAATAATTAATATTTTCATCATTTTCCTATTAGAAATATTTAGATAAAGTTAAGTATACCGATTCGTACATACTTGATTGTTTAAGCCTTTAATAAATGATTTTTTATTAATTTTCTTTTTTTTTCTTGAAATTTTTATGAACATATTATGCTATATACTAATTGTTAAGTAAATATAACAATGGAAATAATAGCAAAATTACATTATCGTCATATTCGTTTTCTTTTTTTTTTTTTTGTATAGACTACATTGAATGTTAGGTCGTAATTCATCAATTATATGCATTTAAGAATTGTTGGAACCTTTTTATTGTTTTTTTTTCTTTTAGAAATTTCTAAGGATATATTGTATACCATAGAAGCTATGAAGTTAATATAACAGAAAGTAGAAAAATAATAGAAAAATTACTTCATCATATTATCATATTCTTATATTCATAAAATTTCTTATAAATATATTATATGTTGTATTATAATTTCACTATTAAAGTATAAAGATTTGATGAACGTCTTAAATAACAATCAACGAATATAGTTGGATGTAACCAGAGACTCAAATTTAGATAATTCCAAATTTGGGACTCAAATAAAAACGGAAAATTTTTAAAGTTACATATGAAATATGATTAACGATAATGACCACATTTTAGAGTAATCAATTTAATAGCTTTTTAACTATCCCTTTTTATTACTATTCTATTCGATAGGATATATACCTAGGGGGTCGTTAAATTACAAATTACAAATACCGAGAATCTTTTAATTACTTCTACTCGCTGATTGTGTTCCTTGTATGTCGCACGTGACACGAATTCCTAACATTTGTCACATAATCTTTATAATAATTAACGTCCCCTCCTCTTTTCTCTTCTAATCGTATAATCGTACTTAACGCAATTTCAATCGACGAGGACGGTCATTCCATAGTGAAACTTTTTAATCGCAGTATCATAGTAAAGTTTCCGTTAGTCTATACAAGTGATTCTCAACCTTTTATGCTACACATACCCTCTGATAAATGTGTATCTAATTCTATCATGCATCTCGTATAAATACATAGAACTATAATTATAGTATAACAATGACAATAAAATACAACATATATATATATATATATATATATATATATATATATATATATATATATACACACATTAAACTTTGTATTTATAAATTACATATGTCGATAAACACAAAAATTGACATAAACGATTCAAGGAATCTTATAAAATTATAAACATTTTGCGGTATAATCGGTCTAATGGTTACATGTCAGGGTCACGGCGTAAATTAACAAGTTTTACTACGTATGTGTTCTTGCACCATGCGTGGATTTGAGAATCCCTAGTCTGTAATAATAAAATGCGAAGGCGTACTAGCGTAACAGGAAATACGTGTAAATAATTCGGAATATCTACTATTAATTTCTATGCGTGTCACTTTATGGAATTTCGTACCGTCTAATTGTTCATATATAGTCGACTTTCAACTTTCTTTGTGTTATCATACAATATTATCGATCCCTCATTTTTATTTCATTCTATCTTCTTTATCCACTTATATCGCAAACAAGCGTTACTCATATACGTAAAATCTTCGAATATTTATCGTTACATAATTTACATTGCGCAGAATAAACGACAATACAATGCAACTGATACTTATCTCGTATAGATACAAAAAAAAAAAAAAAAAAAAACAAGAAAAGGAAAGACAAGAAAGAAAAAATATCTATGTATTGTTATACAATTTACATTGTATAGAATAAATAACGATACGATGTAACTGACGTTTCTCTCGTATAGATAAAAAAAGAAAAGAAAAAAAAAGAAAAAAAGGGAAAAATAGAAAAAGAAGAAGAAAAAAGAAAAAGGAAAAAGGAAAGAAAAAAAAGAAAAGAAAAGGAAGAAGAAAGATAAAAGATAAAGAAAAAAGTTTTATATCGTTTCAGCTTGGAATTGGACTTATCATTAGTCGAGGTATTTTCCTAATTTATCATTTAGCCTAAGATAATCTTCAGACTCGATTGGTGCGACTGATCGTTAAACGTTATCATAGACGGGTAAATGATAACGCGTTAACTCGGTGAAAGTGATGAGAGCGAGAGTCATATACGGTTAACGTTTAGTATTTAGAGCTTTGTACGTGTGCGGCCACATACATATTTTTTGTTCTCTATCTATACAATCCAACGATAAAGGTTCATTGCTTAACCGAAATAATACGGATGGACTATCGTTCAAGTCATTTTCACTTATTTGCGTCTCTATTCTCTTTGTTTTATTTTAAACAATCGGGCTACGTGAGACGTTCCTTAATCTAATAATATTAACGATAAACGGAAACAAAGTTCAGATACGTTTCCTCATATTGTATTAATGTAATCTTTCAACGCTTTATTTATCATCTTCTTTATTATCAACGTATCTCAATACCGTTTATTTTTAATCCGTAATCGAAATATCCATACTTTTACTTCTATCCCAAACTACGGACCGCCATTTGTAAAATAGAAATGTATCGGTTAATAAGATAAAAGGGATATACGAAAGAAAGCTCGATTAAGTCTAAGCTCCAGAGCAAAGACTTCGGATAATTTTTATGATTGGACCATTAGATTCAATTAGAAGTCTCCTCTCGCGTGTTTGTCACGTTCCTCCTCGTGACTATGCTCAAAGTGGCTTTCATATGTTGAAGAGAGAGAGAGAGAGAGAGAGAGAGAGAGAGAGAGAGAGAGAGAGAGAGAGAGAGAGAGAGAGAGAGAGAGAGAGAGGTGCTCGCTCGAGAATAAACTACATGCGTATATATTTACATATACATATATATATATATATATATATATATATATATATATATATTTGTACGTATTTACATATGTATATACGTACTATGTACTTACAATACTATGTATGGATGCCACGTCATTTTAATGCCATTCTTGTCATGTTATGTGACGATTGTAGGACATTCCTCAGGATTCATGATATTTTTATTACTTAATTGTTTCTTTTTTTCTTCTTTTTTTTTTTTTTTATACGTGTACTCACATAAGCGAGACAACATGACACGATGTCACGTCATTTTAATAACATTCGTCTTGTCTTACGCGACTATTTTAGGACATTACTTGAGATACACGAATATTTGTATTATTTAAATATTTTTTTTGTTCTTTCTTTCTTTTTTTTTTTTCTTTTTTTTTTATTCCGAGTAACGAGAGAGGGAAGTAAGGAGTTGGCACGCGCGCAAAAAAAAAAAAAGAAAAAGAAAGAAGGGAAAAAGAAAAGTAATAAAGAAGATTCTTCATCTTTATCAGAGGAAGTAAGTCGTAATTTACATGTAAAGGCTAATGGACATTGCACGGAGTCGTTGTCGTCGTCATCGTAGAGGGTAGGCGGAAGAAGGAAGAGAGCAATCGCTTCGTTCGAAAGGCATAGCCAGCCTGGATCGTCTTTAGGTACGATCGGAATAACAATTAGATACCTATATCCATCCTATTGCAGTGCGAGAAAACTTCGTCATGAATCTCGTCTATTATTCTTTAAACGTTCACCGGTTTAACCTTAGATACCCGTGACATGCGTTCGCCATTTTTCTTTTTTTTTCTTCTCTCGTGTACATATACATATACAAATACATACATATATATATATATACATATACATATATGTATGTCTGTACAGAATGGACCAAAAGTTTTTAGATCGTATTAAAAATCAATTACTCTTGAAAAAAAGAAAAAAAGAAAGAAAAATCCAATCCAATTCCTCAATTGGACGAAACAATGATTTTTGGTAAAAAAGAAAAAATAAAAAAAGAAAACCTTTCAGCGTGTGAATGAACAAAACAGTTTGCTTAAGATTCGTGGTATGCACGAACATAAACATATAGATATTATACATATAGTACGTATGTCTATCTTTAAACTCTACTGTGCCTTGAGATACTTGTACTTGAACGAATAAATCACGTTTGTTCTCGCGATAATGACGAATCCAAGAAAATCCCGAGTAACATCTTCTTCTTCATCTTATTTTTATTTATATTCGACCTTGAGAACGTTCAATCTGATCGGAGGAAAGAGGACATCTTATATATATTTTTTTTTTCTTCACATCTCTTTGCTTACGATGTATCGTGTGTATGTACGTATACACACACACGCGCGCGCGCGCGCGTTAATTCTAAAAACAATAATGTAATTCTCGATCGAAATTACTCTAGCCTATTTTTATTAACGAGAATAAGACCGATTTGAATTTTTCTCAAGGATTTACTTTTCCTATCTTTCTGAGTCATTTTACTCTCGATCATTGCCCTTAGAATTATATATGTCGAACAATGATCTTTTCAAGATATTTATAATTACATAAGAGAAATACGCAAAAATTCTTATTTATATCATTTGTCATTCCAGCGTAAATTATTCATCTTAGTATAACGTTTCGAACAATAGTCTTTTCATATATCTATAGTATAAGATGAAAAATATGTATGTGAAAATTCATTTTTGTTATTTTCCATTAGATCATTCCTCGTAGAATTATAGATCAATCAATGATCGTTTTCAGATATCTACAGTTACGTAAAAAAACTCGTAAATTACGTAGAAAATTCGTATTTCTTATTCAATGATATTCGCTCTTTTTATTTCATTATTAGAAATTAGATAAGAATTAGAAATTGATAAATGTAAACGTTTGAATTCGTTCGTTCGTTTTTCCTCCCTTTTAGTACATTTTTTTTATTTTCTTTTATTTACTCGAAAGAAGTATAAAATGATAAAAAAAAAAAAAAGAAATAAAATTGTACACATATCTATATACATTTTATACTCTTAGTATGATGATCATTGTAAGAAATCCTTGACCCATCGCGAGTACTTTATTGATAGCAATAACCATGATTTATTCATTACAAGTGACACGATCGTTAAGATTTGACGTTGTGATATTAAGCTTCCATAAGTGTAATACAAAAGGAAATGTCTCTAAAAAGTTTCTTAATAAGAAGACATAAAATCTCGTAAATCCGATATAAATGATAAGAGGAATAAGATAGAATTGATTTAATCGTCGATATTTCTAATAATAACTTTAATCTCTTTTCTCACCTTGGTAATTCCAAGATTAAAGATCAAATTCCGGAAGAATGATTGCATGAACCGAGAAAGGAACTAACTTTACGGTTTAGTAACTAGATTAAGAATATTAAATTATTTCATTCCATTCGAGTGGTTTGCAAAAGTGATTTACGGAGAAGCTAAGAAGGAGAAAGTTTCAAAGTGTCTCGATCGTCATTGTTTTTAACCGCAAGCAAGCCAATATATATGTATATGTGTATATATATATATAGATATAATGCATGTATATATGAATATGTATATATATATATATATATATATATATATATATATATATATATATATATATATTCCTTTCTTACTATTGAGTTACTCAATCGCGATCAATAGATCTCAACCATTTACAACGTCATGTAACTTTGAAATCACATTTTCATATATCTATCTTTTTTCAATCTTATTTCGTTTTCTCGCCACAAAATGAATCATTCAATTATATTCAATGATTATTACTTGCTAAGTATAACTTATACTATATAAATAATGTCTATATAAATACACTATATTAGTATAAGTAATACTTATATATTATATAGTACAAATATACATATACTTATATAATACAAATATTAATCTTCGCGTACAAATCGACAATTAATTCCAATTATGTTATACTTACAATTAGTACAGAACGGTTATGTTAATACAAATTATATCATTATTTGCCCGTAATAAAATTGTTTGTTTAGAGAGAAAAAAAATTGAAGAAACAATTGGAAAAAAAATTGGAAAAGAAATTGGAAAAAAAATTTAGGAAAAAAATTGGATGATAGATGATCGATATAACAATAATGGCTATCGATGATCATCGCTATTATATACATTTTGAAAATGTATCCGTTACAATATATCGAGATAAAAAGAAAACTTTCGTAAAAATGAAAGAAAGTTTGTATCTCACGTAACTTAATTATCTGATAATTAACCGATAGACTTTGCTTTTTAGCACGCAAACATCCATCTTGGCGCGTTGTGACGCTCCCATTTAATTGACTTCCGACTGGAAAGTAATTTACTTACTTGGATAAACGATAAACATGAGTTGATAAATTTTCCACTAGTAAAGTTATTGAGAAAATATATTGAACGATAAATCGAAGTTAAGAGAGATTAAAAAGAACTAAGAGGAAAAAGTAAAGCGAGAGAAGCAAAAAGTAAGGTAGAGATACAGACAAAGACAAAGAGAGAGAGAGAGAATGAGATTATAAAAAACGAAAAAGAAAAAGAAAAACAGAACAAATAAAATTCTCGTAAGAAGAAACCTACGCGATGTAACTTATTATACCGATATACAGGATGTCCGCAGATTATCTCTACGTTTCTGTCTGTTACGATGGACAATTGACAACTGTAAAAATTTCTATGCACGATGTTTATTTTACAGAGCTTAAAAACTTAAAGTATTTGTTTGTTTTTTTGCTTGTTTGTATCAAGTTAGCCTATAATAAAACAGATGGATTGCACCGTGAAGGTACTATTCATTGACCAGTTAGATCTCCTGACATCACAATCTCTTCTGATATCTTTAATCTGAGGATTCGTCAAAGATCTTACGTACAATATGCGGATTACAGAAATCGACGATTTAAAAACAAGGACAACAGTTGTTATTGAAAAAGATTATGTAGAATTGTCGTAATGTAAGTAGACAAAAGATTTGACGTATCGACTGAGAATGATTTTTCTAATCGTTAATGCACATATCAAATATTTCTAATGTCGTTAATTCGATAAAAGAAACCTTTTAGGGAAGTGCGGATTTTCAGAATTCTTCTTTTTAACATAATATCCCATACTACGTCGGAAATTTTATTCAATGATAAAATTGTACGGCTAATTTTTGGAAACCCTATAGTATTCCTGCGTAAAAGTGGAATTTACATTGTAATCGATTCCATTATTATTATAGTTCTTTCCGTAGAGAAGCATTGTAACATACGCAACGAAATACCGCCGTCGGACATCGCTCGACAAGTTTTTAAACGGTTTCGTAAGACGATCGTCACAAAGTTTCGTAAGGAAGACATATTCCTCCGTCATATGTACATAAATATATATATATATATATATATATATAGGTATGTATATGGATAGAACGTATGTACGTAATGCAACGTGAAAACGACCTAAGAAAAATAAACCGATTAAATGTAATTAAATGTAATTGGAATTATCGTTAAAATTGTGTGTGTGTGTGTGTGTGTGTGTGTGTGTGTGTGTGTGTGTGTGTGTTTATATCAAATGTTATATACAAAAAAAAAACATTGTATATATCAAGTTGTAGATGCATGAAAAGTCGTACAATACATCATACAATTTATGCAACGTTAACAACATATAATATAATTTTATGTTTAACTTATATGCAGTTATATGCAAAGTTGCTAAGTAGTGAAAAAAATTAATATGTTATACGTGTGAAGTCATAGGTATATGTAATGTTCTATGTACAACTATACCATCCATATATATAATTTTTTATATACCTATTATATATACATATATATAATTTTTTATATACCTATTATATATACATATATATAATTTTTTATATACCTATTATATATACATATATATAATTTTTTATATACCTATTATATATACATATATATAATTTTTTCAAGTTTTATACATAATAACATTACATATATCCGTATTTATAACTTCGTATAAAAAATTTTTGTCGTTAATAGGACATATTACCTACGTACGCCCGAATGGGATTTCTAATTTTTCCAACATTTTTCTTATTCTCTTTTATTCTTTTTTCTTATTCACCCAAATCGTAAGATTAGTCCTCTTCTTTTAGCGGTAACGTAAATGCACCATTCCTAGGACAAATCTAGGATTTCCCATATAAGGTATGTAAGACTAGTGCAAGCCGTTACGTACAAAGACGCGTCCGTGAATAAGAAAAATAATCGCGTCCTGAATTTCCACCTTTTCAGTGTGATTTCTTTATACAATACGATCGATTTAACGTCATCGACCCAACCTTCTTCCGAATGACGAAGCAGAGAGGAAAAAACTATGTCCTTATATCTTTGTTTTCTCTATCTTCCTTTTTTTCTTTTTTCTTCTTTCGCGAATGAAATTCTCATGAGATTTATTGGAATTAAAAAGGAATCGTTGTTCATTCGATGTTCACAAAAAGTAACTCTTTGTTTAGTAATCAAATTTCTTTTTGTCGCTACATTTAAAAGAAAAAATAATAAAAAATATCTTGTCTCGCATTATAATAAATATTATAAATTATTATATAAACGGATATATATTATATATATATATATATAATATTTATTTATATTCTTAAAAGATATATCTTATGATATAAGAAATATATTTTATAATCATAAAAAATTATAATTACGAGTACTGTAAAAATTATACAACAACATATATGTACTTGACAAACGTTAATCTTTAGATATAAATCGATAATTAATTTTGTTGAGAAAGAAAAAAAAACGAAACAAAATTAAAAAACCAAAAAAACAAAAAGAAAAGAAAAATACACTCGCACGCGTAAATACCCATGTGATTTCGAAGTCGCATGACGTTACACATGTTAACATAAAAATTACAAGAACGATTAGGTAAACATACATCACTGATTGTTCTTACAAACAAAAGGATTATAGATGATATCTGTGGTTATCGATACGTTTGAGTAAACTAAGGTGCGATTTCTTTCAATAACTCGAAACAATAAAAATAGTGTTAGGGGAAAGGAATGTGATTTTTTATAAGGAACAGAATGTCTTTTCTGAAGAGCAGATAACCGCTTTAAATCGTTCCCATTTCGTTTTTCCGTACAATTGCCGTATTTATCCTGGCCATTTTGCTCTCGAAGATAGCGACATGGTACTGATAACCTTGATGGATTGCTCAGAACGTTGAAACGTTGAATAGTGATCGTCGAGTCACGTTTTTATCATATGCGCAATAGCAAAACTAATTTTACGAATACGCCGATTACGTATCGTAATTGTTAATTAATAAATAATTCGAAATAAGATAGAACATTTCTCTCTCTCTCTCTCTCTCTCTTTCTTTTTTTCTTTCTTTTTCATCGAATGTTTTAAAATAGAACGACAAAGTAATCCAGTCCGCTAGACATCTTTCATGGTCATCGTTTTCAAGGTCACACCTTTCGTAACCTTTAATCGCACAATCTTATGTACACTTAAACGTTATATACGTAAATATTCATTACATATAACGTATAAAATATACTTCGTAGTACCGAAATTTTAATTATGGAATGCAACGCTTGTAAGTTCAGAGTATTATCCTCTTGTCATCCTTAATTTACGCTTAACGACCTCGAATTAATTTATATTGTCACGTATGATGCGCCATTGTCTTCTTCTTCTTCTTCTTCTTCTTCTTTATTTGTCAGGTCGTCGTAAAAAGAAAGAGAAGGAAGAAAAAAAGAAGCAGAAGAAGAAGAAGAAGAAGAAAAGAAAATTGTCAAATGCAGTTAAGAAAAATTTGAGATAAGCTGTTAAATGACGTTAACAGAGAAAAATTTGGTTACTTTATGTCACGTATATAATAACTTTTGTTAGATAGGAGTATCACGTAAAGAAGTTAACTCATGAGTGAATTAAATCGGTTAAATGCAAAATGAATTATATGATGAGTACTATAAATTTAAGGTATTATATATTTACATTTATATTGTATTATTATATTTGTTTTATTTTATTATATTTTATATTTGAGGAAAAAGAACGTACGTGAGCGAAATATATATATATATATTATATGTATTATACTTATTATATTTGGTTATATGATTTAAAAGAAACGTACGATAAGAAAAAGCCATTTGAGATATAATATCGCATAATCTATGCAATTTGATAAAACTAGACAAGTATAAAGGCTAACTTAGATAATAGAACGAATAGTATCACGTACAAAGACGAATACCTGTGACAGATAACGCAAATGCCCGTAAAACACGCTAAAACGAGATGATAAGAATAAAACGCTAGATGCTGCAAGAGATCACTACTACGGCGAATAGTACAAGTCTCTCTGTGTTAGGGTATTAGTAAGCAAACAAAAAAGGAATCACGTGTAACGTAAAACATACAGAAAAGGATTAACAAGTATTATTGTGTGATATATGTGTACGAATATAAACCGAGTAGAAGAATAGTGCAAAACATCTACGTAGGGAAACATAGAACATAAAATTAGAAGTGCGTATATACCTGCGTCATTGTAAATATTGATGAAAAATAAATATGCCGGAAAATGTTTCGTGAATCGGATTAATATTTTGACGTCGGCGGAGGAGGAGGAGGAAAACAAGAAAAGAAAAATAAAAATAAAAGAGAGAAAAAGAAAGAAAAGCAATTACTGAAAAGTGACAACACGGCGGCGCAAGGTTGATATACTTCTTCGTTTAACACGTGATTTGTTTTAATTTTACAATACGTATTCTACGTTGTGAAATAATTCAGCAACGTAAATTTTTAGCCGTAAAAATGCAAATCGTCTTTTGTTTTTTTCTTTTTTTTTTTTTTGTAATCTACTCATCGAAAATAACATCGATCGTTTCATCCTCCAATTTAATATATTTATCAATGTAATGAGATTAACGCGTTCTTGAAAAATATATATATATTTGTTTTTTTCTCTATGGGGATGTGTATGTATATTTGGATGTATTTTCCGAGAGAAAAAAAAATCGTAGCGAACTATAATGTCGAAGAACGGTGACATCACCCTTACTATGCAATTTTGGATCCCGCATGAAAATTCGTAATACATATACATATACATATATATATATATATACACATGTACATGTATGTACATACATATAGGATATATGTATATGTATGTATATACATACATGTATAATTGCGAAAGTCAAACATATATAACTTACATACTTTACCATGGACATGCTCGGCTACGTTCACTCGTTATTATTCGAATGAGTGGAATAGTATCGGGAACGATTAGTCAACTACGTCAGACACATTTTTCAAAACTCTCAAACAAGATTATATTCTTTACTTCGATCGCTTTGATGTACATAATTGTTAAAGGAAAAAGAAATGAAAGGATGAAGAAACAACAAATAAATAAATAAAAAATAAATAAATAAATTAATGAATAACGTCATTAATATCAAGACAAGGATGCTTCGATATATCAAAATAATAGTAATAATAAATCAATGAAAAATCATCCGTAACTAATTATAATCAGGAAGAAGGTATCTATGCAAGATGAGACCTCTCCCGGAGATGCAATCGCAAACTACGATCAACATATCGGATTACGTAGAGATAGATGTGCGTAATATAAAGAATATTAAAAGATGAAACTGGAGAATCTCATATCCGTATTGCTTCTTTTTTAACCGGTAATCGTAAAATTTCGTAATATAAGATAAAACAACTTTTATGACGCTGAAGAAAAAGAGAGAAAGAGAAATTAAAGATAGAAAAAAATGTTGAATAAATTTGACAGAAGGTACAAATCATTTGAGAGATACACAAAGATACATAAATTGGTCACTTCGAGCAATAGGACAGGTACGTAGAATAGTATGTACGACTCCTTATGTACATTCGAGAACGTTAATTATTGAAAAACCAGTTTCTCGCCTCCGCGCGACGCGAGCGCCAATGGCGATTACGTAAAGACATAGTTTCGTGTTTTAATTAAAATATAAGACCTCTTAAGGACCTTAAAGGATTAGCACAAGTGTATATATATATATATATATATATATATATATATATATATATATACATATTATTTATAGGATCTCTGTCCTATATCTATACGTTTGACTTCATGGACCTCTTAGATTTAATTAATCGAATCATTTCTTCATTATTTTCGTGAAGTTATGTGATATTTATTTTTATTGGTTGTCTCTCGACAGATTCGAGAAGAAATCATGGTGGGGAGAGTTTAGGTCAAATGTCGTAACCTTAACCGAATTAATACCAACCACTTTCAAGTTTATCAAATGTTAAAAGTTTGATTCAAACGGGAGGACAAAAAATAACCTATTAAGAGAGAATGATCGATTGAATTCGTCGATTTCTCTACAGAGGATATTATAACTTTTATATAATATACCATGTTGTTTTCTTTATATTTCTCCTCTTTATATCACACCACGTAGGTTTGTACAAAGTTTTATTGGAATAAAAATATTCGATTTATTACACTTTACTAGAATCTTTAACAATATACAGGGTGGGCCGAAAGTTACTGGATGATAGCGAAAATTGATTATTCATCTTCTAGATTTCTCAAGTTAATTTTTCTTTCAAGTTGTAAAAACTACAAGGCTAGGAACTTTTTTACAATCTGCAAAAAAGAACGAAAATTAATCTAAAAAGTCTCGATGAAGTATAATTGATTTTGTTTTTTTTTTTTTTTTTTTTTTTATTAAATCATCTCGAAACTATAGGCTTGACTTATTCTCTTTTCTTTCTTTTTTTTTTTATATAAAATACAATATTCAAGTAAATATATATGTGTATATACGTCATATTGTTGTCCATCTTTTTTCTCTTTTCATCACATCTTTCTTACTTCGAAAGTTTGCAAAAGCATTTATTGCGATAAGATATGTATTCGATTTATCTATCCGTTACACTTTATTAGAAGATATTCTCTTTCTTTATTTTTTTATTAAATAAAATATATAAACTTCGGTTTATAAAAATGATCGAATGATTTGTTCGAACGTTTTCTTGCGTCTTCGAAGAATGAGTAATAACGTAACGTTACCATGTTCGCTGAAAACTAACGTCAACAACGATGATCGAAAAAAAGATATTTTCCTCTTCGTCTTATCATCTTGGCTGTATATTATTTTCGTTCTTTCAACTGAAATTGCAAATAGAAGGAAGGATCGTTTACTCGCATATAATGATACAAGCACGAAATTGGTTAAAACCGGGTAGCGTTTTAATGCCGCAAAGAGAAAACACAAAAAAAAATAAAAAATAAAAAGACTACTTTTTCGCCGTTTTATATTCATTCGCGTAAATAACACTAGCAATAATCGTAGACATATTCAGCGAACTATTCGTTGAGTCATAATATCTTTGAAATGTTCGTGAAATTGAATATTTATGAAGGAAAAATACGAGATGAAAAAAAAAATAATGTAAGACGATACGATAAACTAGTTTTTCCTACAGTATAACATTTTTTACCTCAATAGGATTTCGAGGTCACCTCGTGAGGATAGGTTCGTTGAACGTCATCGAGTATATATATATATATATATATATATATATATATATATATATATATATAATATTATATATATATAAAATAAAAACCACGAAATAAACCACGCTTGTACTTAATTTCATAGAAATAAAAAAAAAAGAGAGAAAACTTTTTAAATAAACAATTTAATCTTCGATCGCTCAATTCTGTTTCGTATCTACATAAAAAAATAATATGATGTAAAAATTATATTATATGATTTAGTACAGAAGAGGGAGGGGGATCAAAAGTTCCTAAATGAATTTAAAAATCAATTACTCTTTCCCGAAACTTTTTAAAGTAATTTTTGTTTTTTCCCTTTAAACTGTGAAAATACATGCCTAGAAAATTGTGTATAATTTCTTAAAATAAAATTAGCTCGGAGTCACGAGTAAGAATAATTGATTTTAAAAATTACCTAACAACTTTTTTCGATCCATCCTGTACTATTAAAATAGTAATGAAACAATAGTACTATATATACTAATACTAGTGTTTAGTATAATAGTATTTGTGATATAATAGAGAATAGTATAGTATTAATACATACAGGGTGGTTCTAAACTTTCTCTACCGTCTCAACGTAAAAAGCTTTGCCGTCGATAGATGAAATATGTATTTTAAGGGCATACTTTCTCTGATATTTGTTAAAATCTATAAAATAATTGTTATTTCAAAGGTTTTAGGGTGCTATATTCTTAAGGAAACAATTTTCAACTAATGTTTATGAGAGACCATTTGTTCAGGATTAAATTTCCTACAAAGTCTTGAACTAAGGCCAAAATGTTTGGGACCTTTGGGACGTTGTATACATATATATATATATATATATATATATATATATACATAGAATAGAAAGATATATATGATAAAGGGAGTCATTGTAAATATGTCGAAGATTATAACCGTCCCTCTATCCCAAAGTTTTGTACCAGGTAAATGGGGCACGGATAATCCAAGTTATGATTATGCAGTTGTCAATGCCTCTCTATATTGTTAATATAATTCTAAGCTATCGTAGGTCACTCAAAAAATAAGTAAATATTTTATCTAATATTATCTAGGAAAAAATAATAAATTTTGTGAAGAGAGAGAGAGAGAGAAATAATTTCGTGAAACAATATCACCGTAACGATGGCTGATAATGACTTAGTCATACTGTAAATATTTTTCTTAAAATTGAAAACGATCATTCTTCTTATCATTAACATAATGTATTTAACATATTTAACGTTTACTATCTTCAATTTGACGTTGATTATTTTACCCGCAATAACTTAGTTAATTGGTTAAGTGGCATTATGGTTATCTTAGATTGGGTCCTTTTAAGGTACTCTATTCTTTCCTCGAGTCTAGATACATTTTTTTGATATCTTGTATAATTACTGTATAATAGTATCTACCAATAGTGGTAATATGTGCGTATGTAGTAAACTCCATAGGTATTATATATGTATGTATATATATATAACATATAAAATATATATATATATATATATATATATATATATATATACACACAAAAAACAAGATAAAAGCTTCGGATATGAAGTTGCATTGAAGTTTACGCTAATAAAATTTAATCAAAATTATCAAATAAATATATACATATAAGCGTCTAAATTGAAAGTTATATAACGTTATAGTGAATTAAATCCGGTAGAGATATTTTGTCGAAAATATAAAAGATAACGAAATGATCAATAATTCAATAATGTTAATTTCAAACATCTCGTCGATCGTAACAAAGGCCAAGTTTTAGTTGGGAAAGTGTTGAGATGGTCGATTGGTCGAATCATGCGTATCACGTATAAGGTAGTTATTTGGCACAGTGCGCGTACCTACATATTAGTATCCGAGTGAGCTCATTAAGTACGTCCGTACTCATTTGGCAGCATTTCAAGGCACCGTTTTTTAATCGTCGAGATTCACCTATCAGGATAATTAAAAGGAACTCATTCGTCATTTGCGCTATTCTTTCTTTCTTTCCTTCCTTCTATTTTTTTTAGCATTCTGTTTTCCTCTGTTTAATTATAATTTTTAAAAAAAAGTAATAAATAAAAAAGAAGAAGAAAAGAATCATCGAACGCGTAAGAAGTCAATCGTATCGCGATAATAAAATAAAACGAATAAATTATGTAACGATTCCCATTTTATCGCATCGATATAATGAGTATTAGTTATTTATATTTACAAAAAGAATGTATATATATATATATATATATGTATATATATATATATATATATATATATATATATATATGTATATACACATATAAAAAGACAATGGAAAGTACTCAATGTATAATAGCATATAAGTGATCGTAAAACAGGAAAAGTTTGATTGTAAAGATCATTATAATTATAATGATTATATATGAAAAAAAAAATAAAAATAAAAATAAATTGAAAATTCAAATAAGAAAAAGTAAAATGTATAGCTCGAAAGTCATATAAATTAATATCGCTATCGATCCGCCATTGATAAATATAAATAAGAACGAATAATATCATCGTTAGAAAATCATTTGGATTTTACCAGTAATGATAGTAAAATAGAACAATGTTTCGAGGTTGATCCCCGACGGATATGAAAAAGCACGCATTACTCTCTCATATCAGTTCTCTTCGCGAGCTCATCCTAGCGTTACGAGTTAGGTAACTCTATGGTCCCAGTACTATAATACATAAACTGTATAAAATCGAAACTCATTAGATTTGTCTAACTTTACTACACAACTATGTATGTCTATTATATAGTACATCATGTAGATACATGCTACTGAATTATATCTGAATTTGAAATCATATCTGAATATTTATATTCTATTTAATATTTATATTTATATTATATTCTATTTATTCCTTTCTTTTTCCTCTTTTTTTTTTCCTTTACAAAAATCTTACACGAAATTTTGTACGAAAATTCTATATCTTTTTTATTTGTCTTTTTGCAACGAAAAATATCAAACGTACTTCGCAAAGAATTTTATTTATAAAACTTTTTAAGAACGATCGCTCGTTATCTCTAAAAGTCATTGAAATTGATTAAAATCAAAAGGATAAAGTTAACAATCGTTCGTGTAATTTATTACATATTAAATGTCAATAGTATCGCTATAATATTTAATGATATGAGGAGACATTTAACATTTATTGAAAACCATGAAAAAGAATAAAGAAAACGAGTTTATTGCAAATTATGAATAAGCTTATGTACATTATATTACGTATTATATAGTATTATATATATATATATATATATATATATATATACACGCACGCGCGCACACACACATGTATATATATTCAGTGGTTCAGGATGCAAAGAACGAAGAGTATGAATCTCAAATACGACGGATTCTGCGCGATCATCATGCATCATCATTGACCAATGTTCGAGAACTCTAAAGTATGTAGCAAGAATCTGTCTTTGTAAAAACATCAATTATATCGATAATAATCCGTCTCTACGGCGTCACGAGATTCCGATTATACATAATTCACGCGAAACGGATTTTCTTGCAACACGTAATTGGAATTGTAACTATGGAAGGAAAAGAAATCTTAAATATAGAGATACAAATATTTGTCTTGGGAACTAACGCGTAATTTCTTTTTTTTTTGTTTCTTTTCATTTTGAACGTTTCCACGTTGAAAACAATGTTGTACAAAAAATTAGATTAATCTTGTTTTTTGTCATTTATAATTCGAAAAATGTGACAGACATAAACGAAAAAGATTTATCTACAAACAATTTGTATGTTTTTTATATAACAATTGTATTAATAAATCCAGTAAATTTTACGCAATTTATAAAACCCTAGAAGATATCCCTAAATTATTCATATAATTCATTAGCTTAGAGATTAAATTCTAAACAAGAACATTGAGGAGAAGAAACGCCGGCATATAATCAATATAAGAAAGAAAATTCTTCGTAAAGTGTAAATGTTGACCGTTCTGATCGTCATAGACTTAAAGTTACAAAAATAAAAAGACGTCAGTACATAAGGAGGTATCATTTGCAAGACTCATTGACGCGAAGAAGCAAAAATATAAGTTTGTTAGTGCGAATGGAAACACAAAGACGAACTTGGTCCAAAAGTCATCTCATTTATTTAATCCGTTCGTAACCAAATACACGTCATCACAGGTGTGAATCATTTAAGCGACTTACCCAACATCATATGTTCACTTATTCACTTGCATTAATAATATTTGTTATGATATTATATACATTATAACAAAGAATATCGAATATATCATGAAAATAGAAATATGAAGAATAAATAATAATAAAAGGAAGAAATATGAAGGAAAATAAAGTAAATTAAAGTAAACTTAAATTAAGAAAAAAAAGACAATAATAATAAATCAAAATGCGCGCGCGCGCGCGCGCGCGCGCGCGCGCGCGCGCGCGCGTGTGTGTGTGTGTGTGTGTGTGTGTGTGTGTGTGTGTGTGTGTGTGTGTGTGTGTGTTTATGGCATAAGCAATATTATGTATAAGCAAAAGATGTAAAACATAATAAAAATCGGAAAAGATGAAAAATGAACGGGAATAAACAAAAATAGAAAAAATAAAATAAGAAAAGAAATATCAACAATTAGAGTAAACTTAAATTAAGAAAAAAATACTAACCGAAATAATGAATCGAAATTATATATTTTTCCGTCGTCGTTCGAAAAAGATAAGGAAGAAAATTACGATCGTTTCAACGAAACTCATTATGCGTTTCTATAATATGTAACAAGATTGCTGTTTCTGTTATTGTATAACGATTCACTAATACTAATTTACTAAGAGGATGCGCAACAAATAAGCAAAGAGGAGTGTAGCAGGAGTGAGAAATCGTTCTTGGGTTTTAATGAGCACGGTGATAAGGTGTGATTCACGGTCTCTCTGATGATATAATATGAAAAAAAAAAGAACAAGAAAGAAAAAATGCAAGACGCCAAGAGACACATAATGTCGCGTAATCGATCGGATCATCGTGCCGGATTTTTAATATCTTCCATTTCTTTCTACAACCTCGTCCTCTGCACAAATTGTATCGCATCGAACACATATTTCTTGTCAATAAATAAATATTTTATTGATTCGAATTTACATCCGTTCAATTTTCTTTTCTGGAAATTAATTTTTCTTTTTTTTTTTTTTTCTAATGAATAATACAACGATCAAATTTTATAAATGATCCAATTGTAAGTAAGTAATATACCGCTATATTAATATATAAATCAAAATTTTACCTACTATCTTAATCCCTAAGCTTTAAATAAAAAAAAAAATATATATATATATATATATATATTATTAAATGAAAATGTTCGTGCGTTTATCGACGCAGATGTGTAAAAATTATTCTCGTAACTTTCTATAGACATTTATACCTAATCGACATGATATATTTATTATATTTTCATCGTTGTCTATTCTCCTTTCTTATCCCGTTTTTTTTTATAATGATCTCTAATCGAACAAATGCTAACGAATCCCAACCAACGATAGTTCGACAAACAACGGAGACTAGACGACTGTCCAAAGAACGATGTTTACCATACTTAAATCATCGACACGTGTTTCAACACCGTTAAGACGTAGAATAAGCCGATCATGAAAAATTCATCATTGTTACCTCTGTCTGTCTATCGTGATCCCGAAAGAGGTACAGTTATCTTAATACCGTCGATGCGAATTCAAGCATGGCCTCTTTTTCAAAAGAAGAAAAAAAAACAAAAAGAAAAAGGGAAATAAAAGTATAATAAAAATAAGGGAAAGAAAAAGCGTGCGACGTTATTTAGCAAGGTTTGATCATACCGGAAGAGAGTTATTCGCGTATTTCACTATAATAATAATCATAATAATGATGATGATGATGATGATAATAATAATAATAATAATAATAATAATAATAATAATAATAATAATAATAATAATAATAATAATAATATCTCTTTAAGTTGAACCGTACGATCGAAAGGTGAAAAAAGGTGAGAATAAAAGAGAGTGGGCGATCGGCTTGAGAAAAATATTTTCCATCCCCGCCATGTTAACACTATTCATCGATCGGAGGTAGAAAAAGGTAGAAAAATGCGAAATGCGAAATGCAAAAGGTCGCATCCTTCTTATGGCTTTGTTTATGAAAGAAGAGCTCGTTTTAAAATTCATTAACCGACGAGTTCGCGCTTTACTTTTTTTATTTTTGTATATAAAAACGTTATCATCTTTTTAATGACAAAAAGTTATTCGAGGTTACGGTTATTATCAAAAAGGTCGATTATTCTATCGTTACAAAAAAAAAAAAATTGAAAAGAAAAAACAAAAAAAAATACTATACATCTGACGTTATTCTTTTGAATCGTGTAAATTCTTATCTTATAAATTCCTTTTCTTTTTTGAAGGAAACAATAATTTCAAAGTTAATGGCAACGATAATTTAACGTATCATATTCGACAATGAGTTAATATTTGCAGAGCTCGCTTGTGTAAATATTCATAAATTTTCCATAACGTAAAGATGAACGATGTGAAACGTAAATATCTGATACACATACATTTGTATACACATACAGATATAAATCTATCTATCTTTTATGTATGTGTGTGTGTGTGTTTGTGTGTGTATTATCAACATGGATATGTTAAGATTTGAACTGATACTAAAAATAATATCGATATTTAAATTATATTGGTTCGTTCAAATATCTTTACACTCATATTTAAAAAAAAAAAATAATAATTTTACTCGTTAATTGCTAACGACATCGACATTGAATATAAAACACGTGTACATTATGTATGTAATGTTAATGAATAGAAAAAGAAATCACGATTTTATCAGTTCGAAAGATAAAAAGAAAGTAAATAAGTATACGTGTATACAATATATATATATATATATATATATATATATATATATATATATATATATATAAAAGTTAAAATATGTATGGATGTGTTTATTAGATAAAAAGTTCTATATCATCCAACATTGTGTTGGCACCCACCCCCAATAACCCATAAAGCCCATCGTCTCTTAACAATATCCCGAGTAATTGTTCTTTATAGTGTCTCAATAAAATTCATTTTTCACATATTTCCTTCAAAAGTAAAACAAAAAATTAATAACTATGATTCTTTGAGGAAATAAAAAATATCTGAACGATTTCTAAATTTATTGTGGAATTATTAGTTAAAAAAAAAAAGAAACGGGAAATAGCGTGTAAAGTGAATTTCGAACAAGCGAGAATTCGAAGAAAAATATAAATACTTAAAAAAATAATTTCATGATGATTTAAAAAGCCAATTTTATTATTTGGTGAAATAAAAGGAATGAACGAAAAAAGAAAAGAAAAGAAAAGAAAAGAAAAAAAATAATATCACAGCTGCTTTTTACTTCATCGCTATAGAGACCTGAGAGAAGACATTGCTAGGGGAATTTGTGCGAAATTAAAAAGAGAATAATTCGATGAATGTAATCGGTGATAACAGTTAATTATAAAAAATTGTTTTTAATAAATGATAAAAAAAAGAAAAGAAGAACTATCTGATTAACTTAAAAACCAACCTTCTCCAAAAAGCCGGAGCAACGAGCAGCGAGTTATACGCAATACATAAAACACGCGGCCAGTATTATACGTAAAAGTGAATTTTAAGAACTAAATTGAATAGGATTTACGTTACGGAGGACATAATCGATTCATAAAAAAATGTCTCGCGCCTTTAAATGCGCGCAACGCGTTTTGAATGATGCGCGCTCGAACGAATCTTAAAAAGTACCCGCGGAATTCTCGGCCAACTCTGAGAACGTTCGTATTAGAGGAAATACGACGAAGAGAAGCCGATCGGTTGCTCAAACTCGTTCGAAGCTAGAGCCTCGTTAAGAAAAAGAAATAGGACGGAGACAGAAAGACAGAAAGAGAGCGAGAGAAAGAGAGAGAGATACACAAAGAGAGAGAGAGACAGAGAGAGATACAGAGAGAGAAAGAGAGAAAGATACACAAAGAGAGAGAGAGAGAGAGAGAGAGAGAGAAAGGGGAGGGCGAAGCGAAAGAGGGCTAGAAGGAGTGAGAGAGACAGAAAGATAGAGAAAGAGTAGGGAGAAGTTAGAGGCTGAGAGCAAGTTTTACCTACTAGCCGAGTAGTAAACACACTCACCGATCCCTTCGACGACGTAACGATCCTTGGGGTTCATTTCCGCGATTTCCGTCACGCTTACAACGATCCTAACGCTCATCGTCCGTCTTTTTCTTCCTTTTTCTTCTTCTTCTTCTTTTACTTCTTCTCCCTCTCCCTCTCCTTCTTCTTCGTCGTTGACGAAACGACTGAACAGGACCGAATGGAACCGACCGGTTCGGTCCACGGTTATTCAGTCTTGCGAGCCGCTAACCTCCACACACCTCCTCTTCTTCTTCTTCTTCTTCTTCTTCTTCTTCTTATTCTTCCTCTTCCTCTTCCTCTTCTTCTTCTCCTCCTTTAAAAAATTAACACCCGACCGAACTCTATATTGGAGGAAAAAAGCGTTCGTTTGATAATAAACATAAATCGTCAACTAATAATCCTTCGTAACTTCGAGAATAATCGTATTCCCCGTATTTATATTCCCGTATTCTCGAGGAAGACCAATGTCATAAGATATTTTATTCTATAAGGATTGTTCCAATTATATTTTTTTCTTTTTTTTTTCTCTTTTTTTGTTCTTTATTTATCCTTCCTCACGACCCTCCGCGAAGCTTAGGCGCCTCGCTGACAAACTTCTACGTCGCGAACGTTTTCTCGTCGACGAATTCGCGTTAACCGGGAAAGTCAAAGGCATGGTCGATTTTAAATGAAAAAAAAAATGTTCGATCAAATCGCGCGATGATCGATCCTTTCAGGGAAAAATATTTTTTCGCTTTTCCTTCTACCGTACGTACGGTGGTATCCTTTCATTGCCGGACCGAAAGAAAAGAGAAAGAGAAGTATGTATGTCTGTATGTATATATATATATATATATGTATGTATGTATGTATGTATGTATGTATGTATGTATGTATGTATGTATGTATGTATGTATGTATGTGTACGTAGAGACAGGGAAAGAGGTTTATTTCGTTTCAAGAACACTTCCCTCAGTCACCTTCGGCACGGTATCGCGGTGAACTTGCTTTTTTGTACCGCCTTCCGTACCCGAGACGCGAGGTCCTTCAATATTCTCGCGCTCGTAAGCGCGCGCACCTCCTTCTTCCTCCTTCAACTCCTTCTTCTCTTCTCCTTCTTCTTCTTCTTCTTCACAATTATTACACTTAACAAATATCTCCGTTCAATCGTTACGCTCACTAGAAATTGAAAATATCGGTTTTTTTTCTCAAATTACAAAAAATACGATAGACCCTTCGAAATACCGTTAAGGATTGAAAACCATCACGTCCCTTAATCCTCGATTTTTTCTCCGATTTTCATAATACGCGTATTCGAGTTAACATATATATATACATACATACATACATATATATATATATATATATATATATATGTATGTATCTACGTATATTTAAAACGCTGTGAGTAAAGTTAAAAGTCAAAAGAAGAGCGCGGCACTCGCGCGCGCAAAACTTACGTGTGTCGACTGAGAGACGTGCGACAGGTGTGTGTCAGCGGTTACGACGATCTACAGAAGAGAGAGACGTCTAGGAGCCGCCGGGAAGGAGGGAAGGGGAGGGGCAAGAGAGAGAGAGAGAGAGAGAGAGAGAGAGAGAGTGTATACAGTGGAAAAGAGTGGGGGGAGAAAACGAAGGTAGCTCCGAGAGCACACCTGCGACTCGCGTGCGGCCCAGTGTGCGGGCCTTCGACCGGCTCTCCACGTTCGGATTCTATGTTCTCCTTCCTCCTTCGCCCGCCCACCCCCTCTCCCTCCCCTTCTCCTTCGCCATCTCGCGACAAACGGAACAAGGAACAAACGTCACTCGACATACGCTTCCGATTGCAACGCGGCTAATTATGTTTGTCGGTTATTACTCAATTTTCTTTTTTTTCTCTTTTCTTTTTATTATTTTTCTTCTTTTTTTTTTTTTTTACATTTTTCTTTCCTTACCTTTAGTTCGCGTTAATAATTGTATAACGGATAAATGTCCTTTGTTGATTATAAATATCGAAAAAAAATCGAAATGATAATTTTGTCGTTGATAACTTTGGCCCTGTAATTTTCGACAATACAATTTTTGAGATAAATTTTTATGTGAAGTTGATACATGTTTACTTTCTCTCTATTTACAGACGTCAAGCAGTTCTTGCGAA
>OU426851.1:5805591-5845591 GCA_911387685.1 Dolichovespula media | reverse complement strand
TGTTAATTTTAATGCAATTTGTGCTATTAATAAAAATAACCATTCAATTCATAACCAAAAGTGTGCTACTGCAGTTGATCGGATTATGAGTATCTATTGTTATTAAAGTTTCTTTGTCTATGTATAAATATTGTTTGGTACTGATATAAATTTGCAATGACAACTACTGTGAATATATACAGGATAGACTGACTAACTTTATGATCTTGATTACATTTCTTTTATAACAATTATACTTGTCCACTTATAAACTTCAACTTTTATTCGTAAAATTTTTTAGTAACAATAAGACTAGTAGAAATAATCAAGATCAAAAAATTAGATAGTTCATTCTATATAATATTATAAATATTGCCAAGCGATGCATAATGAATTTACAATAGAAGCACAAAGCTGAATTTAATTAACTAAATCAATTTTAGAAATTTATTGCAAATAAAATATATAAAGCATTTGTTAATTCTCTTAGAGTCTATTTAACTACTTTGCAATGTGTGTAAAAAATTAGTACCCATAAAAGAAAAATCTGTATAATAGTATTTTTATACTAAAAAAACTAAATATAATAGTATTCTTTTAATTTTAGCAAGTGTAAACGTTTGTCTTATGTCACCTTCTCTAAACTTAAATGCTAATTTTTTAAAGTTTGCAGGCACAAAATCATAGAATGCATGTGTATGTGATACCTGTCCTACACTTTTTGTGTTAGTATTTATTTTATTTTCCATTTTAGCTAAGTCTTGTTCAGACTTTTCAGTACTTCCACTATCAGCATTGGTGTCGCTATATTCAGTGGTGCTGCTGACATCACTGTTGATTTCGCTAGTACTATGAATATTAGTGTCTATGTTTTCTTCATCACTTATATTTCTGTTTTCTTCTTCTTGGTCAGCTTGCTATAATACATGTTGTTATTAAGCAAAACTAAACATAGAGTAGTAATTTAATCCAATTAGAAGACTCACAGTAGTTGTATAAATTTAATTGTTAATTTCGGATGTGCTATTAATTGTAGGTAATAAACACAAGAATGTGTTATACTAACTAATCAGATTAAAAGTATCCGTCATTATTGATCTTCGTTTATCCATGTAGAAATATTATTTTGTTGTAACGTAAATTTTCAATGACAACTACTGTGAATATACAGGATAGATTGATTAACTTCATATCCTTGATTATATCTATTGTATATGCAGTAATTGTACTAATGCTAATTATTATTCATTAACAATAACTGTATATACAACGGAAATAATCAAGATCATAAAATTAGATAACTTATCCTGTATAGTACTACATAAACTCCTCATCTGAATTATTCATTGTACTCTTTCTTCATATATAAAAAAATCTTGAAATAACAATTAGTTATACATTGGTAATTATAATATATATATATATATATATAATTATATTTATATATTCATATATATTTGAAAATGTAATATGAAAAATCTATAATTTCCACTTTTAAGACAAATATTATTTAATCAATGAATATATTTAAGCAAACTGTACCACCTATATTCTCTTAATATAAACTGTAAGAGAGAGAGAGAAAGAGAGAAAGAATGTATTATAAATATCTATAATTTTAAAATAATGTACAAGATCTTTTTTAATTGTTACGTATTCGTTGTTTTAAGAATATTTAATAATTTTTTAATTTGAATTAATAATAAAGTAAACATTGCATTTGTACAAAATATATATAAAAATAATTTGAGTTAACTGTTAAAAAAGTATAATAGCTATAAAGTTTATTGGTATATCCCCTGCTTTTTTACAATGACTTTACATAAAAATGTAATAAATTGTGATAAGTTACTTCATTCCATCGTTTATGATAATTGCAAATAATACAACATAATAGAAATTTCAATGAATTATTTCAAATGATATAGTATAAAAAGGTAAAAATTCTATTATCAAAAAAATATTGGCACACAAGAACAAATTTATTAATTATGTAAATTCTGCTAATGTGTGTTTGTATGTTTGCTAATTTGTCAATAATTTTTTGGTTGCACAATTTTTATTTTGGTTATGTTATATTATTTTCAATTTGTATAAATTATAAAACAAAGTAATTTGTCATAATTTTTTCGACCTTTATGTAAAATTATCACAAAAAAACAAATACCTTTGTAAGCGATGTATAAATTGTTTATCATCTTTTGTTTGTAGTTGAAGGTGAAAGAGTAGGTGGTATGGTTGTCACACATGCACGCACACATACATTTGTATGTATGTTGTATTTGTGTGTAATGCTTAATCAAATCATTTGATAATGTCTAGTATCTTTCATTAATTATAATGTTGTGAAGATTATATTGCATAATTCAATCACATGTTAAATGAAAACATGCATAAAACTATATCTAATTAGTTTTCCCATTTTTGATAAAATATTTCATGCAACAATTTAATGATACCTTTTTAATAATGTTATTAATATTAAATTCTGTATTACTGGATTCCACCATGTTTTTATGCCTATCATCCTATAAAAGATATATTCATTAATCAAGTATAATGGAAATAATTTGTTAACCCTTATAGTTCATTGCTTTTAACTCTTATCCAAATTGCTTGAATGCAATTAGATATAGCTGGATTTAAATGTAGCTTGTCCTAATTTTATTTCATTATGTTCCTTACACATGTATACACAGTAATCATGGCTATTCTAAGTATTTGTTAAAAATCTCTTATTCTTAAACATTTTGTATGTATCTCTCATACATAATCATACATTAACGCATTATTATAGTTTATAGATTATATTTTACAAGAGAAAAGACTAACCTGAGCTTCTCTGCGTTGCCTATCAGAAGAAACGGAACGAGTATGGCGTACTAGACTTGCATCATTTGTGAACGCTGTGATTATAACCTACATTGGAAAAAGAACTATTAACTTAAATTGTATTAAGAAAAAAGTAGAAATTTTATATCATAATCAAAATTATTCTACATACTTTTTTATCATAAACCTTCATAAATGCCTCACTAATACTATTAAAAGCATTATTCATGAGAAGAAGAGCTTCCTTAGCCGCTGTTGAGTTTTTCCCATGTAAATCAAGTACAGGACGTAATCCTGAGACTACCAACCAGTAAACATCTGGTTTGTCATCTGCTTTAATCGCCGTAGGTACTTTCTTTGCAATTGCTTGAAGTAATTGCATCTCTTCAAGAAATTTTCGGTCTTCCTCATTTGATAAACGTAGTGCTTTTAAAGATGATTCATCTATTGGGACTGGTTTTAGCTCACCAAGTGCAGATTGTCCAAGCTATATCATTGTAAATATTTAGAAAAAATATTTAATCCAATTAAAATATTTAATCTGAGCTTACTGTAATTGTTAATATATCTTAAATATTACTTATATTTTAATTAATAACCTACAGCATCAAGGCCATCTCCTAAATAAATTCTCACTAATGTGTTATCATTATCTCTTTCTGCAAGTCGCCCACTAATTGCTTGCCACGTTGTTTCTTCAATTTCATCATCATTTAATTGAAACTTTTTACCATTTGGTAAGTCTAATGTATCAACTCCTTCTACCGCAATACTAACGATAGCTTCTGGTAGCGAAAATGGATCTGTGATAGAGATACCTTCCCAGGTTCCTCTCTACAATAATAATCATTAAAATATATAAAATAAGATAACATTGTAATAACGATTAAACTATAAAAATATACTTGTTTAGCGGTGAAACCTAAGCAAGCTGCGAAAACTTCTTTCAGTAAACTTTGTTCGATCTCTTCGTTTCCATGAAAAGATACACTATCTGGACTGTGAAGTACAACAAATTCACCATTGGCATAAACTACAATTGAAAACAAAATAAATAATTATTATTTTACACATTTATATACACACTAAATATTGGAGGTATTGACTTTTAATTATTAATATCAAAGCATATATTAATATTCGGTCGTTACACTCACCTCCAGCCAAGGTGAATACAAAACAGATAAATAAATTCAACATCTTTCCTTTTAATATTTTCATTTAAATAAAACGATGTAATAGGCACTCCCCTGATATTCGGATCGATCCTTACTGTGTGATCATGTGACACATATTAGAAAGTGTAAGAAGCAACTTCTGTACTATCATTAAATAACTAATATACGAAAAGCCGATACAAGAAGGGCACTATATTACCAATAAATGATAAAACGACATTTAAGATTTATATTTAAAGTATATATAAAGAAAATGTTACATTTATATTATGTACAAACAAGAGGTTCATTTATTTTCCTTATCTAAAACTAAGAAGAAAAAAAAAGAAAAGTAAATAAATAAAATAGAATTCGTTAACGCATAGCTATTTTATTTGTCGAGTGGATAACAATATTATCGATTTGAAGAAAGTAATTCTAGAAACTGCCGCTAGACGACAATGAGCGCTGTACGATCATTGGGTGTGAACTTGTCGCAAGTGTGGGACGTATAAAACTCGTGACTCTCGATGTATGGTTGTGTAAAATAGTTAAAATCTCGTGATGTCACGATATTGATCGCTGCTATCTTGGATTTCTATTATATATATCCTGTGGTTTTTTACGTTGACTCACGACATTATCTTCGAGTCTCGTTGAGTTCGCATCGCGGAGTCCTTCTTTTAATTACGATAACGAAAGTATTTGAAACGATTTTTCATCCTAATAGTAAAATTCTCCATCTTCTAAGATGGGTTCGCTTTTTCGAAGCGAAGAAATGACTTTGTGTCAACTCTTTTTACAAAGCGAAGCTGCCTACGCTTGTGTCTCCGAACTCGGCGAACTTGGCCTTGTCCAATTTCGAGATGTAAGTTTTTCATTATATTTCTACGAATATCTTTTTATTTCAGTATATAGATACGTTACATGTATTTCAAATTGTAACATATATAGATCTTTTACGAACTTATTACAATCCAATATACTTTGTTACCATTTAAGGAAATATATAAATTATGATAAAATTTGTTACTTTCTCTCTCTCTCTCTCTCTCTCTCTCTCTCACACACACTCATTCTCTCTCTCTCTCTCTTTTCTCTCTTTCTCATTTTCTTTCTTTCTCTCTCTAATCTATATTTTAATATAGCTTAATCCAGATGTTAACGCATTCCAACGAAAATTTGTTAATGAAGTACGTCGTTGTGATGAAATGGAACGAAAATTACGATATCTTGAGAAGGAAATTAAAAAAGATGGAATACCAATGCTGGATACCGGTGAAAATCCTGAAGCTCCGCAACCTCGTGAGATGATCGATCTAGAAGCTACATTTGAAAAATTGGAGAATGAGCTGCGAGAAGTCAATCAAAATGCTGAAGCTCTTAAACGTAATTTCTTAGAATTGACTGAGCTAAAGCATATATTAAGAAAAACTCAAGTCTTCTTTGACGAGGTAAGATTTATTTAACCATTTTGTTTATGCTATTAACATATATAACCGTGTGTGTGATAATGCTATAATTTTATAAATGCAATTGGAAATTGGGAGCCTAATCATTGAAAATAGTAAAATTATATTTGCGTGTTTGTCACTGATACGATAATTATGTGGATTTTCTTATTTCTAATCCAATAAATGATATAATTCAATGAAAAAAATCATCTCATAAAAATTTCTCACTTTACATTTTTATGATTTCATTATATAAATGTAAAGTTTTATTATATGAGACATTATTGGATAATAAATAAGAGTATTTCAAATTATAAAACTGACATGTTATGTTTGGTAATTTTGTGTGGGTGATACATTGAAAATGGGTGCCTATATTGTTAACTATACCTTATTGTATTGTCATTGTTTTTGTCATTGTACCATATTTTTGAGATATAGAATCTGGAAAAAAACAATAAATATTACAATTGTATAAAAATTCTATAGAAACTAATTAATGATGTGGATAAATTATTTATCTTTTAGTCCTTAAATAAATTTATAATATTGATAATAATATAATGACTTTTAACCATAATAATCATCATGACAGTAATAATGACGATATCAATTATATTTCATATAAATTTTACAGTAAAATTTAATCTTAACAAAAGAGCAATTTTTTATTTGGTAAAAGATATGTATTAGAAAAAGTAAATATCTAATAGTTAAAGAAAAATTCATATATTAAGGATTGAATGAAATGATATATAAATATTTGCAGATTTTGAAAACATAACATAAAGAAATGCACATGAAAAAAAATCTAGATGTACAATCAAACTAACTTATCAATTTTGTCTATTTCTACACTCTTCTCTTATCTTTCTTTTTTCTCTTTCCATATATATATATAAATATACATATTTTGGAAATTTTGTTGTTTCTATCTTTCATTTCTAAGACTGAAATTATTATAAAAACAAATTGTCTTATAGTATAATGGACACAAATGAAATTTAATCTTTATATTTTATTATATAAAAGTTTTGCTTGTTATTGCATTGGTAATTTCTTAATGTTACATATGTTTTTTCTTTTGTTTTTTTTCTTATTTTATTTATTTATTTATATTTTTAATGTTTTAAATCAATATTTAAGGCGTGTAAGAAAATGCTTTGGACTTTGCAGATATTTATCTTTTTGCACTATTCAGTAAATTAATTTTTATGTTGTGGATAGTGTGCCTTAATTTCTTTAACGAAGCATTTAAATAAGAACTTCAATTTATAATTTTTCAAAAGCAAATTTAATGAGCAAATCTGTGAATATGGGTATGAGAACAACTATGATGCATGTAAAATTTTTAAATAATGTAATAGTTATGCGATGCAAGTACATATTTATAAATGCTTAAAAAATTTAATTTAAAGCCATATATATATATATATATGTATATATGTATATACCTATATATTCATATATATATATATATTCATTTTATAAATTAAGAATATAAAAGATTATACTAACGTTAATAATAATTTTAATAAATCGAATCTTCTTCATATTATAATGTTTTCGTTTTGTGTTACTAATAATACTATTGAGTGATTTTAGGACATGTAATGTGTTACTATTGCCAACTAACCAAGTTGCAGAATCGCAAAAGACACATGTCACTTATTATGCCCTACTTCCCAAAGTTCCTATATAATTATTGTTTTCTTTCCTAAATATAGTTAAAAATTATTAAAAAGAAATTCATTATTTTAAAATTTATATATATATGTCTAATATAGACATACAATGAATAGATATGATTTTATCTACATGCATCAATAACATTTTGCATTTATATCAATGCACATTTGTGCTAAGAATTCAAGATGCATAATCAATTTTTGAAGATATGATTTGGAATTAAAATATTCTTTTTGTTAATGTCTCAATTTGTAATTGTACTTATGTTGTGTAATTTCATTATCTTAGTATGTGCACATACTTGTTCAAGTAATATAATGTAGCTGTAGAATATATGTTGCATACAAATTTATATTCACAGTACTAAATAAATCTTTATTTAACATAACAATTCAATCATCACATAAAAATGTTACTAAACGTGTTAATGTCACCTGACAAGGTGTTTTGATCTTTTCCTTTTTATAGCCATCCCCGCCCTTTCTCTCTCTTTTTCTCTTATTCTTTTTCCATTTAATTATTTTATGCTTCCATAATCATATTGCTGCTTCTAATACTGATCATAAAATTTTACATTATATCAAATAAAGTTCTCTGTACCATTCATAATGCATTCTTAAAAGAAAAAAAATTAATTATTTGTAATATATAATTTAATTCATAATAAATCAATATATAAAATAATTTGTATAGTATATTTGTTTGTAATGTGCCAGTACAGTTTTCACATTATACAATAGTGATAATTTACTGCATGGAAGTTGATATGTTACAAGGACAATAGAAAAACATTGTTAATATATTGCATATGCAATATCTTATGAATGCTTATCATGTGATATGTCTGTGATTTTATGTCTGTGAAAAAGAAAATATTGCATGAATATTCTAAATTGTAAGTATTGTATAATGCAAGTTCTATGCACGTTATAATTTTAATAATTACAACATAAAATATATTTTTATAAGTTTTTAAATTATTCCTATTATGTATATTTTCAATTTTTTATTTTCTTCATTGTCAAAATTTTTTAAAGCTTATATAATATTATATATATATTTTACGAGCATATTATATACGATCTTATATTTGAAAATATTAATATAAATATATAACTATATCTAATCAATTTTATTTTTGTATTTTTAAAGATTTATATTAACTTCCAGTAGAAATTATATATATATATATATATATATAGAGAGAGTCACTCATTTTAGTCTGTAAATGCAATTATCTTCCCAAATATTTTTTATTTGAAAAATGTTTCCTATTCTACTTGTTCTATTTCAAAGGGAAATTATTTTAATTTTCTTATGAATGTTAACTTTTTTTTACCAACATTGTCTAACATTTTAATAAGAGAATGATTATTTCTTAACAATATTGAAATTATAATATCTCCTAAACTAATCATTTTTTACTTATATAAAAAATTTTGAGCTGCATCGACTAATGCATTAAAAAGCATATGAATCCATTAAAAGAAACGTAGTTCAACTACGCTGTAGATTACAAAAAAAAAAACTAAATACATTAAATTGAAACATTTTTAAAATAATAAAAATTTGGAGAGATAATTGCATTTATAGATTAAAGTGAATCACCCTGTATATATATTTTTTAAAAATATTTAATAACCTTCCTTTATATTAAAATCTCTACTTTTATTTCCTTTGGCTTTCTAAACTCTTCGCATAAATATAAAAAAAAAAAAAATACTATTTTTCTATAGTATATGTATTTACAGTTAACCAATTATACACCAATCATAATCCGTATGCATTATATTTAATACGTGTATAGCATGTATCTAGATGCTTCATAAAATTTCTTATATTTACAAATAGAGACAATCTGCAATTGTTCTTGATGCGTGATGCATAACTGTTATCATTTTGTGTAATGGATTAATATCTATTGCACAATATTTTATTCCAATATGTAAAAAATGAAAAATATTTTTTGATACGTATAATAAAATTGACAATGAAGAGTTATAACAATGAGGGGTGAGTTCATCAGTTGTTATGAAACAAAATAAACAACTGGGAAATAGGGCAAGAGAGGGGTGACATGTGTCTGTTGCCAGGCTGAAAATGGAGGTGTCGTATCGCAGATGGCAGATCCAAGTCGTGAGGAAGAACAAGTCACTCTCTTGGGTGAAGAGGGCCTCCGCGCCGGCGGCCAGGCTCTCAAGCTCGGGTAATCAATTGTGACGTACTTCTGAGTAATGCAGAGTGTAGTAATTCATGTTTTCAAAGTTTTCTTCACATTTCCTATCGCATACCTTACATATAAAATACTTTCCTTCTATTTCAATTAAAAGTTATATATACAATATATATTATTTGTGTCAATCTATAAATATAAATTTTTGTTATAATTGTTTACATTATAATTTTCATTTAGTAATATTCATTTTATTTCATTTTTTCATACTTAATACCAAACAAGTTTATCAATATTTAATAAAAATAAGTACTAATATTTCTAATGATATCTAAAAAAAAGATAAAGGCACATTTGCTCACTGAAATTGTATATGTAATATACATTTCTTTTTCCATTGAAATATCTACATACAACTAAAGTTTTAATAATGCCTATTAAATATTAGAATTGTTAAACATCTTCATAACTCATTTTTATTTATAAAAATAAACTGGTGTAAAAGTTCACATTTATTGGAATTTCTGCACTCTGTATTCAAAGTTTTAGTGATCGAGAATCATTTTATGTACATTATGCATGTCTTATAGATTTTGTATTAAAACACTTCACTAATTGCACTGATTGCACTATAAATTTTAATGGTACTCGGTCACTACGTTTTAATGTTAGGAATAAAATTAAATCAAAATCGTAAAATCTTATTATAATGGGATTATTCAGGACTGCGCAATTGTTATGTTTCTTTAGCAACAAGGGATAAGATTTGATAATGTAACTGATAAGCTGAAGAATTTGTGAAGCTTTTGTTACATATGTAAATAATAAGCTGGATACACAGAATTAGTTATAAGTAGAGGGCACGATACGTCAGTGTGTTCTGTGGTTACAGCACCTGTACACTGCGGCAGACACCATAGGAGCACACTATAGGAGCCCCCTCAGGCAAGCTGTTATCAACCGTTATTTGCGTTTGCAAAACTGTTTTGCTCAATGTCTGCCTGTAGTTCTCCAATATCCCACTGCAATAAGAAAGAGCATTCATGTTATAATTACCAAAGCAAGTTTATCAGTGCGACTATGATAGTAATATATAATTATTTCAGAATTAATACCTTCACAAAATATCCCTTAGTACAGTATATCGTATTTCGTCTATCTTAATTTCTTTTGAATATTAGTATTAGGTGTGCATGCGTTTGTGCGGACAATTTTATTCGCATATCGTATTATTCAATTGAATATAAGGAAAATAAAATTTTGTGCTTTGGTAATATTATATGCTCTTTAAAAACAAATGCGATTGTTTGCTTCATTTAACAATATTATGTATACTTCCAAATTTATAATAATGATGACGTGCTAATTTCCTACAAATTGTGTGTCATAAAATTATTCAGCAATGTTTGTTAAAGTTCATACTGTATAACAGTTGATACAGTTTGACTGATCACCTGTAAACTATAAATTATGCTCAAACAGAAATCTTCAAACTGTATCGAATATTTTTAATTAGAATTAAATAATTAATAGACAAAATAGTCAAGTATAACAAAGATTTCATTGACTTAAATTCATCTTGTTATTTAATATAAAAAGAAATCACATATTATAATATATTTATAATGTAAATAACGTGAATGATGATGGTGTGGCCATGGGTATGTATAATATATTCTCTGTAACATATAGCATTTGTGTGGGGCATGTCTTTCTTTTTTACTATTGCATGCATTGATCTTTACAATTATTAATGATATATTTGAAATAAAAGGAAAAATCAAACTTGAATTAGAAAAAATTTTAATCGCTTCTTGAAAAAATATAAACCTTCAGTAAAGATAAAAATCAATGCATTTATAAATTTGCTTTGCTTCAGCTATCTGTTATTTTTTCTTAATTCTTTTCTCTTCTTTATTTTTCTTTTTTTTTTTTTCGTTAGTATTTTATCACGTAAGTTTTGTTATTTTTTCTTTTCTTATTTTATAAATAGGGAAAAAATTATTTCATTGTACATTTACATATATTAACATTTTTTTTTAATATAAACGAGTAGTATACATATGTATATATATATGTGTGTGTATATATATACATACATACACACACACACACACCACATTTTTATCTAAAAATATAGAAATAGAGAAGTACATTTAAAAATATATATATCTAGTTTAATACTTCCAATATCTTTCTTAATTTAACAATATCTTTGCATAAATCTTTGCATATATTACCTAATCTAAAACTACAGTAAAATTGCTTTCAGGTTTTTACAGATCATTCATTAAATAAGAATTGCCATGTTTCATTGACATACTATTTTGTAAGGCATGTATAAAAAAAACATGGGTTTGAATAGTTCTCAAGTAATGCAGCATTACTAATTTGGCAATTCATATTTATACTAAAATTATAACGAAATAAAAATATCTTTATACGATCCAAAAGTATTTACTAGTACTTAATATTTTCTATCATAAATAATATTTATAACTCTGATATGTACAAAAGAAAATCCAAAGATATTAAAACAAAATGATATAAACTGCAAATTATACTCAAATAGAAATCTTCGAACTGTATAGAATATTTTTAATTAAAATTTAATATTTTTAATTAGAATTGAATAATAGAAAATTGTTATTTTGTATCGTTAAAGATATTTTAATGAAATCTATACGCGAAGGTCAGACACCTATGCAACACTACAAAATGGCATTGAAGCATTGTGGTCATGTCTCTAGTGTGCTAATGTGGTTGTGTCTTGTCTGTTGTATCGTCAGCAAGAGCACGCAGGCTTGAACCCCACCGAGTCCATGACACGTGCGTTGATTAGTGACGATAATGTCGCCCGCCAGTCCGCTCTTGGTCCTGTCCAACTGGGGTACGTACTCCAAAACTAGTTATTCCTTCCCTTAAATCTATATTCACTGCTTTTAATGAAATATATCTTACTAACTTACCATTAACAGCAATTGCATATTGCACTTTTAATATTACTCTGAGATTTATAACATCTTGGATTTACTATGAGAAAAGTATATTTCATTGACAGTTATATATATATATGTTCTAGGTATTTAAAAAAAAAAATCAGTTGAATTACTTTTATATTAAGCGTAAATAAAACATAGAAAATTTATAAATTTTTCTTTTTCAATTTTTGTTTATATATATATATATATATATATATATTTTTGAAATAGACATGTTTTGAATTCCTCCAATAAAAAAGAAACAGTTTTCTATTAATTTTATAGATCCTCTACTGAAGATGAATCTCTTAAATGAAATATAAGAGAAAATGTAAGTGTAGCATTTTTGTTAATTGATTAGTTGTTAACACGTTGATTGGTATTTTATGGCATGATCATTTAACAGACCAATATTCAATCATTACAATGAGTTGTACTTATTATATTAATCTGATATTTTCATTGTATGCAGCAGTAGTAGGATTGTTTATATTTTCCAACTTCACAAAATGTTGATAGTTATTATTTGGTATAAGTATTTAATCGAGAATTGTAACATGTGTAAGATTAATCATATATATTGTGTATATATATATATATATATACACACATATATATATAATAACATCGATCGCGTAGTATATTTAATATATCACATAAATATATTTTAATCATTTTACATCATAGATTTTATTAATTCAACGATTATATAACGCGCATTTAATCAAATTTGTTAATGCTATAAATACCTGTATGTATATATACTTACACATAAACAAATTTTAAACAGTATCAAAGCCCCTGGGAATGGTTGCACCGGTATTATTGTAAGTTTTTTGATAACTACGTATATACATTGTTACCTTCATACAAAATAACACTTTTGGAGTGACCATGTATGCTGTTTAAGATATTCTGCTGTGTTATTGAAAGAGTTTCTTTTTTTTAATTTAGGGTTGTACATGTTTAAATAATTAATTTAAGAATAGGTATGTGAATAACCATGGCTGCAGAGATCATCATTCAATGAAAACAAATTTGAAACTTCTAAATATAAATATAGAAGTCAAGGTTCTTTCTTTTTTGTATTAATATATTCACATGTGAATAGATAAAGATAAAATTATTTATCTATTGTATTCGCTTATGTTACAAGTTACATATAGATCGATACAGATTGAAAATTACCTGACACCAATATTGTTGGTGTGTACTGTTAATTTCAACCATAAAGCTTACATTAAATAATATTGCAACATGTTTTTATATATAAATATATATATATATTTTTTTTTATAATGTATATAATTACATATACATTACAAAAACTTGTTGCATAATTCAATAAATAGCTCTGATTCCGTACGTTATAATTATAATTAGCGTCAAATATACTTACATAAAAATAAATAATATATTAATTAGAATTAACTTTAAGATTATTATATTAAAAAAAAAATTTCTTTTAAATTAATATTAATTTTCATACCTATTTCATAGTTTCGTTGCTGGAGTTATACTACGTGAACGCATCCCTGCATTCGAACGCATGCTATGGCGTGCATGTCGTGGAAATGTATTTTTACGTCAAGCTGAAATTGAAACACCCTTGGAAGACCCTTCAACAGTATGTAATAAAAATAGAGGCAACTTCTGTGTAGGGTAATAGCGAATCTTATTTCTCTTGATTTTTTTTTCTTTTTTTTTTAGGGAGACCAAGTCTTTAAATCGGTGTTTATTATATTCTTCCAAGGTGATCAATTAAAGACAAGAGTTAAGAAAATCTGCGAAGGTTTTAGGGCAACTTTATACCCCTGTCCTGAAGCACCAGCCGATCGACGGGAAATGGCTATGGGAGTAATGACACGTATTGAAGATTTAAATACGGTAAATATTTATAATACGAGAGCGACATGTTAGGTCGAACATCGGATAAGTTTTTTAAATTGATACACCTAAATATAATATCTGAAAAAAAAAAAATACATTTTTGAACAGAAAAATTATTTGTCTAAATGTTTCAGACAAAAGCTCTCTTTGTTTTCTCACGCACAACAAGTTGAACCTTGAAATGATCTTGAAATAGAAAGAAATAATGTTAAAAAATCAAAGAATTTTTGTTTCCAACTTTTTTTTCAATAATGCATTGTTTTCACGATATTTAAACGTATCAATGTAAAAGTTTCATTCTATATATATAATCCAAAAAAGAATACATATATATATACACGGAGTGTTCCATGTTAAATGGAAAATATTTTAGAGATGATTTTACCTCTAGAAATTTGGCTAAAATACGATGACACCATATCCATTTAACGAAAGATTTATTACGATACAAAATATTCGATTATTGTACTACTTATAACTCGAAAACAAAGTCAAATAGGATATGTGTGTTCGTATAACTTATTTTTTTATTGTTTTTATGTGCTGAGGTTACCCCTAAAATATTTCTCATTTATTCTTGGACATTCTATATATATATATATATATATATATATATATATATATACAAACAAATAAGAATAATAAAATAAAAAATATATTATATAAATATCATTTATATATGTATATATATATATTTTTTTTGTTTTGTTTAATTTTTATCTGTTCATGTTTCTAAAAAATAAGAAAATCTTTGTAGGTACTTGGTCAAACTCAAGATCATCGTCATCGTGTCTTAGTAGCTGCAGCGAAAAATATCAAAAATTGGTTTGTCAAAGTTCGGAAAATAAAAGCAATTTATCATACATTAAATTTATTCAATTTAGATGTCACTCAGAAATGTTTGATAGCGGAATGTTGGGTACCTGTATTAGATATCGAGACAATTCAACTTGCCTTGCGTCGTGGAACGGTAACATCGCTTTTCTATTATATTTATTATTACATTTATCCAAATGTATCATTTATTATTATTTATATATAAAAAAAAAAACAATATTTTTTATAGGAACGTAGCGGTAGTTCTGTATCTCCAATCCTAAATCGTATGGAAACATTCGAAGATCCACCGACTTACAATCGTACAAATAAATTTACCAAAGGTTTTCAAGCTTTGATCGATGCATATGGTGTTGCATCCTACAGAGAAATGAATCCTGCACCATATACGATAATTACTTTCCCATTCTTATTCGCTATCATGTTTGGTGATCTTGGACATGGATTGATTATGTTTCTATTTGGTGGATGGATGGTGTTAAAGGAAAAACCATTAGCAGCTAAAAAATCTGACAATGAAATATGGAATATCTTTTTTGGTGGCAGATACATTGTTTTCTTAATGGGATTATTTTCGATGTATACAGGATTTATATACAACGACGTATTTTCTAAATCTTTAAATATTTTCGGATCACATTGGAATATCACTTATAATTTCACAACCGTACATTCGAATAGAGCTCTGCAATTAAATCCAAATACAACGGAATACGAACAGAATCCTTACCCAATTGGTTTGGATCCTGTATGGCAATTAGCGGAAAATAAAATTATATTCTTAAATTCCTATAAAATGAAGATTTCAATAATCTTTGGTGTACTGCATATGTTGTTTGGTGTCATTGTTGGACTATGGAATCATTTGTATTTCAAAAAGAGGATAAATATTACTTGCGAATTTATTCCTCAGATTATATTTTTAGTAGTACTTTTCTTATACATGGTTGTACTTATGTTTATTAAATGGATAAAGTATCATGCAACCTTATCTTCAGGTAATCTTATTAACAAATAATTATATATACATATAAATCTTTCTTTTTTTTATATTTATATACAGATATATTACTATGTTATTATTTTTGTAGAAATTCGTCCTAGTCCTTACTGTGCACCATCAGTATTAATAACATTTATCAACATGGTACTCTTCAATAAACCTGTACAATTGAAAGGTTGCGACAAATGGATGTATGCTGGTCAAGATGGATTCCAGAAATTTTTAGTTGTCGTAGCTGTCATTTGCATTCCATGGATGTTATTAGCTAAGCCAATTACATTAATGCGTAATGCAAAGAAAAAACATTATCAAGTATGTATATGCATAACTATTATAATACAATGTTATATTTAAAGTACTTAATGTATTTTGATATTACATATTCTCATTGCACTTAATGCAGTTAAAGAATCATGGTGCTGAAAATGGTGACGTAGAAGGTACTGTCGTTGGGGTACAAACAACAGGAGCTGTTCAAGGTAATCATAAAGAAGAACAAGAAGATATGGCTGAAGTATTCATACACCAAGGCATTCATACTATCGAATATGTACTTGGTAGTGTCTCACATACTGCATCATATTTACGTTTGTGGGCTTTATCTCTTGCTCATGCGCGTAAGTAGGGATACAAATAACATTTTCTTCCTTTATGTTTTTATAAATAATCTTAAACACGTATACATACAAACATAAATTTTTAATAGAACTCTCAGAAGTATTATGGGCTATGGTAATGAGAAATGGATTGACCAGGGAAGGTTGGGTCGGTGGTATTATTCTTTGGGCAGTATTCGCATTTTGGGCTGTTTTGACAGTTGGTATTTTAGTCCTGATGGAAGGACTTTCAGCTTTCTTACATACTCTTCGTCTCCATTGGTAAGATGATATAATGTTAAAATGAGATAAATCTGAATATATTTTTTTATGACTCTCTAAATAGTAATTATAAACAAAGTATAATGTTTATGTTTGGAAAAAATAATATTGTGTATTATTTATTTCTATACAGGGTGGAATTTCAGAGCAAGTTTTACGCTGGTTTGGGTTATAGTTTCCAACCATTCTCGTTCGAAATTATACTAGATGCCGCCCAATCGACTACCGAGGATTAAGGGCGTTAATTAAAATTATTGAAACGTTATAAATGACATAGAAAACAAATGTCTATATAAAACAATATATAAAAGAAACTTGTAATCTAACTATTGTTTCAAATAATTTCAATAACTTATAAGTGTTTATCATTGAAGGTAGGAAAAAATACGATAATAATATTGAATAAAAAAATAAATAAACACTATGCAGTAGATAGTAAAATTACTTTAGATATAGACAGAGAACATCATTAATATGTCAATAATATCTCTCATCATAGATGTAATAGAGTTACGTGGAATCAATGAATCTAAAACATGTTATTGTACAAATACTTGTTTTATATATATATATAAAACAAGTATAAACACATATAATTTAAAAGTTAATCGAATAAATCCTCTATAACAAAAAGCATGCAATTGATACATACTTTGTTATAATTTAATCTTATGATACATTATACTTTTAGTAAAAAACACGCTAATGTATATTGTATTTAACTTTCGAAACAATGTATGTAATGAAATATAATTAATAGGCTATAAAATACATTATTTCACGGCATAATTTCTTTGATATATCGCCTCCCATCGAACACAATTTTGTTCGAATAAAAATTTTTATATAAACATTTAAATTAAGAGACGTTAGTTTAACTGATAAATTGAGAAAAAAAAATGAATACAAAAGTATTTCTTGTACGTTCGTCGCGTTAAAGTGTGACAGACACTTAAAGTTAAAAAGATTAGAGAGAGAGAGAGAGAGAAAAAAAAAAGAGGATGAAAAGAGAAGAAAGATCTGCATCAAGATTGGCGCATGCGCGGTAGACTTTATCTGTCGGATTGAAGTATACATAGTCCGCAATTTCGCGTTGCCGTTCAGAGTCGGCGGAGATTCCTAACGGATGGTGAGGTGTATCCGTTTACATATTTTTCACAAAAAGTAACTTTTTATTTGTCTCTTGTGCCTCCTTGTGTCGTCGTTGTTGTCGTCATTGTTACGCGTTTTTCTTTATCCTTTTGTCTTTTTTCGGCTTCTTTAGATATACATAATGGAGAAGAAAAGCGTCTGCATCATCGGCTCTGGAAATTGGTAAATATGTTTGATAGAAAAAAAAATAGAAAAGGAGAGAGAGAAAGAGAGAGATAGACAAAGTTAGTTCTAACGTTTATCGAACGGAAGATGAGAGCATAAAGATAAGAGGAAGAGAGGAGGAGAGAAGGGGAGCAATTGTTCATCGATTTGCACGTGTTGGTTGAAGGTTACTTCGACTATTTCACGAGATTTATTTAAACTTCTAATTTCTTGAAAGATCAACAAATAAAATGATCAAATTCTTTTCGAGTGGTACAATATCTCTTCAGTATTTTTATCATGCTTCGCCCGCTAACCTTCGAATTTGAGCGGCTAAAACCGATGAGCGAACTAAACTATAATTATTTCTCCGTCTTCCTATATCTGTCCTTCCTTCGATGCGATATATTATAAAAAAAAAAAAAGAAAAAAATCATTTATACAATCATATAAATATCTGAATGGTGTTTCGACGATATTTTATTATTTTTCTTTAATATTACTATACTTTTATTATTAATGATATTATACGAAATAAATGTAAAATTGTAGCGACGCATAAATCAATTTTGTCCCTGACTTTATGATCGTGTGTTAGTAACTTGTTAATGTTTTCTCAATATACATATTCTTACATAGAGTCGGATCCAGTTGCCACATCTGTTATTTTCCAAGGGAAAAAAACGCGCGCGTAGATAACACTTGTTTTTCTACGTCTAATCAAATTTTATTTCGTGAAGGAAAGTTTTACTGCGTTAACGTAGGCATATAACATATTTTTCGTATATTTTAGAGGTTTAGTTCAAAGTCTTTATTGTTACGTAACCTTTCATTTATATATGCAAATTAGAAATAAGTTCGTTTAGTTATTCGTAAAAATTTCTGTGAATATTGGCTGATGGTAACTAGAAAACGATAAACATAGTTTATTCTATCGAAGGTTACGTATAACCTTATCGATGATCGTTATATTAATGGATAAAAGAAACTGAAAACATACTTGAAATTTATTAAAATTGTATTTATCTTATCCAGAGGCCTGTTTGGCATAAACGACGGCTAGCCAAGCACGGAAGTTGTGTTCTGCTCCTTTCCTACATCCATATCATTCCAATTTAATCTTTTCTACATCGATTTTGACTCTAATGGAAAACAAAAGGCGTCCACTTCATTATTACATCGTGCTTTTTTTGATAACAGCCATTCGGAATCAACGTTTCTTTTTACGCCTTTGTTTTTTTTTTCTTACAATTCATTTCTTATCAAATTTTATCAAAATTAATTGTCTTCAACGAAAAATATATTTTTCGGCTTTTTTGCCCTCAATTGGCATTGGCGCTCAAATTACGAATCCTACTTGCCCCACCATAGATACGCCTCTGACAGTGTCCAACAAATATGCTAGCTATCTAAAATTAGTAGGATTAGAATTATGAAATATCATTGAACAAATAAAAGATATATTGCAAAATGGAATGACCAAAATTAAAAAGTTTCCTTTTTTTTTATCTAATTCCTAAAATTTATATAGAATTTACGTATTCGTCTGTTATCGCGAAAGACAATATTATAATTCGTATAACAGACATTTTTTTTACAGGGGATCGGCCATTGCTAAGATAGTTGGCGCCAATGCCAAAAGGCAAAGTAATTTTGAGGACCGCGTTACTATGTACGTTTATGAGGAATTAATAAATGGAAAAAAATTGACTGAAATAATTAACGAAACGCACGAAAATGTGAAGTACCTTCCTGGTCATCAAATTCCAGAAAATGTGGTAAGTACGTAGAAACGGTTTTTTTTTCTTATTTCTTTTCAGTTATTCATTAAATTTTTTTTGTATTATCAAACTCATTGACGGCTTATGAACTTATCTGTATTTTTACTATTATCTTTGAGTATTTTTTACGTAAAATAATAAACAGATAACACGAAGCGTAAGCAGTTACGTATATATCCACTTCTCTCAATTGCTTCTAGATTTTATAATCGAGCGACTTTTGAATTCAGGACCTTGACTTTAATATAGGTATAAAAGAAATTGAATGTAATAGAATTAATTTATTTCATTGATTAAAATAATATATATACATTAGTGTATATATATATACAAAAAAGTAATAACGATATTATTACTTTTGAGATATTGTAACATGAGAAATGGCTTGTGTTTAGATTTGTATAATAAACAATTCGCGATCAGATAACGTGATACCTGTTTCGTAATGTTGTTCCTATAGTCGAAGTATGGAAACTACTTTACCGATCGAACTAAGGACAAATGTTGAGATTGCTATCTATCGACGGAAAGTTCAAACTACCTTTAGAAATGTATATATGCGATAATTTATTTTATTTTAAGTAAAACGACATGTTATCGACATTTCATTAATTTATTTATACGTATTATTAGGATTATAAGTTTATGATTTTATAATGATAAACATTATTTTATTTTATTTTTTTTATCTTTAATAATGTTCCTAGTACTTCAATATTTTAATCTTAAACAATATAATCAAGATTATAGAGTATCTTCCTCTAGCCATTGGCGATAAATCTAAAACTTATGTTCTACGAATGAACATTTATTATTGAATAATTATTTGCCACATATCTCATATAAAGAATGTCAGGTTGCAGTTCCTGATGTTGTGGAAGCTGCTAAGGATGCTGATATCCTTATTTTTGTGGTGCCACATCAGTTTATTCGAAGAATATGCAGTACACTTTATGGAAAAATCAAACCTACAGCCGTTGGTCTCTCCCTGATAAAAGTATGTCATGCTATATTATATATGTATTTTATATATATATATAATTACATTTGTATTTATATCAATATTTGATTAAATGATATTATGGATAATTTTCTGCAGGGTTTTGACAAAAAAGAGGGCGGTGGCATAGAATTGATCTCGCATATCATTTCTAATGAATTACACATTCCTATGTCTGTATTAATGGGAGCGAACTTGGCATCTGAGGTAGCAGAAGAAATGTTCTGTGAAACTACCATAGGTAAATATCGATTTGAGTTATGTCACAAGAGTAATAAATTTAATATTAGCTAGAGAATAAGATTCTAAGTATTTTATTATAAATTTATAGGATGCAAGGACAAAGTAATGGCTCCAATTCTTCGAGATTTGATTCAAACATCATATTTCAGAGTTGTTGTAGTTGAAGATGTTGATTCAGTCGAATGCTGTGGAGCATTAAAGGTGATTTATAAAATATTTTTGTTTCATAGTTACATTGTATCAGTTTAAATGTACGCATTATATTCTTGACAAGTTATGTTTTATATTACTATTTTTTTCTTTCTGATATATTTACAGAATATTGTGGCTTGCGGCGCTGGTTTCGTCGATGGATTAGACTTAGGTGATAACACAAAAGCAGCGGTTATTCGACTAGGATTAATGGAAATGATTAAATTTGTGGATGTCCTTTACCCTGGTGGAAAACTATCAACATTCTTTGAAAGCTGTGGCGTAGCTGATCTTATTACAACATGTTATGGTGGAAGGAACCGTAAAGTATCGGAAGCTTTCGTAAGAACTGGAAAGGTCAGCAAGATTGTAGTTATGATAATTCATGTTAGACTTATAGAATTCCAAAAGTTATCAAGAATAAGATTATATGCATTTTATTTAATATCTTCATTTCAGACTATTGAGGAATTAGAGAAAGAAATGCTTAATGGACAAAAGTTGCAAGGACCGTTTACAGCAGAAGAAGTAAATTATTTATTAAAGTCGAAAAATATGGAAAGTAGGTTCCCTCTCTTCACGGCGATACATCGTATTTGCATCGGACAGCTGAAACCTGCGGATCTGATTGATTGTATTCGCAATCATCCGGAACACATGTAAGCGTTTAATAGTTACAATTAAAGTTAGAGGCGGATTAAATTTAAGTACAACGATAATCGAACGATAAGTTTAAACTTGTCATTGATGTCAATTCTTACATTGATTTTCTTTAGTATGTTGATTTTTATTTCTGTCAAAAGTAACGTTAACATTTTAGCGGTATAGATCCAATAGTTGATAATAACATTATTTTAATATTAGCGCTTTTGAAATGACTTATAATGGTTTGATGATTTTTTGAAATGACTAACATAGTTAGATCGTTAAAAACAATATTTCAATATATTTAGCGCTATAGGCGCTTAATCCGTCTCTAACGTTATAATTATTTTCGTTTTTTTGTAATCCACCCTCTTACAATTCATTACACTTTACTGGTGGAACATAAATCGCATGAGAGAAGATCTGTTGGTGATAAGAAAATTTTGGCCGAGTTATTTGTTAGAATTTAAAATAATACATTTAAATAATATGTACAAATTAATTTGCACAAACATGTACATATATGTATATACATATATATATATATATGAATATAGGTATATGTATATTTATAGAGATGATAAATACTCGTTTAACAAGCGAAGTAAAGAAAGCAGGTCTTTCATAATTTCTTCGTATTTATAATCTTTTTTCTTTTTTGCCTTTTTGCAATATTTTCTTATACATTGTATGTTTGTTTATAATAAATGACAGAGCTTCTCAAAGTGATGGTTTCTAATTCTGATGAATTTTCAATAACAAGTACATGAAATTAATAAGCTATCTGTCAGATTATGTTGTATAATGATACAACTTTTAGAAATTGTTTGACAAAGTAAATTTTTATTTCAATTTATTTTGTTGTTAAGTTTCATACATTCTTATCAAATGTTTATCTTATTACTTGTTATTCAACATTGGTTATTATTCAAATAATTTTAAATTCTTTTTTAACTTTTCGATTTATGTTTAAAATACTTAAATTATCGATATTAATCGATATAAATATTGAACGCACATTTTTCGTATAATCAAGATTAAATATTAAAACTTTTTTAAATATATATATATATATTAAATACATATATATATGTTTTGATTATTATGTGATTATTTAATAATCTGATTAAAATATTCAAACTCGTACTATGTTCGTGTAATTAAAGGAATATAATTTTTTTATTGATCTGATTTAAAACTTCATGCTATTGAAAAATTCTTCATTCTTTCTTTTTTTTTTTTTAAATACATTCCGTATATTGCAAAGATTTCACAAGATACAATGTTGAAAAAGAAAAAAAATTAAAAGTATACGAAAAAGTGTGAATAAAGAGTTATATAATTATCATATATATATTTTAATGATATGTTTATTTGAACTGTTATATATATTTATAGAACTAAATCGGACGTAGATAAAACAAATATGTATATTAACTCGTGCCAGTTTTTAGCTCGTCATGATGTCATGATGTCAAGAAAACGTTTATTATATAGTTATCACAATGTTATTAGAAAAGAAGTTAAAATAGTATGATGTACCTAAAAAGAGAAAATATACGAATGTTAATTGTTAATACATTACAAAAAAAAACGAAACAAAAAAAGACTTTGTGCAGTTTAAAACTGTGTTGAGTTTTCTTTTTTCTTCCTACATTTTGCTAAAATCATTCATATCAATAAAACATAAATCTCTTATTCTTCTCCTTTATAATATACCCCAACATACCTGGACGTTAGTTAACATCCATTGTTAATATATATATAGGGTATCTCACCAAAGTTGGACATTAAATTATTTGCCCTAATATTAAAAGTAGAAAAGAAGTGAGTAAAAAGTGTAGAGAGAGTATACTATATAGTTTCGAAGAGTGCATTTAGTAATGTTAACAAAAAAAAAACAAAAATTCCTCCAAGGTCATTTTTAATGCCATCTCAATGTCATCATCATTCTTTTTGCTTATTAATTAAGTTAAATAAATTTTTTGATAATACGACATTATAGTTCGCATCAAAGACGAGTTCAACGACCTATGACATCATGACCTTAAAATGACCTTGAATAAAGAAAATCCATTTAAATAGGAACAATGTAAAAATAATAAAACAAGAATAATGTATTAGTGTATTTTATTAGGAGTTCGAAGTTTTGACGACCATCAGTATCAATAGATTTATACACGCGAGATAAATAAATGACAGAATGGTATTTCTTGATTTCATTTCTGTGATTTTTTCGTAGTTTTAATGGCAACTAAAGTAATTCAAATGTTCAACTCAAGCGAGACATTCTTTATGTTCGTGTGTCAAATTATGTTTTGAAACGATACGTAAAAGCCCTCTCTGTCGATGAATTGCTAAAAGATTTTTAGCAGGTATGTAAAAAATTTTACGTGTAATTATATTCGCTATTGATATATAGGAACGATGATGATGATGACCTCAGCGCTAAGATGGGACAATTAAAGTCGCCAAGGAGTCACCTCTAATGAACGTACCGGATAAACAGAATTGGAAGATCTTTAACTTTTTAATACGATCTTTGAGATAACACTTGTTTATATAAAGTATTTTTTATATATTAGTATTAAAATAAAAAAAAAAGAGAAATAAAAGAATTTTAAGTCAAATTAGAAAAGAAGACGCGCGCACGCGTTACATTAGGGTTCAAATGTTGAAAATTTTGTTTTTAATGATTTAAAGATATAATCAATTTTTTTACTTTTTATACTTTTACATTGTTTTTTTTTTTCTATATATAATAGAATTTTGTAAAAATATATTATATGTAAAAATTTTTGCGAGATATAATAATAAATACGTGTCGATGTTTTCATCATATTTCCAAAGCAATTTTATTATTCATAAACCCATTGTAATATATAAACAATAAATAATTATAATTATTAAAAATATTACAGTGGAAGAGACTGAATGAGTAGACAGGAGTTAAAGAAGGAAGAGAAAAAGAATGTTCTTATAAATCGACAAAGCCTATCAACTATGCATTGACACTTTAAAAAGATCTCTTTTTGTAAATTAATCCTTCGTAATTTAACGTTTGGTTGTGTATAAAAGAAAAATATATAAAATATGAATATTGTATTAATAATTATACTATAAGATAAAACTTATAATGATATATTATAAATATAAAATTTATAATATATATATATATATATATATATATATACACACATGTAATATACACAATCATGCTATACGAAATATAAAACATACATTTTTAGCAAACATTAACCTTCAAAAATGACAATTAATTCTGCGAAAGAAATGAAATAAAAATTTAAACAAATTACATATACTAGTAGTATGTTAATAATAATTAAAAAAAAAAACATTAAATGTTTATAAAAAAAAATTTTTAAAAATGGTTATATTCGCCGTCGTTAAAATTAATAAAAAGGAGAAATAAAAAAAAAATGAAATTGCGTAACGTAGTGAGATAGATGATAATAATCGATAATAGCTCAAGGATCTTAAGATCGATCATGTCAGTACCACCATCGTCCTTCCTCAGATCTTTTTGATGTATCATCGAGATCTATTATCAAAGAAGGTAGATCTAATTTTATTGGACTCCCATTTGAGCTATTCGATCTCGATCATACTTGGCTATCATTCAAAGCATGCGCGATAGAGTTTGACGAAAAATAATTGGCGATCGTCGTTAAGGTCAACAAAAGATCGAACCGAATTTGCTCGAGTCAATCGATCAATCAATTAATCAGTCCAATCGATCGGTCACTCAGTTTATCTATTTTGGCGTTGTAGGTTGATAATTATCGCTACGCTCGTTTTTTTTGGTTTTTAAAGTCGTAGTGACAAACGAGAAGTATAGAGTTGAGAGCTCTTAAGATATCCTTTTTTCTTTGTTCCGATTGTTTTACGAGAAAGAGAGAGTGAGAAGAAAAGAAAAAAAAGAATTCTTTAAAAAATCAGCAAGTTATTCGAGAATAGCACCGTCGGAGACCATGTCGGAGAAGTTGAATGTATGCGTCGTAGGAAGTGGTAATTGGTAGGTTAAAGACAATTTGCAGTTATCACAATGACTATGGCCTTGACTCTTTTCTTTTTCTCTTTTCAAATCTTTACTATCGTTATCCTTTTTTTTCTTTTTATATAGTTTTGTTTTGTTTCGTTTCGTCTCGTCTCGTCTCGTCTCGTCTCGTCTCGTTTCGTCTCGTCTCGTCTCGTCTCGTCTCGTCTCGTCTCGTCTCGTCTCGTCCCGTGTCTTCCTCTTCCTTTCTCTCTTCGTTATTATACAAAATAAGAATATACGAATCGATCATTCGATTATATGTTTTATCATCGTTTAAAAATAATATTTTATGTTTCGAAGAAAGAAAGAAGTAAAGAAAAAGAAATTTTTTGATAATACGCCGTGAAAGAGTTTATATAAAAAATTTAAATCTGTATACATCTCGTACACATTGTTATATCATACAATTATAGTTTTTATTTATCTGTACGAGAGAAGATTTATCTGTACGCCGAATTACGTACACATTTCCAGAAGGCATTTGAAACATTAAAAAGAGTTGAGAACCACTGGTTTAGGTAAGGTTCGACCGTTGAAGGACGCGTTGAACGATACGACATATCTTTTTCAATGCATGGACATAGCACATTGCACTGTCTCTTTAACGTACGTACGTATTTCAGTACGAACGTCAAACAAACATTACGTACGTCTCTTGGCACGAAATTGTAGTTTCTCGAAGTATTCGAAAGTGGAACAGAATTTCCATTAATAATACGTACCTACATGTCGTGATATCTCCTTTAGTACGAAATAAAAAGGGAAGGTCTTTCTAACGAGTATATAATAATGCGACTTGCGAAATTTGCGCACTGCAAAAACATTTCTCTCTAATATTTTATTTTCCTTCCCTTATCACTATCTTCTTCTACAATTTTTTTATTTTATTATCTTTTCCTATTATTTGTTTTTCTCCTTTCTGTCGGAGAATGGGCCTTCTTCGTTTTGTCGTTACTTGCAATGATTTGTTTTTATCCTATTATATATATATATATACCAACCGTCGCTAATGTCATTTCCTACCATATCCACCTTTACAGCTATCACTTTAATGTTGATTTAATCTTACTTCCTTCATAGATCTCTTAATTATCGATATATTGCAATTTCTACTTTACTCTCAGCATCTAACTTTCTCAATGTTTAGCCTTTTATAATTTCTTTTAATTCTATTTGCCTATTATTATTCATCTACACTTTTTATCAATCCCATTTTTATCATTTCTTTTTTCGCTTTAATAAAATGTCTTATAAACATGCATCCATACTCTATATTCCTTTTTAGCTTACTAAGTTCTGTATATATAGGGTGTCTCATTTTAAATGATATAATTAAATATCTCCGATCCTATTGGTTTTATACAAAAAATTATTTCTCAACTGCTTGAAATTACGAGAAAATTTATTAAGAAAAATTTGCATCGCTTTGAGTTACCTAAAAAGTACATGTAAACATTTTTTTTTACTCGTGATCTTTCTGAGTTATGAAGGTCAATATAGTTTTCTTTTTTCTGTTTTTTTTTCTAATTTTTTAAAATGGATTTCTATAATTTTTTTTTGCATACTTATGTCATAGTGATCACTTTTTTATGCAATAATGGTCATTACTGACAATATGATAAAAATTTGCTATTATGCTTCGTTTATATTGTTAATCAGTATCTTATCTCTGACTAATAGATTCGTACTGTACAGGAATTAATACTCCATGCTATAGAAATACATTATTCACAAATCATGCAGTCATGTTTTTTGACGAATCTAACGATTGTTTTTCAAATTGTACTATCGAAAATGAACTACTTTAATACTTAAGACGCTGATTATCTCATGGTAATTTAAACGATGCATCGTTGCAGTTTTCTTACTAGATATGATTTTAATTGCAAATGAACATTACTATACATGTACATAAGTGTGCAAAAAAATTATAGATATCCATTTATAAAAACTGTTAACAAAAAATGTCAACATTTTTAGCAAAAAGAAAGATTCTCTTTCGCTCTCACTAGCATTGTCTATTAAATATAAAACTAAAAATTATTTGTTATGGACGAATCAATAAAAAAAAAAAAAGAAAAAACTGCATAAAACTCGTATAATTCATGAGTAATGCGTAAGTGGAAAAATGTTGTAAATATACGTCCGTCAAATCGACAGTACTTTCATGATATGAATCGTTCGCAAGCCAAATCGATTAACTGTACTTCTTGAATTTTTAAAAAATTTAAGTGCCAAAGCGCTTGATGGAGTCCTCACTTTTTATAATCATAATCAATTTCCCTAATTACCGTTATTTAATACCATTCAATGAGATAATTTTTTGACCACCTTATAAAAAATATTTTATTTTAAAAATCAATCAGATTAACTCCGTACCTTAATGTAAATCGTTGCAATAATGCAATTCAAACGTAGCAAAGAGGCCTTTATACATTTTACAATATTTATTTGAATGTACATTTTAAACGGGGAATTTTAAAAAGCAATTTATATTATTTCATCACATTTTTCCAATTCTTGTTTTATGGAGTTAATCGATTTGTCAAGTGAGCGGCTCGTATATTCATGTTGTAAATATCACGTTTAGATAGAATTAAAATTCTTTACAACGTTTTCATGAGATATGCAAGAATGTAAAGGACATATTTACAGAGTCGATGTATTTAAATACGCTAGAAAATTCTCTTCGACATTCATTCTCGATTCTAATCCAGTGTCTAATCTTTTACATATGGTAATACTACTTGTATCACTCTGATCTTAAATTTACCAATATAGTAATATAAATGATACATATCGTATGGCATATCGTTTATAAAAAACAAATATAATAATAATAATAATAATAATAAAAGAAAGATTGTAAACAAGTAGAAAAAAGGGAAAAAATGATAAAAATATACTAATATGATTTCTCTCTTTCAGGGGCTCAGCGATAGCAAAGATCATCGGTGCAAATGTCGTCAAGCATAATAACAAATTCGGCACGCGTGTACCTATGTACGTGTATGAAGAAATAATTAATAATCAGAAGTTGACAAGTATTATTAACGAGTTACACGAAAACATAAAGTATCTTCCAGGACATAAGCTCCCAGAGAATGTGGTAAGTATCTTAGACGAAATAAACTTGTTTCATTAAATTGATAAGAAAACTGCAGAGAAGATTTTATTAATTTTATAAAACATAATTATAAATTTGATCAAATTTAATTTAGTCTGTTTAGTTTACATGTAAATGTTTCTATAGGAATATACAAAATAAGCAAGAATCTTTGTTTATATTTATTTAATATTAGTTTATGGATGAAAGGTTAGCATGTATATTATCATCGTTTATATTAACATTTTAATATTTAATAATCTGTAGTCGTACGAACATAAACTTTGCCTGATGGCATGGAAACCTTGTCGACTCCTTTAGGGAAGAGTTTAGGTAAATCTTCATCCTTTACAGTTGGCAGGATCATGACCTTTTCTCCAGGCTAAAATTAATGTTCCCGTTAACAAAGGTTATTTTTTTTCTTATTGTTCCTCACCTAATATAAGAAAAAATAAAAAGGAAAATAAGAAGTCAAACTTACGATCCAATTGGCAGGCGTTGCAATTTCCGGTTTTCTATCGACCAACTGCAGAGAGTCGATCACACGTAATATCTCGCTGTGTAAGAATTATTAAATTAGAGTATTGTATTAAGAAGAAAAGAAAAAAAAGATTATTTAAATAGTCTATTTAAATAAATTATAAAAGTGATCTAAATTATTTGAGATATTAAAAAAAAAAGAAAAAGATCTATTTTGTTATGTGCTATTCCTAAAATTTGTAAATTACATAAAAAAATTATTATCCGAGAACGATTATTCTTATATTTTTTTCCGTGCTTGTTATTATAGAAAAATAATTTTTAAATCATTCAAACTCAAATGACAGAATATCTCTAAACGTGAACGATAAATGCATATACGATTTAAATCACTTTCATAATCACCGTCTCAATTGTAACTCACTCGACGTTACGTCCGGTAGAAGTCGGATAATGCATCGACAAACGAAGTCGATGATCAGGACTTATAACGTAAAGTGCTCGAACGGTTTGAGCAGTTTCTGGATCATCTTTGCTATCCTCATCGATCATATCGAGCTGTACTGCCAAAGTTCTATTTGCATCGGCGATGATCGGATATGGGAATGCTCCGGGAATATCACGGCAGTAAGATTTAATATCCTTGTTTCGTATAAATGCATTTTAAAAATCATTGATTTTTTGTTTTTCATCAAATTCGAGTTAAAATCATTTGTTTCATTAATGAATTATTCGTGGTGCACTTACGTTCATCCAGTCGACATGATCTTTGAGCTTATCTACGGAATGGGCCAAAAGTTTAACGTTACGTCGTTCAAAATGGGGCTGATGAACAGCGATACGGCCCAATTCGGTAGTACAAACTGGCGTAAAATCGGCAGGATGAGAAAAGATAACTACCCATCTGAAAGAAATTATATGAACGTTTTATATAACGTTATTTATATTTCATTTGGAATAAATAGATTATATTTCTTATTATTTGAGATATCGTTACTTATACAATATAGTATATTATATTTATAATACAGTATATTATATAATACTATAACGAAGTGTAATAAAAAGAGAGTTGTACTATTTAATATACTATATTATAGTAGATATTATTAGTAGTTATTTTATAGATATTAGAAATAACGTTATACCACAGATATCATTATTAGTTATTTATAATATAATTATTTATAATATACATATATATATATGTATTTATTTATATAACATATAAATTATAAAGAATAAATTTATCAAATTCAACGATAATGAATGATCAACATTGTCATGGTAATGATTGATCAACAATTGTTCGGCGTAAACAAGTACAATGAGAAAGTATCACAGATCAGTAAAGATCTTACTTAGCATGTTAACATCAGTGCCAAGGATAATTTAGTCTTTGTTTTTGCAACGGGTTACTATTTAAGATCACGGCCAATGCTCGCTCGTTTGATCGTATCTTTTTTCAATGTGAAAATACTATTTAACATAAGGAATTTTTCTTTTCTTTCTTTTTATTTCCATTTGGATGAAAATTTCAAGAAAGGAGATAATCTCCCCTTTTTATATCCATTTAATAACAATACTAACTATTGCGAATGTTTAATCCGATTATGGCTCCGTATCTCGTTTTAGATAACTTAAATCAATCTATGAATTGTTCGTTTAATCGTGCGGACCGATTTTATTTTTACTGATATCTACCCCACAAATAAATTAAAATCTATTTTTTATCTTAATACCGACCAAATGGCTAAAAGTAAAATGAAACATATCAGAAGGGTTATCGTTAATACTGTTTATTCCTATTGATACGAAATAAAAAATAGATTAAAAAAAAGACATTTATCACAGGATAATATAACTTACATTTCTTCTTCTTTTTTTCTTTTAATTTTTACTAATTGACGTAATTATTTTACATCATTTTATTTGCATTTTGATTATTAATATCCGACAGTTATAAAATGATCAATAAAATATTCGAATTATTAAAATTATATTTTCATTTTGTTACATACACTTGATTTAGGATCGATCAATTTTGATAATATCTATAGGACAAGAACATAACAATTTGATTTATTAAATTTATATATTCGTTTTGTTTTTTTTTAAATACTTGACATAAACGATTTTGGAAGTCATTATTTTATACTTTTTATCTTCGATAGAACACAGAAATTATTAATTTTTTCTCTTTTTAAGTTGTAAATATATTTCACATATCTAGTATGTTAATTTATAAACGTTTACTTAAAACAATTCTTTCAGTTTCTTGTACGATTTAGAAAAATTATTCAATTTAAAAAAAAATGTGTATACATACTGTCACGTATAAATTCACGTTTATAAATCATGTGTATAAATATTGACATTGATCAGATATACATACATATTTTAATACAAATATGTAAGTAAGTAAAGGTAGTCACATAAATATTTAGCTTTAAAATAGTTTACTCTATTAGTTTCATATAAGAATATATTAATATGTATCGTATATACGAATTTACTCACGAATTGCCTTGCCATTCGTAAAATTCAAGTGGACCTTGAGTTGTCTCGGCCTTGAAATTTGGGATAACGGAGTTTAACCTCATCTTGAAGATAGAAAGTTTGAAGTAGATCACCGGAGACAAATGTGTACTCTGAAAGAGTCGAATGTAGACTGATGTTATGAGAGAGCCGATCAGCAATATAACTTCTCTTATCATTCTCGGGCCATATCGAATGATTCAGTTCTATCTCTGTATGTGGAACATTAGGAGAATTGATTCTTTAAATGATTGAGATAGAAACGCAAAAACTTCCGATAAAATCCTATTTTCATAAATAGTATAGTTAGATAGTATCTGATAGGTTGTTATTGCACACCTATGTGGCAACGAAATCAAAATCATTGTTAATTAATTTTTTTTAGAGTTAATTTAGTATCAACAGTAGGCAAGAAAAAACAAGAAAATATCTTGTAATTTTTATCGAAGTCACGTGGAAGACGATAACATTGACTAAACTAAGGAGATAAAAAAGTTTTTTCTGGAAAAATAATCAAATATTTTTTATGTTTATTACTCATTGAAAATAAGATTATATTAAAATTATTATTTTATCTACTTACGAATGATCTATTATATTCGTTCATGCTTATATACACACACACACACACACACACACACACACACACACAAACATACGATAGTATTATACAATAGTATAAAATATATATAAAATATATGTAAGTAGTATCATGTTGATTAAATAATTTTATTCGATTTAACTCGGTATTTGTCGAGTTGTATCATTTATATACATACACGTATATATGTATCTGCATGTTTCGTTTGCATGTGTCGACCTTGAATGAATTTATAGATCAGTGTCAAGGTGTTGTTGCATGAATCCCAATTACGTTCATGTTAACATTGCACTAAAATGTAATATGAATGATAAGAAAGGAAAAGAAAGAAAAAAGACTACAACTGAGTGATAATTTAATCAATTAATAAATGATTAATCAATACCCACACACGCGCGCACGCACATATGTGTAGCGTACTTATGTTCTAATTTAATTAATATCCAATCTAATCGATATTAAATGATAAAATAAATAAAAATGAACTGAAAGAGATACTTTTTAATTATTTATCTTCCTTAGGTAGCAGTTCCGGATGTCGTTGAAGCTACAAAAGATGCTGACATACTTGTCTTCGTTTTACCACATCAATTTATTCGGACACTTTGCGCTACATTACTTGGACAAATTAAACCAACTGCGGTTGGTTTATCGCTAATTAAGGTAGATCATAAAAGAAGATACATCACGAGATATAAAATAACATCAGACGCATGTCTATATAAATTTCCCTTCAAGGGTTTTGATCAAGGAGACGGTACGAATATCGAGCTTATTTCTAAGATCATCGAAAAGAATCTAAGGATCCAATGTCACGTACTGATGGGGGCAAATTTGGCAAATGAAGTTGCCGAGGAAAAATTCTGTGAAACTACCATTGGTAATTAATTAATTTATTATATTCTTAATTATTAATGATTGATACAATATATATATATATATATATATATATATATATATATATATATATATATATATATATATATAAATTGTGTATATACATATATATTAAAATTATATATATATGTATATATATATATATATTATTTATATATATATCAACTATAATATATATATATAAAGCTATTCTAATATAAAATCTACAGAAACTATGTATATATATAGGTTGTAAGGATAAACGCTTGGCACCAATATTGAGGGATCTTATACAAACACCTAATTTTCGCGTGGTAGTCGTTGAAGATACGGCAGCTGTTGAATCATGTGGTGCACTCAAGGTGATAAAGATTTTTAATTTTCATCTTTTTTTATGACTATTCTATTTTTAATTTTTTTTTTTTTTCATTATTATTATCATCACTGTAGAACATAGTGGCATGTGCCGCTGGCTTCGTCGATGGCTTAGGATTAGGAGATAATACGAAAGCTGCCGTTATCAGATTGGGTCTTATGGAAATGATAAAGTTCGTCAATACTTTCTTCGGTAGTGCGAAACTTGACACGTTCTTCGAGAGCTGTGGTGTAGCTGATTTGATTACAACTTGTTATGGTGGTAGAAATCGTCGTATATGTGAACAATTCGTTAAAACTGGAAAGGTAGAAATAAAAATGACTTTAAAATAGTTATTACACATTAATATTGATATATCAATTTATTATTTTATTAATAACAGAGCATCAGAGAATTGGAGGCGGAACTTCTTTCCGGACAAAAATTACAAGGTCCGGCTACGGCCGATGAGGTCCATGCAATGTTGAAAGCTAAAAATATGATGGACAAATTCCCACTGTTTGTTGCTGTACAACGTATATGTCACGAAGAAATAAGACCGGGTGATTTAATCGATCAAATTCGTATTCATCCCGAACATGTGTTAGTAAATTCGTGATAGTTGTGTGGAAAGAAGGAAGGAGTGTTCATATGTTATGTTTTAAAGTATTTTACAAAGCTCACATTTTACAATTTCAGAAAACAATTTCAATGATTCGTATAATATTTTCTTTAAAATACCAAAGCATAGGGAACTCGCTCACGTTTTTTCATAGCATGTTGCATGATAGTTATTGCATTTAGTCGAATGAATTCGTAATTCACAAAAGTTCTTTTTTTTTAAAGGAGGTAAGTTACGAGAATTGATCTTAAAATTTTAATCCAATTGATGATTTTAATGATTATACTAATGATAGTATTTGTTAATGATGATACTAATGATAGTATTTGATAATGATAATACTAATGATTCTTGTTTTTCTCATTAATGTGGAGCAAATTTTTTCATTGTGAAATCTATATAAATTATTTTCGTTGGATCTAAAATCGTTTAATGATTTTAGGTTGAGAGTTGAGGGTGCTGGACAGTAAAAACCATAAGCGATGTATGTTCGTGGGCAATTCTTGACTGAAGAATTCAAATTTATGTGAATAAATGTAGAATACATTTAAAAGTTCAATAAAGGCTGTGTGATTAGTTAAGGATCGTCAATTTACAGGAACATCCGATAAAACATGTTGTACTTAATATATTATGAATAAAAATTTACTCATTACTGTTGACTATAATGATTTTGAATGAAAATATAAAATTAATTGTTTCTCTTTATAGGTAATTTTTACAGATCCATGCAACTAACATAGAGCAGTATATACGTATACTCCACATAAAATTTTAATTCAAATATTTTAAATTTAATCATTCACATGAAATAATTTAAACTATCGTTAAATATTTTTAGTAAACATATAACAACAATAGATAATAAATAATATTTCTACTAAAATGACACTTAATATACCTTGTTTTGCTATATACAAATGTATAACTCCAATAGAGTAATATTATATATACAAACTATCAAATTATCTTCTTAGTAAACTTATCTATCAAAAGTTACGATTTCTTGATATTTCCTCCGCACATGGGTTTTTTGTTAGCTAGATTACTTTGACTATTATTTGAACTAAATGAACTTCCACACGTTGCATTGTCCGATAACATGTCAGGTGTGATTCTAAGAGCTGAAATTATTAATTAACAAGTTTATTTGTATTATTAATGAAAAGATATTAATATAATTAATAATTTTAAGAACTTTATTCATAATATTATTCATATCTTACTAAAGGTTCCAGGTTTTGTTTGGACTGCTTGAATTACGGTCAGTCGTATTTCTTGCTCAACTTCTTGTGCCATTTTATTTAACTGTAATAAGGTTTTTCATCAGAGCATAATAAAAGAAAAACGTAAGTTGTTTACACATTAAAGATAATATATACATATGTATTACCTCTTCTATAGCGGCATGATTCATAACATCTTTATTTTTTCGGTACTCCTCATTTATTTTAGCCCTCACAACTAAATGATATATACTAATGTATTAATTCAATTTTATTTAAACGACTTTAGATATTTTATTTAATAGAATTAAAAAGAAAAGGAACATATCTATCCAAGTGTAAGAATTTGGCTTATTATTAAAAGATCTTATATATATTTCTTATAAGGAAAATAAAATTACCTCCCAATGCATATTCATCTCCTTTAAATGTATTTAATCTAGTCCTGTGTAATTTTTTAAATTGATGCAGTACCTAAATCAAAAAGAGGATTCAATTAATAAAAAAATACAATAAACTTAACCTCAAAAATATAATTTGTATAACGTAATCACATGAACGATATAAATAAAGATTACTTTTCGTCGAAGGATTTCTGCCATATTTTAAAAATAATTTTTATTATTTAACAATCAATTGTTAAATAATAGAAACTTGAATCATTTACAACAACGATTATATGCAATAAATATCTAGCAGATTTATTAAAGAGTGGAATACTAGCAGCATCTCACATTTTGATTGGATAATCTTGCGCCAGTCGCAGTACCGTATTAAGAAAATTCATGAAACATGATTTATCGTTAAATTTTCCAAATTAAATAAGAAAAATCTATCAGTAAATCCCTTTTATATCTGTTTCTCCAAAAAGAGATTATTCAAAAATTATCAAAAGAAAGATAGGACAAAAGATGCTTTGAAAAGGGTTATATAGATTAATTGTACAAATTTAGTGTATCCACACACACACACACACCACACACACACCATATGCATAGACTCGAAGCATGTTCAAAATGGCGCTGACCCTGAGAAGAGAAGGAGGACCGAGCGGTTGAGCGAGTTTGTCATTATCGCCGTGTATTAACATGGACGGGAAAAAGTAAAGGAGCCACGGCAAAATTATACGGGTGACTTTGTCGATTTACGAAGATGGAACAAGGGGAAAATCGGCAGGCACGATCGGCGTAGAGATTGAAATATGTACGCTCGTAGACGTGCGTTCGTTATATTGTGAGAGAGGGAGTGAGTGTGTGAGTGAGAGTGAGAGAGAGAGAGAGAGAGAAAGGGAAAGAAAGAAAGAAAGAGAAAGAGGCAAAAAGAAAGAAGGAAAATAATCTTTTGACTGTGTGAAGCGCGTCGTCGCGTCGTGTGTCGCGTCTCGTTTCCTCCTCTGCACGCGGTGGGTGCGTCCGTGTGTGAGTGCGTGCGTGTCCGTGTGTGCGGTGCGTGTGTGTTTAAGTCAAGATGGCGGCAACGTTAACCGTCGAGCAAGAACAAGTAAGTGATTGTCAGTAGCTTAATCGCGTCGTTGTTGTACTGTCAATGAACAGCGTAGAAAGCGATAAAAATCAACCTTTGAATATTTTCACAAGGAAATAGTCGCGCGTTATCAAACGTATCAATTCGTTCTTTCACGTACGATATAAACGATGTTAAGGTACGATAAATCGGAATAAAATTTCAATTTTCTTTCCCCCCGATTCAAACATAATAGACAAATTTTCGTTATTTCGCCATAAGATACGAATAAACGCTTAACGATTATTTATTGGATATTAAATCGAAGTGGTTTTAAACGCTGTACATATTTGGCAGAAGGTATATTATGGACGTGCAAAACTCTACTCTTCAGACTTAGTACTTCGCGCCAACGATAGCTTTTACATACGCTCTGCGCGCACTTCCTCTCTTCACGCTTTCTCTTATTATGAATCATGTTTTAGCTCTAAACAAGCGGTCTTTAAACGTTTCGCGTGTTTTTTAAAATCCTACCTCGCTAATAACATTAACTTATTCCCCGGTAAATGCATTTCTCTCGGGACTTAATTATTTTCTTTGACGTTTAATTGCAATATATAAGAAATGTTATTTTAAATTCGTTAAAAATTATGTCGTCAACAAGAAAGTCGATGACACTTAACAGAATGAATCCTTCGTTCGATCGTTCGTTAGTTCTTCGATAAATGAATTGATTCGTTGATTTGATATAAAACGTAAAATTTATTTCGAAATATGACTCGAAGTTTTCATTGGTCGAAGATCGAATCGATTCCTTTTTGGCGCCTACCAAATTATTCGTAAGCATATCGAGTTAAGGTATTGAATTTCTTGACCCTGACATCGACTCCGATGCCTTTAACCGGTTCTTAGCGAATGGGATGCCGGAAGTGATGCTTGGTGGGGACGTAGTCGGACACCGGAAGCTATATCGGTATACAGGGCATGTGCACAAATTATGGTGAAATGACCATGGGACACATTTGAAAATATTTAACCTCCCGTATCGTTGTCCAAAGTGACTATTTTCAAAGTGACTATTTTCTTGGTGGCTTTGTAAATGTATCGAAACTTCTTCCCCCGGAACTTGTATACATTATTGTTTTAAATAATGATAAGTATTATAAATATTTATAAATAATTATGAAATATCTCGTATATTTTATAATATTTATAAATATTTTAATATTTATAATAATTTACGATTTATTTATAAATATTTTAACGAATTATGAATATTTTTGAGAGAAGTATTATTCCGTCGTTATTTTTGCAGGCTACAAAAGAATTTATAGAGGCTGTGAATAAGTGTCGAGCTGGCAGACGTGCCGGACCAGTTTCCTGGAGTACAGCAGTCAAATTTTTAGCAGCCAGGAAATTCGAAGTGAGCAGAGCTTTAGCTCTTTACGAACAGCACGAAGCTACCAGAAGAAGAGAAGGTTTGGCTGTCTTACATCCAACGCAAGAACCATTACTTAGTGAGTTACGTACAGGAAAATTTACTGTTCTGGTGAGATTGATAATAATTATTTTATAACAGCATGGTAATTATATATTATATATAACATAAGTTATGTAATGTTTATTGTATTATAGCCTTCAAGGGATGCAACTGGTGCTGCTATAGCAATCTTTACAGCTCATTTACATCTTCCACAAAATACTACGCATCAAACTACTCTACAGGTTAATAAATAATTTAAATTTTTGCTAGAACATTTTGAAAATTGCTAGAAACATTGAAGACGCATAAATAATAATTTGGGATAATTAACAATAATATTATTTAGAATGTTTACTTTTTTAGGGTGTTGTTTATCAACTAGATGCGGCTCTTGAAAGTGCAGATACCCAGAAACATGGTTTGGTTTTTATTTATGACATGTCCGATAGCAAGTACCAAAATTTTGACTACGATCTATCACAAAAAATTCTCACTCTTCTAAAGGTAAGCTTCAAATAAATTCCTTTAAAGCTACAAACCAAACAAATTGATGTTATTTACATAAAAATATGACACTATTAGTGAAGCATGTATGAACGCTTATAAATGAAAACTATGTAATATAGGTAAGCACGGGGTGCTTTACCTTACACAACAATTACATACGGCACACAAGACATATTTTATTCCAACACGAAAGATAAAATCTTTTATAAGTGCATACCTGATTTTCACAAAGTAGTACAGTATTATCAATGTATTTTTTGTTGTGAGTAGTAATTTACGTAACGAGTTAATTAAAAAGTATGTCTAACACTCTAACTCCTGTGTACTAATAGCATCTTTTATGCCATACCTGTTGTATTTATTTTTCTTTTTTTTCTCTTAACAAGCCGAGCATGTGTCTCTAGAATGTAAAAAAAAAGAAAAAACAAGAAAGAAAAAAATGAAAAAGATAAGAATATCTCCGTTACAGATTAATCATAGTTACGGGGCGAAAGCGTCGATATCATTGATCCGCTCATCGAATGTCATATCATATATTTCATTCGACGTTATCGCAATGAAAATTATGAATAACGAGTCGGGTATTGTCGAGGAGCGAAATTCGTTACGTACTATTTGCACAAAAAAAAAGTCTAATCACATCTCGTAAATGAAT
>OU426851.1:5628091-5800591 GCA_911387685.1 Dolichovespula media | reverse complement strand
GACGAAGCACCATCTCCAGTACAGCCTCCGTCCTCTGCAAGCTCTGGTTTTAGCGATGATGATAGCCTTCATGGCGATCTTGGTCTGCAAGCAGTTACTATGGAACAGCTTATCGAAGAAATACATTCAAGAGGTCGTGCTGGCCTTATAGCGGAATATGTAGAAATTAGGCAAAGGCCACCCGACGGTTCCTTTAATAATGCAAAGTACGTGTCTCAGTAAAAGTTTGTCTTTAAATGGACAAATGATAATTCGACTATGTATGTATATATCACCTTTTCAGATTAAGGCCAAATCAATCAAAAAATCGTTATACGGATGTGCTTTGTTACGATCATAGCAGAGTGTGTCTTTCTCAAGTAGACGGCGATGCAACGTCAGATTATATTAATGCAAACTTTGTTGATGGTTACAAACAAAAAAACGCGTTTATTAGTACTCAGGGACCTCTTCCAAAGACATGTGGGGATTTCTGGAGAATGATATGGGAACAGCAAACTCTTGTTATTGTGATGACCACAAGGTAAATTATCATTTATAAATTTTCCAAATTTCATTGATAATATCAATGTATAAATTCGGTTTCTTTTTTTTTTTTTTTAAATATTCAGAGTAGTAGAACGAGGACGTACAAAATGTGCACAGTATTGGGGTCCAGAGCCAGGTGATGAAGTACAAGCAGGTGGCTTCACCGTAACAACTTTAGAAGTTGATATAAATCCAGACTATACAATATCTATGCTCCTTCTTACAAACAACAAGGTAATAATAATCTAATTTTATGCAGATCAGATTTACAGACGTATAAATATATTGTTCCGCTTGTTAATACAGACTGACGAGACAAGAGAGGTGTGTCACATGCTTTACACAGCATGGCCGGATTACGGTGTTCCTCAATCAGCTAGAGCTTTATTACAATTCCTATCCCTAGTAAGACAACAACAAAATAAATTATTAGCAAGTAGGGGTGATACCTGGGCGGGACATCCACGAGGTCCACCTATAGTAGTGCATTGTAGTGCTGGTATTGGCAGAACAGGTATTTAACATTTGTCATGATTCTCGTCGGTTTCATTTGTTATAATTCGTTGTCCAAAAAAAAAAAATAAAAATAAAAATAAAAAAAAGAAAACAGAAATATCTATAAAATTCGTTTACTTTCAGGAACATTTTGCACCTTGGACATCTGCATATCTCGATTAGAAGATACGGGAACCGTCGACATTCGTGGAACGGTAGAAAAAATTCGAGCACAAAGAGCCTACAGTATTCAAATGCCTGATCAGTATGTCTTTTGTCATCGTGCTCTCGCAGAATATGCACTTTCTAGGGGCATGCTTAGTCCTCAACATCTTGCTATGTTACCTCCAACGGTCGAAGAAGATTCTGATTAAGATATATATATATATATACAGAGAGAGAGAGAGAGAGAGATATATATATTCCGATAGACATGAAGTAGGTTGATAATCTTCCTGATTATGCGTATTCAGCGCTGTCCTGTCGAATAGTTTACTTCTAATATAAATGACTAAAACTTATTTTTTTCTATCATTGCCATTCGATGTGTAACCCTTAAGATTTCTAGCGTTATATTAGCCTAACATTCAGGATATTCTGAATACAAACTAGTTTGTCAAAAAAAAAAAAAAAAAAAAAAAGAAAAAAAAACAAGGCCAAATCAGTAAGTAGGGATTGTATATTTCTATTTCATTTGATTTTACTTCAAGAATTTTCGATTGAGATATAGCGTGACGTAGCAAAGAGAGCACACAGATTTTGAACTGTCCGATTAATATATTTGTGGCAAGAGACACATTTATTCTTTCTATTTTATACTCTCTCGGTATATATATATATATGTATATATATATCGGTGTGTAAAATTGAAAGAACTAATTTTTCCTTTCTCTTTTAAATATTATTAATAAAAGTCTTGTGTTTAAAGGTTATTAGTAAAAAAAAAAAAAAATAAATAAAACAAAAAGCAAAAACAAAATTTTTATAAAAAGTAACAAAAAATTCTTATGAGAGAGTTTAAATCGTTACTTTGTGCGTTAGCAAAGAGAAAATGGTAATATTGAGCGCAGAAATGAGATATAAGAGATTAATTTGTTTAACTGATTGAAAGAAAGGTTATGACAGCGTCATTTTGCGGTGGCTAATGAATAGTTAGCAGTTTACGTGAGATCTTATAAGGAACGTTATGATGTGTAAAATGGTTTTTTTTTTTTTTAACCATTGAAGAAATAAGTGTAATCAAGGATACATCGATAGTCACTTTTGGGCAACCAAAGATCATATCCCTTATACCACTTTAGAAAATTGGGGTTTGATATGTATAAAAAAATTCGATTAATATTCTGTGAGAGAGTAATCCTTTTATACAGGGATTTTTAATCAGGGATCACACCTTGTAGACTAAATACTTCCATTTTGAGTAAAAATGAAATGGGGCCTAGAACGGCTTTACGAATATAAGCCTTTAAAAATAAGTTAAATAAGCTTCCAGCTTGTTTCAAATGTCACAGACGCGCTTCGGTACGATAAAATAATGGGGGAAAAAAAAAAAAGAAAAGAAAAGAAAATTTATGCGATATTCGAGTTTTGAAAAAGAGTTGTTCTAAAATGTATAGGTCCTTTGATATTTCAATTAAAAGTGATATAATTAATTAGAATCATCTTAACGATTGAATATGCTCTACTAACAAGCCTTGATGCATATATAACAATGATGAATATATATATATATATATATATATATATATATATATATATATATATATATATATATATAGTGTGATTTGGTATCTACGTGATTCGATTCTTTAGAAAGAAGCGCATATAACACGAAGTTATATTCTTTAGGCATAGTAGAACTTTAAAAATATTACGATTCGCATATATGTTTGTTCGTTTACCATTCCTCGTGATAAAAAGATAAAAACATTTGTTTTAATAGGGATATCTGTGAGGAGAGAAAAAGAAGGAAATGAAAGAAATAATGACATATTCAAGTTATTCGCGCAATTCTTATGTTGCGAAGAACGACGTTTGAAAGATCGTATTATCCGAACTATTTATTATATTATCGTTTTAATTGTAAAATTCGATATGAATAATGAATTTATAATAAGACTGTTTAAGTTATTTATATCAGATAGTCACTGTTTAGAGATCAAAGTTTCATAATTTTAAATATTTATCATCGATTTATAACGTTCTCTTGAAATGCACGCAGCGCAAATATCAAAAAGAAAAATGAAAAAGGAAAAAGAAAAAAAAAGAAAAAAAAAGAGAGAACAGATGTTAATTCGTAAAGCGTATTTATTTCAACGTTTGCCAACGTAAGCTGGATTAAATACAGTTTGTCGGGATATAATCTCTCGCGTATATAAATGACAAAAATGATGTGCTATTAGTTCTAAAAAAAAAAAACAAAAAAAAAAAAACAAGAAATGATACAAAATTATGGGTTAATGATATTTTTTAGTATACATCACAATGTGTGTAACGACATATATAGAAAAATGAGAGGAGGATACATTTGAAATTGGAATTTATTTAAAAATATTAATGTTTCACAAAATTGAAAATAGCGAAGCGTATATAGAATTACGCAACATGGGATATTTCCTTATGACGAGGAAAAACAAAAACGAGACTTGTAATTGTCTCCGTCTAAAATTCTATGCCCCCCCCCCCGTTCTCTTCTTTTATATATATATATATATATATATATATATATATATATATATATATATGTATGTACTAATTTGATTCAACAAAATTACATCATTGCTCGGCTTTCGCCGTAGATTTCTTCTTATATACGGATTGCATACGTCACGATAATCGTTTTACGAATAAAACTATGCCATTATTTTTCGATATTTTCGAAATACAGAGCGCGTTGAAAGAGGAAAATGTTATAAATGAATAATAATGAATAATATGCTCGTAAGCATTTTTACGCTTTCATGTGTACCACGTGTAGTTTATCTAATAACGCAGCGTCTAACATTTTATTTTAGTAATAAAAAAAAAAAAAAAATATACGAAGAAAAGAAAGTTTACCGATCGTGAAAGAAACATGTTGTTAGAAACATTTGCGAATTTTATACATAAATAATGCTGTGTATCGGTCGTGAACATTTAGTCAAATAAGTTTAGCGGTTTTGATATATAACGTACGTTCCTCCCACCCTCACCCCCCGTGGGTATAATCTACAAAAGTATTTTATTGATGCGTACACGTTCATTATAATTATTATCATTTGAAATATGGAGGAAAGAAAAATGCGTCTACCAAAACCTCATCCTTATTATTATTAATATTATTATTATTAATTATATTATATATATATTAATATTATTATTTTTATTATTATTATTATTATTATTATTATTATTATTATTATTATTATTATTATTATTATTATTATTATTATTATTATTATTATGTATCATTAGAATCAGCATTATTTGTTTCTATTAGATATCTATTTATTGCAAGTTATCTTACGATGTATATACGCACATATCGGAGTCGTAAAAATTTAGTTTTTTCTTTATCGCGTAACATTCTTATTTTCTTCATTGTTTAAAACAGTAAAAAAAAAAAATTTGGTAAATATTGTCGATAGAACGATCTCGAAGGTCTGATGTGAAATCTGATTTGGCACTTTCGTCCTTTTTTCCGTTTTTCTTTTTTTTCCTTTTATTTATTTATTTATTATTATTATTATTTTTTTTTTCATTTGATTCTTTTGATATCTTAAAATTTGTTAAGAACGTAAAGTACAACATCATTGCTATACATTTTTACTCGTTTTCTCTCTTCGTACCTTTACAAATAAGATTTAAATCGATGGAAATCTGTACGTAAAATAAATGTTATCGGAACGGGTATTAATGTCTCCGTGTATTATAATACATGAGGACAAGTAGAAAGTGTATAGACGTTTCTATTTATTCTCTCTCTCTCTCTCTCTATCTATCCATCTATCTTTCTATTTCCTTTCTGTCTCTGTCTGTTTTTCTGCTTCTGTCTCTGTCTGTTTTTCTGTTTCTGTCTCTTTTTCTTTTTCTCTTCTTTTTCTCTTCGAGAACAATAAAAGTCGTATAGAGAGAGTGTAACGCTAATCACACACACACACACACACACCAGTATTATGATTAATAATGTATGTACATTTTCTAAATTATTGATAAAATCTTTTGCGTTTTCAAATAATATATATATGTTCTCATTCCGGCGATTGAAAAGTTAAGTCCATCATTATCATATTCGTATTACATATTTATATATATAGAATACATATATATATATATATATATATATATATATATATATATATATGTCGTATTTATTTCTCGACGTAAATAATTAAATTTGCGTAGTATTTTATGTGTTATAGCGACGTTATATACATTACATATATAGAAATCTTAGAATTGAAATTTTTATTGCAAATAAGAATCGCATCCGATACGAAGAATATTTGATTATATCGGGCGATTATTTTGAAAACACGCATTACAAAGAATCACAACGTTTTATCGAATATGTTTGATTAACTTTTTCACGATAGGTTTTGATATCCGAATAAGGATGGTTACTAGGAAAAGAAAAGAAAAGAAAAGAAAAAAGGAAAGAAAGAAAAACGATCGCAAAAGTACAGAAAATTTTGGACGAAGAGGAAATAATTATTGGTAGAAAACGAAAAGAAAAAAGAAAAATGTTGTAAATACGATGACCATAATTTATCATCGCATACAATTGTATTTAAAAAAATTAACGATTATTTAATATATTGCAGATATAAATGGTAAATCCAAAATGAAAGAAATATTGTCTTAGTTTCCTTCACGTACGAAGAGTATTTATACTTCGAGTATTAGAATTATTTATTTCTACGTACGTATCTGTAATATCCCATTAATTAGATCAAATAGAAAAAAGAACAAACAGCGACGTTATATATTTATCGAGTATATCTTAAATTTGATGAAAGGCGGCGATGCAAGGAAGTTGTATTGCAATTAACAAATTAGAATCTTTAGAGAAAATTTGAATTTTGCAAGTAGTATCTTTGTATTATGAAATATACTCTATCAAAAATGAATCGTAATAATCTTGTATATGTATAATTTTTATTTTTTACTATTTAGATTAGAAATAATCCGATAGTTAGTTATTATATTCAATCTAGAGAGAGAGAGAGAGAGAATTGATAAAATGACGTAGAATATTTCCACCGTCGTGCATCACTATCGAATTTATCGTTAATTATATCAGGTCGTCAAGGATGGAATTTGTTGAAAGAAAGGCAATTAAGCATTACTAACTACAAATTTCATCCTTGCCAACCTAATACATATAAAAAGAATTTCTTTACCTTCGAAAAATAAATTTAACAATCATTACAAAACTTCACATTTTCCCGCGAATTCCGTAGTAACGGAGTATCGACCAATAGCGCTCGCTCGTCGTCCGTAGATCCAATCGCGTACGCGAATTCGTTACCTCTGGTAGGTAAAAGAGAGTAAATGTAAAGGTATCGTTCGGTATAAATATAATTTTGAAAAAAAGAAAACGGACGGTATAACGAGCGAATAAACGTGAGTTAAGAAATATCATTTGAATATTGTTACGATAGAATAACATTCTTTTCTCTCTCTCTCTCTCTCTCTCTCCCTCTCCCTCCCGGAAAAACAAGTTTGAAATATCGAGGAGTGGGAGAGTGGGGTGCGGGTGGGGAGTAAGAGAAAGATAGGCGATGGAAATAAGGAATTAGGAGAGGAGGGATAAGAGGAAGACAGTGTGATGGAAAGAAGGGCTTTTGGGAGAGAGAGGGGGTAATAATAATGTAAGTAAACTTAGCTTGTCTCTCTCTCTCTCTCTCTCTCTCTCTCTCTCTTTCCCTCTCTGTCGCACCGCCGTATAATGGCGCACAGGCGCACAGCGCATTCTCACGGTGCGCGGTGGTACGAGAGCGGCGCATCAATGGGCGGCCAGAGGGTAAGATGGCGGATCGGGATTCGGCGGTGCAGGAGGAGGAAAAAGAAGTGCAGCAGCGACAGCGACAGAAGCAGGAGCAGCGTCGTACGAGAACCGAGGTTAAGGAGGACGGTATTCGCGGAATGAACGCGAGCGTCCATCCTATAAACGATACGACGAGTGTGATGACCACGACGATAATGGCGTCGACAACAAGTACGACCACGGCGACGGGGACGACGACGATAACGACGACGGCGACGGCGACAGGGACGGGGACGGCGACGACGACGACGACGACAACGTCGAGTACGACCACGATGAACAACACGGTTATCAACAATGGTCGAGTGCCGCAACATAATCTTGTCAATCAACAACAACAACAACAACAACAACAAATGAATAATCCAAACGTTGGGCAAGGACCGAGATGTGTTACCATCTACAAAACGGAAACTGGCTTTGGGTTCAATGTTCGAGGTCAGGTCAGCGAGGGTGGACAATTAAGAAGTATCAACGGCGAGCTTTACGCACCCTTGCAACACGTCAGTGCCGTTTTACCCCGAGGTGCCGCAGAAAAGGCCGGCGTTCGCAAGGGTGATCGAATACTCGAGGTGTGAGTACTCATTTCTCTTATTTCCTATTACATTTCTTATGTACCTCTGCCGATTTACTATTTCTCTCTTTCTCTCCTTATAATTACTGTCTCGAAAATCTCTTTACCCCCCCCCTCTCTCTCTCTCTCTCTCTCTTCTCACTCGAAAAAAAAGATCAAATATTTTCATCGTTTCTTAAAATATCATTAAAGTAAAATGCGATCGTGGGAATGCGTTTTTAAATCTATCAGAGTTTATATTCATTAATGTTAAAAGATTTTTCACGAAGCAATCCAAAATACGATCGAATGGCGCGCGTGTTTGTACCTTTCTCTCTCTCTCTCTCTCTCTCTCTCTCTCTCGCTCACTCGCTCGCTCGCTCGCTCTCTCTTTCTCTCTTTATATTTTATCTCGTTTGCGGGACTTAACGATCGGTTGACGACAAACGACGCGAAACTTTAGCCCGAAATGGCCCATTGCGAGTGTACGAGAGTGAAAAAGAGAAATGAGAGAGAGTGAGAGAGAGAGAGAGAGAGAGGCAGGCAGAAAATTCTTCTTCTTTGTGAAGCAACCTATAGAGAGTAGTTTCCTTGAAAGACAGAAAGAGAGAAAGAGGGAGGGAGAGGGAGGGAGGGAAGAAGAAGGAGAGAGGGGGAGAGAGAGAGAGAGAGAGAGTGAAAGAGTGAGAGTAGCGATCGAAAACGGGTTGCAAGAGTCTCGTCCCTGGTACTCTCAAGCCGGTGTTCAATCGTTCTTCAATGTCGCTCTCGGAAATTGATCCTTCTTTGTCGTTACATCCTTTCTCTTTCTCTGTCTCCTTCTTTTTGCATTTTCATCCCCCTTCCCCTTTCCATTTTAACTACTTTTGCCCCCGTCGATGGACTAGAATCAAATCGAAGTTTTAGGACGAAGTTGAATTTAAAAAAAAAAAAAAAAAGGAAATGAATAATAAACTTAAAGAAATGTTTCCTGACTCTAAAGGACAATATATCGTGTTATCATAGATTCTCAATTGATATACGTTCTTATGGCCTGAAGCCAATAAAGTGACCGTGGAATCTTTTCGGCATTTATTTGGACCTAACCGTCGCTTTCGCTTATAATGGCATTGTGTTATTATGTAATGTCTAAATGTTATTAGACGTTTTATATATATATATTTATATATATATATATATATATATATATATATATATATATATATATATATATATATGTTTATTATGTAACCGTTCATAAGGCGCAAAAGAAAAAGGGCGAGATCATTATGTAAACCTCTTAACATTTTCAATCGACTTCCGTCTAAAGAGTTAAAGATTTTACAAAATATATATATATTTAAAAAAAAAGGGAAAAGAAACCAAAAATGAAAACAAAAACAAAGATAAAGAAATAGAGAGAAAACAAGAAAAGGAAAGTGAGAAAGAAAGAAACAAATCGAATTGGCTTAGATAAAAATGGCGAAGCCAATTATTCATATATATCATAATTGAACGAGATTTGCCGCCATAAATGAATAAGCGCCAAATTTGTATACCGATCTAGTGATTGTTTGTTTTCTTTTTAATACTTTCTTCTCATTTTCTTTCTTTGGAGGCACAAAATGGGATTAACGTATCGTTCGTTCATTTTTCGTTTCATTGACAAATTTTCTAAACAAACGCGGTATCAGCATGTAAAATGAGAGTCTCCTCCCACTGTTACCGGTTAGTCTGTATCAACTCTATATCGAATATCGCCGACGAGTGTGTCATGATAGACGGACTTTGTTAGGCTTACGTTTGTATTCTCGTTTAATTTAAGTTTAGTTTTGTTTCGCCTTTACTTGCGGAAAAAATCAATATCCTTCCGTTAATGAAAAACATATCAAAATGCTAATTTCGAGCATTCGAATTCGTTATTAAATCACTTCTTTTTTGTGATTTAAATATCACACCCCCTCCCCCGTATCTCAAAGCTTATAATGTAATTAATTATTAATTTGACACACTTTATTCTTCGTGGAAAAAATCGATATTAAATTCTATTGGTTCTATTGTTTTATAATTTCGTAAAAACATCTTAACGTTTTATTAAAATTCGATTTGTTATTTCGAGAGAATTTATTACAGTGCCTTATTATAAAATCAATATTTTATCGGAACTTTTATCTCAAACGTAAGAAATTTAAAATGCTTTTATGAGACATGTTTTCTAGTAATCAAGTTAATTTAATTTTTGGCTTTTTTTCTTTAAAAAAAAAAAAAAAACAATTCTCAAATACGTTCGATTCGATAACGTGATTAATTTTACTAATATTGTACAATCGTCCTCATTTTAATTTACTTAATTAATTTACTCACCAAACGATCGAGAAAATACAAATTTGCTTATAATCATAATGTAATAAATTTAACTAATACAGGATGTTCAAAGAGTTCCATGTCAATTATGCTTTTTTCGAAACTTTTTGAAATAATTTTGCCTTTTTTTTTTTGATATTGCAAACCCACAAACTCAACTCCTAAAATTACAAATCTAACTACAAGTTTAAAAAGTTTCGGAAATGATTAATTGATTTTTCAAATTATTTGGAACTTGTTAGTCCTGCCTTTATAATCATGTTGATTTAAGCAAATAAATTGACCTTGTAATGTGGAAGCAAAAATTTATGATATATATACTCATATGTTATATTTCATCTTTTTATATATATAAGTGGTATGTGATTAAGATAGAGAATTCCTCTAAGCATGTTTATCAGTGCAAACTGTATATGAGCTTAGGTATGTCAAATTTTTCCTATGTACAACCTCGAATAAATGGCAGCAAAAAGAACGCGTTAAAAATGTACGTATCGACTAATCGATCCTAACGACACGGACAATCAAAGGGAATTTTGCGATCCGTTCTATGCAGGCGAGGGGTTAACAGACTTCATCATTCTGTTCGTTGATCTTATCTCTCTCGTCTTTCTTGTCGTCGTTTCAACGATGCTGATCCCCTTTAATCTTTTTCGTTCATACTCAACGATATCACAATTTCTTGTTTTGTCGGTCTTACGAAGTAAAATTGAAAGATTCATTTATATATATATATATATTAAGGGTGGTTTATAATATTTATTACATATATATTAAGGGTGGTTCATTTAACAGGAACATTTGAAATCTTTTTTTTGTTCTTTATTATATGATTAAAAATATCAAATAAAGAAATCGTTTCATCCAAACGAAGATTCTGATTGACATGGAATTCAATTTGAGTTTATTTTTCTAAGACTTTTAAGATCGTCGATGATTCTTTTCTCTTCGTCGATCAACACAGTTTTTTTTTTTAATCATGTTATTATAGTTTAGAAAAATACAAATATAAAAATACACTCATACATAAATTCATGTATATGAATACGATACAATATTTTATAATAATACGAATAGGAGAAATGAAAACAATTTTTAACATATGCGATTCGTTTTAGATATAATTAGCCAATCACGAGAAGTAGAAAACAAAATCTTGAAGGGCTTTCATACTGCGGGAGGAAAAATAATAAAAAGTTAAAAAAATTTAGGAATTACGAAGAACTCGCAGAAAATTTTCGAAGAATGATTTCGCCCAATTAAACTATTTATCGATAAAACGAAATTGTTCCTCACGAGAACTCGATGATCTTTAAATAATTACGTCATTTCATTGAAATTAGAATATATTTTTAGACTGAATAAACAATACAACGATTAAACGAGATTATATAGTACAAGGTAGTTCAAAAGTCTCTAGATGGATGACAAGTTCTTAGATGATTTTAATATTCGATTACTCTTCTTCGATTTTTTTGGCTTGCAGTTAGGCTTGTACTTTTGTAAGCTGGACTTGTGAAGAGTATTGCAATATGAAAAAAGAAAAAAGATCGGCCTAAAAAGTCTTGAAAAGGAGTAATTGATTTTGTTAAAAATTATCTAAGAAATTTTGGACCTCTTTTTTCTTTATTATTTAAATTATAATTTCTTTTTTTGTTGTTAACTTACATGTTCGATCGAAATGACAACTTTTTGAACATAATCAACGTAGGAAGGTTCGCCTAACATAAGATCGATCCAAGTCTCGAGAATATTATTCGACGTTGGACTCGGTCACGCGCTTAGTTACCGTTACCCCCCTTCAAATCTAGTCCAAGTTCTCGGTAGGCTTCCACGTGTGCAAATTGTTAACTGCATAAATTTCAACGATTAATTATTTTATCAGCGAAGCGAATTCCATAGAAATAAATATGAAATAAAAAAAGAAAAGTTTTAATTCAAAAATGCCACCCCATTACTATCAAAGGTGGTCGATTAATCCGATTATCGATTTCCGCTGATATCCTCTTGCTTTTATGTGAGCCAATGAATAATAAAATTATTTCCACGTTATTTAAAATTATTCATTTTTTTATAAGCTGAATAAAGAGCTTTGATTATGTATTAGATACGTTAATATCAGTTTGATATCAGTGGCGAATTGAAGAAGAGAAACGATTTTTTGAATTTGGAGATAAAAAATGAACGCTTTTTACATGTTTTTATTGATATAGTTAAAACGAAAAAATCAATGAATGCTAACACACACTCACACACACACACACACGCGCGCATATATACATGCAATATATAAATGTGTTCACTCATCAAAAATTAGTAAAAAGCTATATTTTACTATTTCATTAAAAAACACAATTTTCCTTTTTTATTTATTTATTTATTTTTTTTAATTATTAATTCACTTTACGTAGTACAATTTCTTCGTATTAATTAAAAATTTCAGAGTTTATTTTTTATATAATATATAAACACAACTTGTTTGTACCGTAGATATTTTTAATAATATGAAAATAAGTACATGCATATACACGTAATTACAACCAGCGCGCGCGCGCACGTGTGTGTGTGTAAATAACTCGACACATAGCACAATAATTTCTTCACATTTATTTATATTCATTCGAAAACTCAGAATACTTTATCGAGTCTATAAGAAACTTGTTTGTACTGTTTAGATTTTTAATAATGCAAAATAAATACATTCCTATGCACATAATCACAATCTGCATAGATATGTACACATCATATTTTTTGTTTGTACCTTGTTTTTCTCTTATCTTCATTTATCTTATATTTTTGCATCAAGATTGAAGATAATAACAAAAGAAAAAAAATGAAAGATAAAAATGTGAGAGAAGAAATTCATTTCTCTCTCTCTCTCTCTCTCTCTCTCTCTCTCTCTCTCTCTCTCCCTTTTTTTCTGTCTCTCTGTTTTTGTCCTCTTTATATCTCCTTCATTCCACTTAGTTTAGAAATCGAATCCATTCGACGTGATGAGCGAACATTAACCGCGAACTAAACGAGTCTCGTGGTATCCCGTTACTCTCACACTTGCTGAAATATAATTGTTTCTATCCTTGTGGTCTATACGCTCTGACGTGATCCTGTCGTATTTTATTAATAGCAATCGATATTTATTATTAATAGCGATCGAACGTGCTCGATCGAGCACCTCGTCTCTCTCTCTCTCTCTTTCTCTCTGTGTGTATGTGTGTGTGTGTGTGTTGCGTGTGTACGTGCCTTTTGTCTCTTCTTAATTATACGATTTTTTGACGAGCCGTCCGACGTTATAAAAATATAATCATCTATGCGATGGATTTAAAGCGGATCATACGGCTACTTATTTTCCATTGGATCGTCTAAGTATTATGTTCGATAAATTAATGAGACGTAAATGTATATTATATACTTCTAAGACGATATATAAATAAATGAAATTTAGATAAATATTAAGTAAGAATATACAACTTTTTTTTCTAAAACACTGTGACTTTTGAAATTACGTGATGATATTTAATTTTGCACGTATATCTGTATTCTTTAAGTTTTATTTCTTTACGAGTTAAACAATTTCCTACCTTTTTTTTTTAATATAAGTTATATTTAATATAATATAATTACTTATATACTAGTATATAGTATTCCAGTACACTATAAGTAATTATAATATACATAATATAACAAACTAGATATAACTTATACTTGAAAGATTTGTAAAATTGTTAAAATTATAAAGAAATAAAACTTAAGAAATTTATATATAATATATAATATTTAATATATAATATTTAATATATAATACATAACTAAAAGTTACAATTTAAAAGTATTAGTATAAGTGATTATACTATATAAATACTATTACTTCTATATCAGTATAATTATAGTGTACTATGATTTATACTAATATTATTATTAGTATTGTATAATTCTACTAATACAAATTAATTACTAGTATTACTAATCAAATAAAAAGAACTTTCACATTATTGTATAATTTTCTTGTAGACATAATAAGAAATTGGCTTATAAAGAATGAATAAAATTAATAACGAAAGGTATTATCTCGTATCGGCAACATGGGAATAAATATTAGATTATTTAAGACGTTAAGATGTTAATTGTCATTATAGATCTTATATACTACTTTAAATTGTAGTTCGATCGATGGTTATTCAGTATTGTTCGACTGAATTTTTATCTCGTTTCCTTGTCGAATAAAAATACATACCTTTTTTTAATCTGTTTGATAACATTTTCGTCCAAGTATAAGAATGAATGAACATTTGTTGAAACTAAACGATAAAAAAAAAACTCTATACAACTAAAGATAAAAACTTTTGACAAAAATTGACGAGCAATAAATGAAATGATAGATAAATAAAGCATTAAACGATAATAACATATTATTTTAATTTATGTATTAATTAATATATTCTCATTGATATCGGACCAATAAGGAAGTTGAAGAGGGGTCAAGCGAGTCATCGTTTAATAATAATTTATCAATTACTCGTAAATGTTCTCCTTAATTCTTAGGAAATAATTTGTACAAAACCGAGGAAAATTATTCGATATCGTGTTATCGGTAGGAATATAATCTACGAAAGAGTTATCTTGTTGGTGGGTGAGCGACGATTGTACGTGAGGTCGACGTTTGAGCAATCATTTCTAAACATACGGAATGTTAACTTCGTGTAGTGCGTGTCTCTTTCAGAAACTTTGTAACGATGGCCTGAATTAACGATGAAATTTGTGTAATACGTACGTTAACCCCCCTATAACGGCGTGTAACTTTCAAATAACAAACTAGTATGTTACCGTATTTAGTAAGTTTCACTTTATTTCGTCGTATTAGAAAATTCATTTTTATTTTTTATCCAAAGAAGCTTTTTTTCTTTGGATTTTAAATATAAATTATAATGTACTATACTACCATATAATATAATATATTACATTCCATAGTTTGTATAGTATAAAAATTATATACTAATGCTATATTAGTAATATAGTGATGTATAATACATAAGTATAATTTTTTTTGTGTTTATACGAACAAAAATTGAGTTATGGAGGGTTCAAGACGATCAGTTTTATCAATGTCATGATAATCACAAATATTTTCTCGATTTTTTTTTCCGGATAATTTATGCTCTCGGTTCGTTTGTTCTGCCCTTTCACGAAAAGTCCTTACTCACGAAAGTGACTATTTAAACCTGACTACTCGAGTAATCAAGAGTGTCGTTATCAACCAAGTGATAGTTGGTTGCTGGTGTACAACAGTGGACGTTGAAGTTTCTCGCATGAAAGAGAAAGAACGAGGAGAGTGTCGTGCCTCCGAAAGCAACCAATCCTGGTTGTCCTTTCACTATTGGAATTCAAAGCTTGTTTAACAAGGCCGATCACCCATATGTCCTGCGTGTTTGTTCATTCTTGAAACGTATGAATCGAAGGAAGAAACGTTGCCCGATCGCGTTGTGTTTTGCCACGAGGTGACTTGCGAGAATAAAAGAAAATTTGAAGAGACGTTTCTTTCTTCTTCTTCTTTTTTTCTTGTCGTTGTTTTTTTTTTTTTTCTTTTTGTAAAGAAGATAATTCTCGAAGTTGTTAAACGAACGACGACGTGTCTTGAAAGGGAGAGAAGGCCAAAAAGCAAGGAAAGGGAAAAAATAATAATGTTAACGTGTTACATGACGGCGGTGCAGTGCGAATGGTTGGAGATTCGTAAAAGACAACACGCGAACTTGTCGTATCCCGAAATCCAATTAAAAGACTCGCCGAAGGCCCGGTAAGAAGGTCGTAGGAAAAGTTAGCGGAGTGGTAACGAACGACTCTCTTTCTCTTTTTCGCTCTCACTTATTTTCCTCCTTTTTTGTGTTTTTTTTTGTTTCTTCTCTTTAGCAACAACGTGAACGTCGAGGGTGCCACTCACAAGCAGGTCGTTGACTTGATAAAGTCTGGTGGTGACGTACTGACGTTGACGGTGATATCCGTGACACCGCAAGAGGCTGAAAGGCTAGAACCTTGTGAGGATCTAAGGTAAAAAGTGATATTTGTCATCTATTATCGTCTAGAATGTATACTTTTTATCAAAAATTTATTTTATTTATTTATTTTTTTTATGCAAAAACGTTACATCTGATATTTATTTTTGTATTTATTACAATTTAGCTATCCACCGATAGACTATAGCGAGAAACGATCCTTACCCATTAGCGTACCGGATTACCATGTACGTGAAAGGAAACACGAACGTTACGTTGTTTTCAATGTACATATGGCCGGAAGGCATCTGTGCTCTAGACGTTATCGCGAATTCGCTGCCCTACATATGGCCCTGAAAAAGGAATTCATCGGATTTAATTTTCCGAAGTTACCCGGAAAATGGCCTTTTCAGTAAGCACCTTCGTATTAAACAATTTCTCATTATTTTCCATTAATACCTGCCAATATATTTCAAACGATTTCTATACGCATTAATGTTTTTCGACAGATTGACGGAACAGCAATTGGATGCCAGAAGACGGGGTTTAGAACAGTATCTTGAAAAGGTCTGTGCCGTACGTGTAATTGCCGAGAGCGATGCCATGCAAGAGTTTCTAACCGATAGGTTAGACGAGGATGGTGATCAAGGTCCAGCGGTTGACCTAAAGGTTCTCTTACCTGATCGCGAGGTCGTTACCGTGACTGTCGCTAAAGCAGCTTTAGTCAAGGACGTCTACGATGCCGTCTGTAGTAGAGTCGGACTTGATTCGGAAACCGCAAAGTATTTTTACCTATTCGAGATAGTGGAGTACAATTTCGAGAGGAAACTTCAACCCCACGAGCACCCGCACACACTTTACATCCAGAATTACTCGACGGCGAGTGCGACGTGCCTTGCGATAAGGAGGTGGTTGTTCAATGTAAATAGGTCCCTTAGCGAGCAAGCCCTGACGTGGATCTTTTGGCAGACCGTTGACGAGGTCAATAGGGGACACATCAGCGCTGGCGAACGATTGTATCAATTGAAGGCCCTTCAGGATGCATCTAGAAAGCACGAGGTAGGTAAATAGCGAGTCGTCGTCTATCGCAATTTCTTATCCAATGAATTTATATATATATATATATATATCCGTGATAAATTTGATATACGAATATATTATACCGACGTATTATTATTTAACGTAAAGGTACTCTCCTCTCACATACGTTTTTATAGTATTTAAAATTGGCGAGAGAGTTGAGCGGATACGGCGACATTGTCTTTCCACATTGCGCTTGCGACTCCAGGAAGGAAGGACACGTCGTCGCGGCGGTTGGCATGGCAGCATTCAAATTACATGCAGCGAAGGAGGATGGTACCTTAGAATCTCAAGTAGTCGAATTTCAATGGAACACCATAACAAGATGGGAGGTAGACGAGGAAGGCATGGCCTTTTGCTTTCAATATACCAGACAAGATAATAGGCCGCCACGTTGGTTGAAAGTTTTCACACCTTATGTAAGTTTCTCCTAGTCTTAAATGAAACTATTCGCGGAAGTATGACTCGACTATAGGGTCTTTTTGTCCGTTCGTTTCGTTCATCGCGATCTAATTATTCTGATATTTTTCTTTTCTTTCTTTTTTTTTTTTTTTTTTTTTGTTTCGCAGTATACCTTCCTGTCCGATTGCTTCGATCGAATAGCAGAGGAAGCGAAGTGGGACGATCCCGGAGAATGACGCAGTATTCTTCGTTAATACGTCTTTTTCTTTAACATTTTTCTTTATTTTTATTTTTTTTTCTTCCTTTACTTTTTATTCCTTCATCGTCAAGTACCGATCGTCCATAATGACTATCGACTCGTATTGAATTTCGCGTAGCCCTGGACATTCGATAGGATTATTGTTATAATTTAATAAGTGCGCCTGAACGAAGTTATCCTTTATCATATCAACAATGTCGTGCTTTTCTCTCATTCACATTAGAAATATATATACATATATATATATATATATATATATATATATATATATATATGTGTGTATGTATATATGTATATTCGTTTTATTAAAACGAATCTTAATAAATCATATATTTTCGTATATGATACACGTCGTTCGAATAATATAACATTCGAACGTTATATCTTTTTGTTTGGCTTTTCTATTTTCTTTTTTTTGCAATAGTATATCAGAAGAAATGATAAAGAATCATAATTTCAGATGAATAGTATTTTCTCTTTTTTATACTTTTTCTTTTTTGTGTGCTTGTTTATATATATATATATATATATATATATATATATATATATATATATTTTCGTTTTTTTTCTTTCTTTCTTTTTTTTTTATGTAAGATCTGTTATCTTACCTTACTTTATCTATTACTGTCGCGTCAATAATGGAATACAAAGGAATTATATAAGGCGACGTTGGGTAAGAAATGAAAGAATATGAGAGAACATAAATAACGCCTAGTGTCGGTATATGATTTGGCCTATAAGTTATTTCCTAGAACGTGTAATTCGATTTCTCGTTTCAGAAACAATCGAATTACAAATTGTTCCTTCTTATTAGCCTAATATACATATAAGTACATACATTTATACATACATACGTACATACATGCATATATAAATACATAAATACATACATACATACATACATACATACATACATACATACATACATACATAGATACATATATTCATATAATATACATATTATTTTTTCTTCAAATTTCTTTTACAAAAGCGTTACATATTCTTCGTTGACTTAAAGAAACAAAGTATTATTATGTGCTTCGTTCGAGTTTATTTAAACCTACCAGTACTATCTCTCAAATTTCAATGTGCTTTTATTTAAATTTTTACGCTTATTGAAAGCTTATTGAAATCTGTGAGATATTCCATGCGAAGTCTCTTCAATGATCGAAAATGTTCGATAGCTATTAATAAACATTTTCGATTTGAATTGTATATTATATTCCATTACTCATTCGTGATCGCCCTTGTATACGTTACATAATGAAGTGAAATGAAATCTGTAATGTAATGTATTGTAATGAAATATTTGAAACGGATGATATGTATTTCGGGAGGTCAAGAGATCCACGATTTATAAAATCATTGTATCTATAAATGCCTATTTTTTTAAATTAATGAATTATTTATATGTTCCACGCGTTTAAAGTAAACGTCTGAATTATTATAAAAATATTATGTTGTCAAATTAATTGAGAAAAAAAGAAACAAAAACAAATTAGAAAAGAGAGTAATGGAGCACGCCTGACATAAAGTAAGGTACATATTTTCCCCAGTACTTTGGTGATTAACAATACTCATTAAATAGTACTACTTATAAGAGGAGTTGCTAAATTATAATTATAATAATAATAATAATAATAATAATAATAATAATAATAGTAATAATAATATTAATAATAATAATAACAATAGTAATAATAATAATAACAATAGTAATAGTAAAATAATAATAACAATAATAATAGTAATAGTAATAATAATAACAACAACAATAACAATAATATTTATATTAATAATGATGATGATAAAAGAATTAAGAATATATATAATACGAGGAATATTATTCTCGACGAAAGGAAAACTTTTAAAAGCACCTTCGTCACGTTTGTTACGACAGATACGAACGATAAACTAAAGCAAATTTTATTTTTTTCTTTCTGGTTTTTTTTTTTTTTTTTTTTTAATTAATTTGATTTTCATGAACCATTAAGTTTTTGCGCATCGTTGTATGGTTTCATAAATTATTGTTTCTCATTCATATTTTGTTGCAACGTTTCAAATGTTTCTCATTCGAATGTAGTCTTGACTATAGTTAATGTAAAATAAAGAGGTGAACACACGTTATACCCATATAAGTACACATGTACCACATTATACATAACACGTACGCTTATGAACACAAATACATGAACACACACACACACAAATAATTCTCGTTAATGTTTTTAAACTTTATGCAGAATGCATCGCGTGAATGATATGAAAGAAGAAATTTAGAAATGAGCGATATGAAATTTTGTTAGACTATACATACACACGTTTCCGAGAGTATAGTAACAATAATGTTAATAGCTATAGGTAGATAAATATTACAATGTAAATGAAAAGAGATAAAAGGAGAACACAGAAAAATACGAGTAATTATAGTTGTAGCTATACAATTGATTATGCGATGATGATGATGGTATATATATATATAAAAAATAAAAATATATATATATATATATATATATATATATATGTGCGCGCGCGTGTGTGTGTGCGTGTAGTATATTCGGTTTTTGTAAGCACACATACACGGGATTATTTCATAGGCTTAATATATAATAATTTCTTATAAGATTATTCATTTGAAAAAATTTCAATTTGAACCTTCAACGGACTATGTGATAATTGTGTATATATGCGTATGTGTGTATATATATATATATATATATATATATATATATATATACATACATATATACATACATACATATATACACAGAATTATCACAAAGTCCGTTAAAGATACAAGTACACATGCATATATATATATATATATATATATATATATATATATATATATATACATACTTAAACCAGATATACTGTAAATACACACATACGCGTGTGCACGTGCAAATACGTATCTATTATTGGTAAAATTGGATAGATAGAGAATAATTTTCAAAACTTATATTATAAAACTTATAAAAATAATATAGGAGAGGTGTATGTAAAAGAAAGGAACACGATTGAGATCGTTCAACGTATATTGTCATAACAAAAAAAAAAGAACAGAAATTGAAAATTTTTTCAAACGATAAGTTACAACGAGAACGAACGGTCCTTTCGTATATTTATCATATTTCATCATCTTGACTATGGTCTTATCATAATCTATTTTTTTTTTTTTCTAATCGCTCGTTATATTCGTTACAATAAAATTTAGGCCGCGCGTGCGAATTATTTGACTAACACGCCCTTAATATTTATGATTTGAACGTTGTTTCCATGAGGCCATGAGAGAGAGAGAGAGAGAGAGAGAGAGAGAGAGAGGGGAGAGAGAGAGAGAGAGAGAGAGAGAGAGAGAGAGAGAGAGAGAGAGAAACCTATCGTTTGATTTATCTATACATACTGGTATTTATCTTCTGTCATTTAACTTGAGATAATTCTAAACGAATTAACAGCATGCTGTTCATATGCCGTCGATAAATTAGCAGCATGCTTAGAAAAGCGAAGGAACCGTAAGACTAATTTAATGCAAGAATTCGTCCAAATGAGCCGCAAAGTTATTTAAATTGATCTCTGATGAGAATTAAATAAAGAATGAAAAGAAAAAAAGGATGGAAGGAAGGAAGGAAGGAAGGAAGAAAAGAAAAGAGTTAAAGGGATTAGCAAAATTAGTTATTACATAGCATTTGTAAATATATAATATATATATATATAATATTATAAAGAAATAGAGACAGATACGTGTCTCTCTGAGAAAAAGATTCCTTTCTTTCGTTAGCCTGATGTTCACTGTTATTAATTACATATTGTATTTATTATCACATCGGTAACGTGTCATCCGATTTGCTCTAATAACAATTAGAAGGAAATAAACGAAAAAGAAAAAAGAAAAACAAGAAAACAAAAGTGCGAAACTATAGAAGAAATTGCAATTTGCCGAGAGGGAAAAAAAGACACAAACGAGGGGATAACTATATTAGTTAGCATATTAACAATAATAATTATGATAATAATAATAATAATAATAATATTAATAATAACGACAGTAATAAAATAATAATAATAATAATAATAATAATAATAATAATAATAATTTTCATTATCGTTATTATACAGCGAAGTCATATCATTACGGTTAATCGGTTAGACGTTAATAGTTAATAAATTAATTAATTATAGATCGTGATATAAGTATGCTCCGAATTTGTCGGAAAAATCATTATCAATTTTTTCGTAATCTTTTTTTTTTTTCATTCGAATAGGAAAGAAAAAGAAAGTTTCTCATATTTCGTGTCTAGTTAAGACAAAATTACTCTTTTCTTCTTCAAATCCTTTTTTTTCTCTTTTTGTTTATTCGAACGATCCTGTTGCAAAAAAAAAGAAACGAGATAGAGAGAGAGAGAGAGAGAGAGAGAGAGAAAGAGAGAAGAAAATAAAAAGTACGCTAATAAAAATGTATCGTTTTTTGTGTCTCGCTCTTTTCTATATTCTAAACTATAATAATCCTAATCTCCTATCATAATCCTGTTCACATTCTTATTGATACAAATACACAACAACATGTTTCTTTCGTAACTGGGCGGATGTAATACAATGGCTCTCGTGACAAGCTTTGTATAAGCAAAAGATTACTTTAATTCGAAGGAAAATTCGCGTGCGCCCACTCGCGTACACAAATTCGCTTAAAAGAAAATAATTTAAAAACGGTCGAATCTTCAATTAATTCCAAGATCATTCTTTAGATTAGATTGAACCGATAGAGAAAGAAGAAAACAATAAATAAATGGAAGTAGAATGATAAGACGAAATTTGGAATTTATTACTTGGTCGTGTCTCTTAAACAAGTAAATAAATAAAACTATGAAAAAGATGATGAAGAGGAAAGAGCGTTGTTTTTATTGAAAATCTTAAAATATTGTGTTTTCCTTTTTTTCTTTTCTTCCTCTGAAGACTATACACACCCTCTTGTACAAATATGTGTGAGTTTTTTTTTGTTTCTCTTCCTCTTTTACTTTCAAAGAAGAAAAAGAGATTCACTTCTTTCAGAGATCTCACGAGTCCACTCAGTGGGAGCAACATTATCTCTTTGGACTTGTAAGAGTTTCACACGTATTCGAAATATATATATTTATTTGTGTTTGTGTTATGTATATGTATATGTATATGTATATGTAGATGTAGATGTATATATATATATATATAAACACAGAGAAACGGACCACTTATAAGGTACGAAACTGAACGAAGATAATTTCAGAAAATATGTGTTCATGTATATGTATATGTGTATTGTTTAATGATCGCGTGAGTTACGTTTGCGAATGTATACTGCTCGACATATGTGTACATGTGTATATGTATCTGTGAGAAAGACACTTATGTCGTGTGTATATATATATATATATATATACATATTATATATATATATGTTTTACTGATACACGCTGGATGCTCTAAGAAGATATCGCTAAGTGGTTACCGATATACGGAACGGAAGATCAGTCTACAACCACCTGTCCCAGAAGATGGAAGTACTTCTAATCTAATTTCACTTCAAATTTTTTCCCTAAGTTTACCGTAAAAATTGTTCAGATTTTTTTTGTATGCCAAATCAATAATCGAAGAAAAAGAGGAAGAAAAGGAAGAAGAAGAATGGATCGGATCAAACGAAAAAAACGAAAGAAGAATGGAAAAAAGGTATCCCCTATTTCGATTAATTTTATTTATTTCGATTTATCTCTCTATCTCTCTCTCTCTCTCTCTCTCTCTCTCACTTTCCCTTTCTACTTTAATCAATAACGTTTTCTCAGTGTTATTGTGTCAAATGTTCATCTTCGAAGAAAATAAAAAAGTTGAATTTATCAATTCCAATATTTTTTTTCTTTTTTATATATATTTCTCAAAAGAAATAAGGATAGAATCAAAATAATAATAATAATAATTATCATTATTATAATAATAAAGGAGAACGTGTTGTGTAATCAAATTGTCGGGGATTATCGTTAATTTACACGCTAGTGATTGGATTATAAATGTTGTGTGTATTCAAATCGAGTTCTGACACGTGCTTGTATATTATAATTATTGAAAAAATCATAAAAAAAAAAAAATTGCAAAAAGTAAAAAAATCGTTAATAATAAATGTCGTTAATATTATTTCTCGGCAAGAAGTTGTTTTCTGAAAAGATCGTTCGTTAAAGCCATTAAATGTTTTTTCATTTCGCGTTAAACGTCAAACAAAAAGAAAAATCACTTCAATTTAAAAAAAGAGACAATGAGAAAAATAAAAAACAAAGAAAAGGAAGAGACAGAAGAGACAGACAGATCGTTACCGTTCGCGTTAGAAGTGAATTAACACTCTCGATTCGTGCCGGCAATTAAAAGAACAAAGACGCTTTGAGATCAACTTTGCTTTTCATTCATGAAGACCCCACAATGATCCGTTATTGTCCGAGTATTCATTAACCCAATTTCAGGTCAGGCATTCGTAAAAATGCTCGGACAAAGAATTTTACCCCGCCTTTGTTGTCATTGGATTCACTTTTTCATGCGTATACAATACCTTTCATATGTATAATATTTTGAATTGGTCAATAATAATGTTGAAATTTTCAGTAAAAAATATTTTGTAAACATATATATATGTGTGTGTGTGTGTGTGTGTGTATGTCACACATGTTATGTATTTTCGTGCTCCATGATCTTCTATCTCATATATTTATCTTTGTTTATCTAGCTGAGAAAATTCTGTTACAACAAAATATTTTATCATACGGTCGGTACGTTTAGTTTTATATATATATATATATATATGTACACATACACACATTCACACACGCACATATGTATATGTCAGTGAGGTAACCTAACGTTTGCTAATCGTAAAGCCTTGCATTCGCACACATCGAGTTCTTAATCTATCGTCGGGTTTATTCTAGATTGCAGAGGGCTTATTGTTAGCCGGTTAAACTCGTTACGACAAATGAGATATAAGTTTGTCGATAATAAATGTTCCTACTTGATGTCATAAATTAATTTGTAAATGCACCAGAGCTTAAGTTCGATAATTCGCCCGTTTCTACGTTAAATTAGATTCTAACGAAGCCTTGTACAAGTTCTTGAAGAAATAAGCGTGTCAGATAAGCGCACGTACGATTCGATGTATCGTGGGTTAAAGGCCGATGCATGGGATCACGGGACACTGTGTTATTGATAGGAAACTAAGTAACTTGTGAAATAAATCAAATAGAAATTTTTTTCAAAAAATATATTAAGAATTATCAAAATTTGAAACGTATGCACCAATCGAAGGACAGTCGAGTTAACATTCTAATATCTTATGGAATTAATTTATAAAATATACCATAAGACAATTACGGGTGAAATTATATTTCAATCATGTTGGCTCTTTTATTTTTGTAGAACAACATTTCTATGACAAATAAATAACTTTAATTGGCAGGAAAATCAGTGATTTGATATAAATCGAAAATACGTTCTACAAAATATATCAAAAATTACTGAAATTCGAATATACATATGATTCGAAGGACACACTAGTTAATATTCTAATTTATGGTTAAATTAACCCTTGAAAGTTATCATTAAAAATATAATGTTATCATAGATAACATTATATGTCTGGACTCTTTATTTTTAATTTTAGTAACCACTGAGAGAAAGAAATAAAAATTCGAACTTCTTCTTGTTATATTAAGTATTATAAAAATATAATATTATTATGATCTTTCATTTATTAAAAAGTAATTAAATTATTAACGAAAATTATACGCAAATTAATTTTGTTGGTTATTCGGAAATAAGAGATTGCGAATAAATAAATTTATTTCATTCTGCAGTTCTCTTCTTATCAAGGGTGAAATTTTACAAATAATTTTTAAGGGTTAAAGATTATTGAAACAAACAATCGTATCTCTCTCTTTCTCCTCTCTCCCCTTTTTTTATTTTTCTATTTATTCTTTTCTATCGTTATCGGGATCTCTCTTCTATCTACACAGAAAGTGCTGCTCTCCATCGCAGATCCATGGGACGACAAAGTAGCCAGTGTCAATCCGATCGGACTGGCCGAAAGACGAGGTGTCTCTCTTTCGATATTACCTTCTCATTCTCAGGATACGAATTTTCTTCAAGATTGGCCAATCGTAAGTGGGTCAACGAGAACACCCTCTCCTTGGTACAAACCCTCTGCTAAATCTAACACCGAAATTGGTCCGCAAACACGAAGCGAGGGAGATTCGAATTTTTGGAATTCTCACGAGAGGTACCTCCATTATTCTCTCTTCGTTTTTTATTCACGAAAGTTCAGACGGAATGGATGAGAAAGTGGATCAATGTTATGTTAAATCGACGTGAGCTATGTTCATTTTTTTCTTTTTCTTTTATTGCTACGAAAAAAAAAGAAAATAAAGAAAAATTTAATTTTACTATAAGTAATGTTGGAATTTTCATTATTTTATATTCAAATAAATAGGGATAATATTCTTTATAAGTATTTTATAATATTATAGTAAAAAAATATCATTGATGTAGTATAGATACTATCATAGTATTTTTTAATATTATTATTTAGTATACTATAAATAAATTAAAATACTATTTATATACCACTACAGCGTATAAATAGTGAATTGTGTTATAGTTAAAACAAAAGCCGAATTCTCTGTGCTTTACTTACATTAGATTATAAATTTTATATTATATTGTTTATAATATTTTTACATAATATAGTAAAAACAAAAAATACTGTATACTGTGTGTTTTATTTAAATACAAAATACCGGAAAATTCCGATATTACATATTTATATTTTCCATCCCAATAAAAAAAGATTCAACCATTTACAATGATACAGTTCTCCGATTTCAACTCACCCTTTATATAGGATGGGTCAAACAAATATTCAATCATACACTCTTTATTATTATTTTTATTGTTATTTTTTGAAGTAACAATAACTAACATATATATATATATATATATATATATATATATATATATATATATATATATATATATTCACAAAATTTGAGACACTTTAATGTAATCCTCAAAAAAGATATCCAAATATTTTGACAATTCACTATCGTAAAATGTGAAATATTTCTTTTTATATTTAATACTTGGATTTGTCGTTAATAGGATATCGATCGAGAGGGTAGGAGGATCTTTAGAAAATCAAGGAGACACACAGAAAATATCGGGATCGATCGAAAGCAAGGCACGAACTACGAGAAATGGTGGGTTCGAGCGTTTGCCGTTGAGCGCTAGGGACGACAATAGATTAATCAACGGGAAGCAGGAAATTAGCTGCTATGACTGTTATGACGACGATGACGACGACAACGACGGCGGTGATGGTGATGGCGATGGTGGTTACGACGTTACGTCGGGAGTGCGAGTGCGTTTCGAGAAAGAGAGATCGCGAAGTCGTTTTGTTGGAGCGCGATCTCGTCATTCGGAATACGCGAATGTTAACGGGTCACAGTGCATAGATCATGAAAAATCGATCGTCGAGCCGGAATTTTCATCGATAAAATTACAATATAACGAAGGAAACGATCGGGATGTAGAAAAGGAAAATCGAAAATCGTCTATTAGGAATATCGAACGGAGCGAAACGGAGATCGTTCATCGTTTGGTCGAATCAAGGTTAAGGAATTTTTTTGTCAGCTATTACCTTTCGTTGGTTTTAAAATACGAGAGAAAAAATAAAATAAAAGAAAGAAAGAATGAAAATAGAATCCTTTGAAAATATGAATGATCATTTCTTTCTTTCTTTTCTTTTTTTTTTTTTTTCAGATACAATTTAAAGACTGCTGTGGAAAGACGAGCGAATAGAACAACGTCATGTCGTCGGGATCGGTTGTCCTTGATTTCCCGAGAGATCACTCTCTTAGGTAAGATAATATATACCTTTATTTTTTCTCTTCTTTTTCTTCTTGAATGGGAAATTTTACGTGACTTTTTGTTTGCGTTTCTTACGTTGGTATTAACGCTAAGTCATCGGATAATCTTGGCTTGTTGGGATTGTTTAATATAAGCCAATGAGCGAGCCATAATAAGGGATCGGCCGGTTTCAATTTGCAGCACTGAAAGATATTTTTTTTCTTGCTTTTATTTTAATTTTTAATTTATTATTTACAATATTTTTATAGTAAAAAAAAATTGTCTTAGAATGTCACTCTAAGAAATGTCGAGACAGGCTCTAGACATAAAAATAATTATGTGGAATATCGATGATTCCGATTGACTCGACGTTAGCGTTCGAATAAGCGTTAATGTCGTTAAGTCAAATCGACATATAGATCGAATATAATGATTTTTACCAGAGTCAGACCTTCCATGAGAATTGGGTTGATCGTTTCCCACAAATATTCAACGAGTGACTCGCCTGTCAGCAATGGTTCGATCACAGCTGTAATATAAACGGAGTTAAAAAGCCAGTACGATAAAATTCATATTTCTATATGGTCTTACATTCGGGAAAGAAAAAATGTATTTCTTTCTCAGCCATCTCCCGAGACGAGCTTCCGTGTACTGCGTTTTTAAAATCTTCACCTCTTCGGCCATATTTTGCTCTTACGCTGTCGGGAAAGTATAATCGGGCTTCTGCGACCTAAATAGAACGAATAGAAGTTACAATCACTTTTCCGAAGTACCTTGGAACGTTTATATTCGCATATATTTATAATATATATCTCACAATGGTATAATTAAGCAATTGTTAGAAATTAAAGAAATTTCAGATGATAAATTGGAAAAACATTATTGACGAAGTTATTAGAAATCGAAGAGGTATGAGAAAATAAATTTATAGATATTAGGAAAATTTACGGAATTAAATATTAATGAAATATAAGAAAAGAAATTTTTTTGAGATTATAGAAATCAGAAATTGGATATTAGAGAAAGATGAAAAACACGAATAAAGAAAATACAGAAATAGGTATGCTGTACAAAAAAAAAAAAAAAAAAAAAAAGAGAAGAAACAAATAGAGAATACAAGTACGAAATTGAAATAAAAATACAATCAATTGTAGTAATTACTTTCATGGGACCCATTATAAATCTCCAATCGTGAACAGCTTGATGCTTGGTTAGTACAAGTACTATGATCGAAGCAGAGGACATGTAAGCAACGAGATGAGCAAACCATACTTGTCCATAATTATCCGAATAAAAATCTGACGCTTGCTCGGGTGTTAATTGTAACCAACGCGTTTGACGTATCTCGAAACCTTCCTCGTATATTCGTTCCTCGATTTGTCTTCTGTAAATCATTGCTTCCGGCTTAATGATCGCTAGAGTGTGCTCGATGTCTGTTTCTTTCTCAACTTTATCTGGGAACGTCATACATGGCTTGTAAATGAACGGTGATGGTTCTTCTTCCTCTTCGTTTCCATAATAGTTGATGGTTCGTGGACTCACGAATTTGTACTGTGATTGACGAAGGGATGTATTTGTTTTTTCTTTTTTTCAAAGAGGTTCATTTACATTTTTGTTTTCATAACTTTATATAATCTTGAAGTGACATATATATATATATATATATATATATATATATATATTTATGTATATATAGATGTATATATATATATATATATATATATATGCATCTATATTTTAAATTATTATTTTTCCGTCACGATATTAATCATTAATTAATTTTAAAAAACGAATTTAAATTATATATTAAAATATAGTATAATTAATACTAACGGTACATTTTATATACCACACAATAACGTGCTATAAGTATTAATATCTGTTATAAATTAATATGGTATTATACATGCTAAAATATCGTACCTATAAATAGATTGCGGATGTTTACGAAAATATATATATTTTTAGGGAAAATAGGTAGAGTTATGGGATCTGCATCAGAATGTTTGTTGTCATTAGGGAATTTCAAAAGTATAATTTTCATTTGGCATATTTTCCATATTGAATATGTTTTGAATATGTTTTGCATGTCGTGCATATATGCATAGATTTTGCATATTTATATATTCGAGTGACAATCTGTCGAGATTGACGATCGACGACATGATCTAATTTCGAGTTAATGGTGTATTGGCATACAATGAGAAACTAAAAATAGACGATAATATGATATATGTACTTGTGATAGGCGGAGTCACGATGTAGATTAATTCTCCGTAGTTCAATTGGATGTAGTAGTGTCATTACGATTTCGTTTGTATCATATCATTCGACGTTAAACATATAATACATACGGCAGTATGACATTTAACGAAATGTATTGACTTCTGTACAATATAATTATATTTTTGCAAAGAGAGATATATCGTATGGAGCATGCAACGAAAAGTTTCAAAAAGAAACAAACAAAATTGCAGCTAATACAACATATGCGTACAGTTGCGTATACATAAAAAAAAATTGGTGGGTAGTGTAGTTGAATTACTTCCGTTATTACTAGTAATGATCTACAAGATGAAGTCAGTTCGACGAGGAAATATGATTTTTATATTGATATGTGTGAAACTATGCTGTTATCGACATGCCTTAGTGATATCTCGATGATAAATTATGGAGAGGAATTTAAAAAAGAAAAAAACACCAATCGATATATCCAGACGGATCTACTAAATTGCGAAAAAAATCATTTGCAAAATTATTACAATTTGGCTATTCCAAATATTCGAGAGAATAACAGCGAATTGAAGAATATCGCGAAACCAAAAAAAAAAAACGTAAATAAAATATTTTACACATTTACGATAATTTACATCAACATTTACAATAATACTCCATAGGAGTATATATAGTATATATTTACAATAATTATTCTATAAAAGTTTATTACAGTATATATTTACTTTTTTATACTATAGCATAATGCATTATAAAAACAAAAAAAAATATAAAATATTTATAATTAAAATACTCATTTTTATAGTATATATTATAATATAGAATTTCATATTAGATTGGATTGATCAATAAGTCAAAATTTTCATTGCTTCTTATTTAAATAAATAATACAGTATTCAGTATTCCTCCATAAAAATTCCAAAATTATTTATTGACCAACCCAGTATAATTCTTTTTTTTTTTTTTTGAGACACAACGGAATGTAGGATCATAGAGAGTTAATTTTGCGATTTGTGCTAATCATATTATCTCTTACCAATCGACTCGAGTCGCTGGAATACTCGGACAACGAAAGTTGTTGCAACGAATTGCAGCATACCACATCGTGTGCATTTGATTCTTTTTGTAAAAATTGAATCTCATCTTTTTTATCGCTCAAGCCATCGTCTGTACTATAAACTTCGATATTTTTCCCCGGTTTGTAAGGTTTTCGACATTTTTCAAAAAGTGTCACAGTTTTTGGTGCTCCCTTTTCATCGTCTTTCTCTGTTGTACAGTCGCACATCTTTTCTTTTTAAGATTTATTCACAATTACATATACTAAAATTTTTCTTTTTTTTTTTTTTCTATCGCAATTAAATCTTGCGATATTCGGTCGAGAGAATTTGAGTTAAAAAAAAAAAAAAATGCTTTTTGAAGAATGGCTTCATATCAAGTTAACGATGCGAAGTTAAATGCGATTAGAGAAGCATGCTTGGATTATGGCAACGAGTAGAAGAGAAACTCTTTGATCTTGCCGCGTATCGTTATAGCCGTGGTCGTCGTTGTCCGTCGTTTGGCTACCGACACAGTGTGTGTGTGTGTGTGTATTTTCTTTTTTTTTTGCGAAAGTTTACAGAGTGATAATACGCCAGACTTTCGTATTCTTTCTCAACATCTGGTATATACTAGAACAAAATACATACAGCCGTTAATTCAAATATTTATTGACACGTTCTTTATTTTGTGATTTTATTTCTTAAATTGTTTACTAAGGGAATAAATTACTTCGTTTTTTATGACGTAAGAATCGTCAAATGGTACAACAACGGTTTGTTAATAGATATGTATTATTATTTATTTAATCATGGTTGTTTAAATGAGATACAAGGTTTTTGAAATGAGATTCTTAGATGAGAATATTCTAAACGAAAGAATGTCGTCTATATTTCGTGTTAGAAATGTCTTATAAAAAAATGAAAGTCTATTATGTGTCGTGTATAAATTTTATTTAAAATTTTTATTTTATATTATTGTTTTGATATGACTTTAGTGTCATCTTTTGATAATATTGCGAATAATAAAATTTAAATGCCATCGACAAAATTTATAATCGTCAAAGATGAAATATTTTTATTTAATTCCTTACGTTAAAAAGGGAATGGAACGTAACAATAATTATTTTGAATTTTTAGATAGTGCGAACGTGAAGAATATCGATGGGACAACGGAGACGAGTTCCAGACCGGATGAAAATCTTTTACAATTAACAAACACGTTTAACGATTCTACAAGGGAGGATAACGTTTCACAAAAAACGGGAATATCCGCGGCGAGAATTAGAAAAACGAGTATCTCGATGCCGAGCAAATTGGACGAGATGGACGATCTTCGTATAGATGATCGAAAGGTAATTCTCTCTCTCTCTCTCTCTCTCTTTCTAAAATTCACTATATTTGACAAAGTTGTTTATGTTATATATATTCGTTACAATATTATGTAATAGAAAGTATTTAGCTATGAAGTTTCACGGAAAAGTATTCAAAATTTGTAATAAAATGTTAAATTTTAGAAAAAAAAGAAAAACAAATACACCTCATCTCAGGATTGATAAATTTCGATTTCGATTTGCAGGATGCAAACAATGCAGATTTAACGATTGTATAGAAGCGTATATTATTTTTTCATAAAATAATTCTACAAAAAATATCGTACGTAAACGTCTTATTTAATATTTTCTATAATTGCTACGACAAAATACTATTTCATTTTATTAAGACCGTTTAATGTATTTCTTTTCTTTTTTTTTTTTTTTTTTTTTTAGATACTCGTTATTCGAATTTAAATAACATATGAACTATACATATTTTTTCCATAAACTACATATATTTATTTTCCACGAAGCACATATATCCATGAATATTTATGAAATATCTAAATACAAAACAAACAACGATATAATTATCTATCACTGTATAATAATCAGCCGTAATCGTTTTACTTTAAAACAATGAAAATATTTGCAACATTCATTTGCTAATTTTTCTTTACACCTCATCAATATTTGAGTAAGATAGAGTAATTTTCTTTGATAATTCAAAGTAGGACGATCGATACGGATTACTATTTTTATATTTATCTTTTCAACTCGTCACAATACTTTCTAAGATGAAACAATAACATCGTGCGTATCCTTGACCATTTTAGTCATCACTGTCAGTATATATAAACACGAGAATATCAAAGTCACAAAACATATTTACATGATAGATCTCTCATAGGTATTACAATAACAAGTTTAGTTTCAAATTCGTTCGATCGAAGATCACATTCGTCCTTATACGAATCTTCATTTTTCATTTGATCGGCGTCTTTCAATCTTAAACGTATTAATACGTACATGTACAAGTACATATATTTACGAAATTAAACGCGTAATTGGCACGCACAGTGTCACTTTCTCATCATTTATTTGAGTATTCTAATCGAGTTTTTTATATGAACGACAAGTTCTTGAGAGCGGTGGAAAAACAACCGCTTTTAATTTCTATGAACAAAGAAGATGGCGAGGATATTAAGTATAACTCGATATGGGCTTTCGCTAATTTCGAGTTCAAACCTAAATTGGAAGCTATATATGAGGTGGGTTTAGAACATCGTTAGATTCGTGACGAAGGAAATAACATATACAGACAGAGCCAAAAGTTTCTTTGTTGATTTTAAAAATCAATTATTTTTTATGAGATTTTTTAGTTTAAATTTTTTTTTTTTTTTATCAAATCGCAAGCTTAGGTTTATAGGAATCGAATGAAACAAAATTGGCCTAAAAATGTTCGAAAATATGCAATTGATTTTTAATAACACCTATTAACATTTGACACTCTACTATCATATTACGTATCCTAAACGCAATCAATAATTTTCTGTTTCATAAATAAATCTAGAATTTTGTTTAAACATTAAATTGTTATAAACATTAAATAGATTAAATAAGACATTGATTTGGAAACTGATTTATTAAATATAAACATTTTAAATATTGGAAAGATAAATTTTTAATTGATTATATAATACAATCGATGATTTGAAAATTAACTAATTTATATATTAAATATTATATTAAATATGCTACATCTATTAGAGATATACTATTATATTATACATAATGTATACATATATTTATATTTTAACAAATTTAAATGTACATATATATTTTTTTTTCGATCATAGAAGTGATCAATAACGAAAAATAATACTATTACGAAATACTATATGTCGAGGATTAGTCGATGATAAAAAAAAAAAAAATGTTAAACGTTAATGGAAATCATCCGGTATGTTAACACATACCCGTTTCTATATCCGTTATTTTTTTTTTCTGTAAATATTTATAAAGCTCGTCCTTATCTGATTACTAAATCAAAGACGTAAAAAAGAAAAAGAAAAAAAAAAGAAACAATATCTTCTGCTTAAGAAACTTTTTTTTCCTGTGTAAAAACCTGTTTCACCTTTCATTGAAAAATGGAAGAAGTAAAAGAAAAGGAAAAAAAAAAAATTATGTCTCCAATTTGATAATATTATCTTCAAATCATGAAATCTGTCAAAGTGTGTTTTTTCAATTATGCAATACTTAGCATCCTTCAGCCATGTTACTACAGGATCTTTGAATGCTTAGATGCAACTTTAAGCGCGTGCAAAGTTCACTCGTATTAGTTGTTCGCGTTCGCTCGAGTGGCAAGCAACTCGTTTTTTCTCGTCACGTAAATTCTACGCAGGAAATCTGGCCAGCTTGTAAATCGTCTTTAAGAGAGAAAGAGTGTGTCTGTGTGAGAAAGAGAGAGAGAGGAGGGAGAGTGTGCGCGCGCGCGTGTGTGTGTGCGTGCGAGAGAGAGAGAGAGAGAGAGAGAGAGAGAGAGAAAGAGAAATAGGGTCGCGATTAAAGTGGGAGTGGGAAGAATTGAGAGGGACATGAAGAAGGACAAAAATAAAACTTACTCGGCGATAACGACTCGTCGATCTTCGGTTCGAGTTCTTTGCTTTCCATATCTCTATCCCATCGATTCAGATAGATTTTTTTAATCTAAATAATCTAATCACGTATGACCCATCAAAAATACCATAGTTCAAAGTAAAGATATTTGATATTACAAAGTGTCTTTGACAAAAGCTTTTGGAAGAACAAATTTACATTTATTCGCTTAAAATTTTTACATTTTTTTCTTTTTGGATTATCTTAATTTGTGTCTTGTTTCGTCCTATATAATTGATAAAATTAAAATTTTTCAATAAATAACTTTCCTGTAGTATAATAAAATTAATAAATAAGTTTATTATTTATCAACGATAAATAATAAAGTTAAGTATATAATAAAGTTGAAATTGATTTAATTAATAAATAATTGTCGATTAGAACATTCTTATTTCGTAATTCTCATATTTAATATTTTTTAAAAATAAATTTATAAATAGGATGTGATAGTTATTTTCACGAACGTTTGGTAGTTCTAAAGAATTTTTCTCCATATATGTATACATATATGTATATATAATTTTATCTTTGATAATTACTCAGGTGTGTTCTTCCAGGGTACTGCATCAAAATTTACAAGAGCCGAGAGTGACAGTAGCAGTGTGACTTTCAGCAATAGTTGTTCGACACCAAACGGAAGTTCTCTTGGTTCTGAAACGGAAGAGGAAGCCAATGATGAGGAATTGGCAAAGTATGTGTTCGATATGTATAGATTTTTTTTTTTTCAAGTGACCTTAAAGAATATTTTTTTTTTCCAATGAGAAAACACGCATCTATCATTTTACCGATGCGGTTATCGTACCTCGATTTTCACTGAAAGTGGATTTATCCGGTTTTCCTCGGCTCTGTCTATGTGTCTGTGTGTGTGTGTGTGTGTGTGTGTGTGTGTTGTGTGTGTGTATGTGCGCGCGTGTGTTTCGTTTAGGATGTGCAAAAGCGTTCTTGAAAACTTAACTATGAGGTCTAAAGAAAAAATATTAAACAACCGGTCTAACACGACAGATTCGAAAGAAATAAAACATCACTGATTATCAAAACCAACGTCTCGATCGATCGATATCATATTTTTTCGAATAAATTAAATATTAATTCAAAATCGATTATAACAAATAAATAAATTTGCAATTAATTAATTGGTATTTTTTAAATGTAAGCTAGTAGAATAGAATGGACGTGAAGAAATTTTAAATTCGATTACATTACTCGTGTTTTAAAACAAGTTAAAAAAATATATAGATCAAAGAAACATTCAATCCGATAAAATTATTCGCGTTCTAAGACTAATCAGAAAATGCATAAATTCTTTTCATCGATCGTTACATTTTATTCGATAAAATTGATCTAACGTAAACGATTTATCCGTAAGCATAGAATACTACAATAATAAAGAGTTTAATTTTCTATCGAATAAAGATATATAAAAACGAGTTTACAGTCGTGAACGGGTTTGTATTCGCTCGAATTACCTAGCGAGTGTTCAAGGCCATTCGGAGGATCATCGAGACGAGTTCGACCTCCTTTATATCGCCCGAGGGTTATCACTGGTCTCTTATTCTCGAAGTCTTTTCCTCGCATACGAGAAAATCGACAGTCGAGTCTCGCACATACGTGACGAACGTTTGCTGTTCTAACTTAATCTCGTTACGATATTTCTATAAGTTTTATTTATTACCGATGCATTTGTCACGAACGATCATAGATTTGACGATGATAAAGTCAAGCAGAGTTTCGCGAGTTCACTTCGATCATTCTCGTCGATGTTTATTAAGATAATTGTGTTATCGTATTTTTTTTTTTTGCTTTTCTTATTTACATTTTGTATAACGCTTCATCGACCAGCTTTTAAGACAGATGAGATCATTTGATTAAAGCTAAGAAGTACGACTTTCATAAGACGCGAGTGCAAAAAAAAGGATCTATCAAAATGATGCCTAGGTACGATGTTGGAAGTGCGATATCATTACAGAGGTACAGCCCAAGTGTGTTGTTGTTATCTTTGTTTGACAGAAAAATTATTTGATTGGTTGATAAGTAATTTCGGAATTTTTAATATTTCGTATCTGAACAAATTATATTAATTATCTTTTTATCGTAAATATTATTACCAGTGTTATAACATTATAATAATTTTCGTTTTCGTTTGAATCTACATAAATCGACACTAGTATTTTGTCATAGCTTGTCAATATTGTTATCAATGCTGTAGCATTAAAATAATATGTGCCTTTGTCTGAATTTAAATAAATTATATTAAACATGATATAAATAATTATATAACGTCATAATAAACAGCACTAGTATTTTATTACGTTACGAATGTAAATAGTATTTAGTATTAATATTATAGCATTCAAATGATTTGCCGTATTTATGTCTAAATTTAAATAAATCGTGTCAAAAATAATATAAATAATTATATAATATCTTATAATATATATTTATTAATTATGCTCTATCTATTCTATTTAATATATTCATATATTGATCAATATTATATTATATCAGACAATATATTGTATAGTACAGTAAAATATTCGTGTTATTTATTTAGATATAAAATCCGTAATAATTGTGAAATTACTTACTGACTAATCCAATAAATTGTCAAATTTCTCACAAATTTTAATGTTATTTAATATTATTATTTTCTTTTTTGAAGAATACCATTGCAAGCACCTCCAAGGAGAAAGAGCAGAGCTGCATCACCATCAATGACACAAAAGCTTGGTAACGAACCCATAGATCTGCCAGGTGGAGCACAAAGTACCAATTCGACGATTACTAGTGTCAATAGTATAAGCAGTTTGCTCAAAGAAAAACTTCAATTGTCAATTCCACAAGCTTTACGGAGTAGTAAAAAACGACAAAACGCGGACTACAGGTATTTAAAATTATACGCTATGTACATATACATTATTTTGTTCAATGTATTTTCAATAACGATTTTTATTTTCAATCGGATTTTGTAGACTCCGATCGTTCGTTGGAATATTATTTCTCTGTGTGGTCTTCCTCGTGGGATTTGCCCACATTTATTATACGCAACATGTTCTACAAAGGGCATACTTTGACAAGTTCAGGTAAGTATTTTAATTTTTTCCATTCGCTTCCTAATGTTATATTCGATCGTACGAATTTTACGAGGAAATAAGTACTTAACGGGTTTAAAGAGGATTATTTTTTGATAATGATTTAATAATATGTGATTCTGATAATGATGTAATAATCATTTTTCGAGGTGAGACAAATAAAAATACGATTTTTCAGTCTCCGTATAATTTCCGTTCTCTCTCTCTCTCTCTCTCTCTCATTTTTAGATTCAATAAGAATGAACGAGTGATGCACGTGTACAGTAGTACTGGTTCAGAAGTTATTGCTGCTCGATTGGGAGAAGGTATACCAGCTAATACAGGTGTCTTTCCTTGCCTACCGCATCATCAACGACAAGATTCGGTTTGTCTTGAATGGCTACAACAAACGCGCCTTTATTTGGCCCATACGAAACGCGAGGACATGCATTGTTATCATGTAACTTGGCAGAGTCTGAGCCCTTATTATAATCCAACAGATTGTTTTGATTGGTCGGCGAAAAGAGGACATTGGTATGGCGCAGGACAGATTAAAGGTATAACGTATCCTTTGGAACGTGGCCGATTAGATCTGAGCCCATTCATAACCGGTGATATCAGGAAACATCCATTCGGTAACGTTTTGAAGAGATATTTTCTCAACTCAAAAGGAGCCACCATTTTAGTAGATCCCGAAACGCCTCTTTACGTTTCCATCAATGCCAATCGTAGTAATGACTTTTGTCTCCAGGCCAAGCACGATGCTTTTGCCTATATCAATCATCTAACGCCATTGCCACAATTAAATTATACCATTTGTGCTACCGATAACATGAAGAACCTTCACTCGTCCATGGCAGAGAAATCTTTATGGGATGGATTGAAACCAGACGAGTTACATGCCGTTCATTCTCTTCTTTCCGAGCCTGTCTGGCAGATTTCACCGACCAACGAGGCAGCCATTTATAATTATACCGAGGACGTCATAGCTTTGGGATTTTTACGTCAAGGTCATGTATTACTGAGCGAGGAATGGCAACCCAGTCCAGGTGACTTCGTCTTAGACGAAGATCGTTTTCCATCGATGGAAGAAACTATTAATATCATTCACCGGCGTGGTTTTAGAATAGTTTTTAGTATTCAACCATTTATATCTACGGAATCGATAAACTTCAAGGATGCTGTAGCTAACAGGCTATTGATCTCGGAAAGAGGAAGCGATCCAAGAATCCCAGCTTTGACCAGGTATATTCCCTTTAACTTTGATCGCTGCAAAGTATAGGAAATCTGTGTTTTTTATGCGTTTGTCTTTGAATTCTTTTTCTTTTTTTTTTTTTTTTTTTTTTTTTTTAGATACAAGCAGAGCAACAGCGCCGGCGTTTTGGATATTACAAATAACAAAACTTTATCATGGCTTCAAGCGAAATTGGAAAGTTTAATTACGAAGTACCACGTTGATTCATTCTACCTTGATTTAGGGACCGCGCAAGACATGCCGCACTATTACAAGTGCGAGCAAGCTTTGACGAATCCTGATCATTACAAAACGATATTCACCAAATCGATTTTAGGATTAATACCAGTGATCGGTGTCTCCAGCGCTATATCTAGACCCAGGGCACCAGTCTTCGTATCTTTACCACCTTTCTCTTCCTCTTGGAAGGCTATAAAAACTGTGATACCAACCGTTCTGAGTTACGGAATGATCGGTTATCCGTTTATAATGCCAGGCGCTGTGGGTGGTGATGTAGCTTTACCTATGTCCGACGATAATCCTGACAACGATTTTGAGGTCAATCTCCCAGACAAAGAATTATACGTTAGGTGGCTCCAATTGTCTACCTTTTTACCTGTTATACGTTTCACACATTTACCAAGCAAATATTCCGATGATTCGGTTTTAGAAATAGCGAAGAGGTTAACGACCTTGAGACAAAAAACGGTGACGCCGTTATTAAAAAAGTATGCAAATGAGACATTAGACACAGGCTTGCCGATCATTAGACCTCTTTGGATGTTGGATCCAGCTGATACAGCTTGTCACGTAATTGCTGATGAATTTTCCGTAGGTGAAGAATTGATCGTAGCACCTATACTTTATTCGGGTAGCAGACAGAGAGAAGTATATCTGCCTGCTGGTGTTTGGAGAGATGGTATAGATGGTAGTCTTAGAAAGGGATCGAGATGGATCCATAATTACAGAGTAGCTGAAGATAAAGTGGCCTATTTCGTTAAGATGCCGGATAATACCAGGTTCTAAGATCGATCTAGATCGATTCCATTAAATAAATTATCATTACCGCATCGTCCGAAATACGTATGAAGTTATTGTAAATCGATTGATATTTAACAAACATAATAAATCGTTATCCGTTTTTACTCTTGTGTTTTTTTTTTCTTCCTTTCTTATCCTTTTTTTTTTTTCTCTTTTCTTTACATTCTCAAGTATTACACAAAGAGCGTTCTTTTTTATTTACCTCAAGCACGTTAAAAACTTACCTCCGTTTTTCTCGTACAATCTGGTAATTTATTTCTTTAATTATTTATTTCTTTTTTCTAAAATATATGGTTAAATATTTTATATTTTTAAATTTGTTTTTTATTTATCTCTATATTTTATTATTTATTTTCTCATAAATACACTTTTCTCTGGCATTATTTAATTAGTACTCTAATTATAGTTTCATAGTTATATATATATATATATATATATATATATATGATCTAGGCCGTTAGGGTAAATCGATTATTTTGGACGATTACACGTATTCGTGTGTATAAATAGTGTAAATCTAGTGAAAGAGAGGGAGGAGAAATCGGAAAAGAAAAACAGAAAAAGATATATGAAAAAGAAGAAGAATGAAATATAAGTTAATCGTCTTGTTGTTGTGGACACATGTGAGAAGTAACGAGGAGATACGCTCTCTATAAGGTATAGTGTATATTTATTATATTATTATTTGTATCATATAGCATAACATTGTTATTTCTATAATAATAATAATAATCATAGCACCATGAACACTCCACAGTAAGTTTATTATTTTTTTTTTGTTTTGTTTATTTATTTTTTAGCTTTCTTCATCTTAATTCTTTTTTTGTTCCTTGGTATATTTTTTTCTCTTTTACTTTACTTACTTGCTTTTAAACTCGGTTTATTTGAAGGAAAAAAAAAGAAAATGATAAAAGAAAAATTCTCAAATAAAATAGAATAAATAAAACGCGATGCGCCGATGCGCTTCGAGGGGTGAGAACTGCGACCTTATAAAGTGGCGAAGAAAACGGTGTCGCATATAACATTGTCTAGGCATTACACATTCATAACGATAAACCTTTCGACTGGATGACTAGATGATATATTTTTTTACTTTTTATTTTCTTTTTTTTTTCTTTTTTTTTTTTTATTTCTTTCCCTTACGTTTAGGAAACGAGATTTCTTGACTAGAGTCCGTATTAGAAATTTATTAGTTTCATATTACGCGAAGCATTTTTTGTTTTTCCTTTCTTATTCCCATTTCCTCTCTCTCTCTTTCTTCAATCTTTCTCTCTCTCTCTCTCTCTTTTTCTTTCTTGCTTTCGATGAATCGATTCCAAGTTCCAATCAATATTTTCGAAAAACAAAAAAGATTATGCACGACTCAATACGCCAATAATTGTGAATTCTCACCCCCGCTTAAACCTTTACGAGCATCAAAATTTTGGAAAACTCGCATAGGCGTCGAAGCTCACGTCTTTTCAGGTATTTTCCCCTTTCCCTTTCTCACTTCTTCCTCTTACTCTTCCCCTTCTTTTTCTCTTTTTTTTTTTCTTCCTTTCATTTTCTTCACGAAATCTTTCTCTCCCTCTCTTTCTTTTTTTTACTTCGTTTTCATATATATATATATATATATATCCTTTCTCCCATCGTACTTCAATCTAAATTGTTCTCGGTGAAAGCTCGTTCCTAGAATTACTTTATTTTGTTCTCTCTCCACGTCATTAGTGCTTAATTATTTAATTATCTCTCCCTTTTATACCTTGACATTAAATTCAATTTGCCCTCTCCTTTTCCTCCTTTACCTGTCCTCTCTCTCTCTCTCTCTCTCTCTCTCTCTCTCTCTCTCTCTCTCTCTTTAATTATTCTTTCGTTATCGCGCTCGTACATTTTGTTATACTTCGTTTTTCGTTAAATTTAATTTCATAATTTTAACATCCTACCTAGATACATAGCTGGTCGTTATTAATCGTCAATAAATAATACATAAATACATAGGTACATACTTCATCGTCATCACCTCTCTTTTACCCCTCTTTATCTTTCTCTCTACGTCCATTATTTTTTTTTTTCCTTCTACCGTGTTCCATCCATCCTATCCCAAATTTCCATAGACACTTTCATGTTCTTACGTATGAACGTATGTACGTATTAAAAAAGGCTTTGATTTGCACTGTGAAAGAGAACGATGATGGTGATGATTGATGATGATAATGATGATAATGATGATGATGATGATGATGATGATGATGATGATGATGATGATGATGATGACGACGACACGCTCTAGCATTAAACGGTAGACAATAATATTTATCAGTTAGCAATAGTAGCGACGATGATATTAATAATAACGTAAGTATGACGTTTATGATAATAGTAATAATAATAATAATAATAATAATAATAATAATAATAATAATAATAATAATAATAATAATAGTATTAATATTAATCATAATGATATAATAATAACGATAATAATATTAATAGTTAATAGTCGTATCTCGTAACAGTAGATTATAGATTTCGGTTCTTTCACAATTATCGATATCTTTCGATTTGATTAGATATATCTAATCTAATTAACCATTCACTTAGCAGGAGACACATCATAACGTTCACACCTTTCCGAGTTTTTCGTCGGTTTCTTATTAAATTCGTTTCACACGTAAATGACGACGAAACGTGATCGACAGACGTTTTTATAGCAGTCGAGGAACAGAGAAATAAATAATTCGTGAATAAATAAATAAATAAATTATAGGCACAGATATATATATATATATATATATATATATATATATATAAGTAAGAACGATCGACGGTGTGGTGAAAAAGTCCATTGGAGATGTTCGTCCCTCGTCTTTTTTCTTTTTTGGTTTTTTCATTTCTTCATCCTTTTCTTTTTTTTTCTTCTTGCTGACCGTCGTATATCGTTGTACGAAAGAAAATTGTATAAGTAATAATAATAATAATAAAATAATAATAATAATAATAATAATAATAATAATAGTAGTAGTAGTAGTAGTAGTAATAATAATAATAGTAATAATAATAATAATAGTAATAATAATCATAATAATAATAATCATAATAATAATAATAATAATAATAATAATAATAATAATAATTGGGCGGTAAAAAACTTACGTACTATCTATAAGATTTGGATCCGAAGCTCTGAGGCTGTTCTCTGAGCCAAATCGGATACTCTTTTGCATCTTTCGTTTGACCATCGAGAGATGACTTTTCTTCTTCTTCTTTCTTTGTCTTTCTTTTTTTTTTTTTTGTATTTTAAGCGAAGGCGAATGGATATCGGGCACTCCTATGTTTTTATGCTGAGTACGTTATAGAGCTCGAACGAACTCTCACGATTAATTTCAGTTTCACGTGTTTGCTCCTGATCCTATTGGACCAATCGCGGAGGTGCTGAGACGAAACATGAAAATACCATGATCAGGACAATATCAAGGTCCTGATGGCATTAATATCTCGTGCCAAAAAGTTTTGTTACGCATCGTTGGAAACACACTTCTTTGTATATGTTGGTACACGTGCGTGTATGTTTGCATGTTTGCACGTTTGAAAATTCATTTATTCGTTTATCCTCTCTTATTAGGTGACTTTCTTCATTTCTCTTCTTTCTTTGGCTTTTTGTTTTGACTCTCCCATTCTATCCGCCGTAACTTTCATTCTCTCGAGACGGAGGATACATGGACTTTTTTTTGTAGCGAGATTCAAATCAGGCATTAAGAATCATTAAAAAATGTCTGATTTATACGCAATATTGTTCGATCGACAGCTCGATCGTTGTTTCAATCGTGTTCAAAAATCATTGTCCAATCAAGCTCAATGACGAAGCTCTTGGATACAAGGATATAATATAAAAGATGAAACGAAGATAATTTTCTTCTCGTTTCTTCGTTCGTTCATTCATCTTTCCTTGCTTTTCTATGCTTCACATACATATATATGTATGTATGTATGTATGTATTTATGTATTTATGTATGTATGTATATACGACGTCAGGCGTATCCCCATCTAAACAGCTTCCTTTGTTTCTGTATTCTTTGTTTCTGTATTACAGAACAACGATTAAACTTATCATACCAATAGGTATAATATATAAATATAAATATATATATATATATATATATATATATATATATATATATCACATATAATATACATATACATATATCGATATTTCTTTAACGCAATAAGCGAAAGTAGGATGTAAAAAGAGGCCTATCGTTTTAAACGTGTAAAAATCTCTTATCGTTTGTTTATTCTTAGAATTTCTTTGATTATGAAATTTCTCAAATGGCTCGCAAATACTTTCAAGGTTTTTCTTATTTCTCTCCTTTTCCGAAACTTCATTTATTTGTTTCTTATCTTCTCTATTTCTCCTTAACGTGTCCTTTCTTTTTGCATTATCATCCACACGCGTCTAAGTCATCACCGTCACTATCACCATCGTTCGTCGATCGTCATTTCCCCATACTTTGGATTAAAAAAAAAAAAAAAGACAATGTCATTGGCTCCCGCTGATGTCATGTTTTCTCATCCGCTTCTTTCCGCCTTATCTCTTCTCGGCACCCTTTTCTTTTTCTATTTCCCTTTGTTTTCCTTTTTTCCTTTTCTTTCATTTTCTTGGAACATTTATTTTTAATAGAACGCAACAATTCTAGCTATCAAAGGATTAAGTACAAAAAGTGTAATTTTTCGGATTTTCTCTCTCTCTCTCTCTCTCTCTCTCTCTTTCCTTTTCTCTTTCTCCTCTTTTTTTCTCACCCTCTTTTTTTCTTATTTTTCTTCCTCGGATTAATTCGGACGATAAACACAATCAAAATACAAGATTTTTCATTTTCTTCGAATGACATCACTGGCAAAGCTTAAAGCAACGTATTCCTCTCTCTCTCTCTCTCTCTCTCTCTTACTCTCTCATATTAGTTTCCTTTTTATATTTTTGGTTTTTCCTTTCTTCCTTCTTTTTCTTTTTTTTTTATTTTTCATTCTTAAAGGCGAATAATGTATCCAAGAGACGCCGCGCTGAAAAAAAAGGAAAAAGGAAAAAAAGAAAAAACAGAACACAGACTGAGGGATTTTTTGTGTGTGTGGAGAGAGAGCTTAGCGAAGCTTGAGCTTAGATTTTGGCTCTCTTAAATAGTTCGTCAGTCTCCGTGAATGGATCGAAATCATTAAACGTTTTTCTTTTCTCTCTCTCTCTCTCTCTCTCTCTCTCTCTCTCTCTCTCTCTCTCTCGAGCTTGGCTTAGTTTTAATTTCGTTTCCTCTTAGGATTGAGTAAAGTTATCGCTAATAAGGTTCCCTAATAAGGTGACCCTAAACAGAGAGGGAACGAGAAACGATGCTGATTTTTTTTTTTTCGTATATCTTAATATAAGTTACTCGTTCCCTCGTATATATATATATATATATATATATATATATATATATATGTGTGGATTTTTATTTGTGTTCTATTTATTTATCGAACGTGGACTATCTTGGGTAATCCGTTTTCATTGTATGGATGGATGTATCGCGAGTAATCGGTATCGTAGCGCATCGCCACAGACGCTATTTGTCTTTATTTTTTTTTTCTGTGTTTCTGTTGAGAGAAAAAAAAAATAAGTGTTTTGATTCTTTTTTCTTGTTTTGTTGTTATTATTATTATTATTATTATCATTATTATTATTGTTATTATTATTATTATTATTATTATTATTATTATTATTTTCGTTTGTCTTTAAAGAAAGAGAGAAAAGGCGATTAAAAAAGAAGAAAGAAAGAACACGAAACACCCTGCCTATCGTAGATCGGCTTTGCTTTTGTGATCTTTGTTATTCTGTCTTTCTCTCTTTCTCCTTGGCGATGCCTTGACCTTTATTTATTTATTTATTTATTTATTTATTTATTTATTTATCTATTTATTTATTTTTAATTTCTTTCTTTCTTTCAATGACACATTCGACCTAATATTAATATCCGTCGAAGCAACTTCTATATTATTCCCATAATACGAGACCAAGTCCAGGAATGCGTATCACTAGTTTCTATTCTACGATATAGAAACACGACACACAGATTAACTTCTTAATTATTTTTGTAGTTAGCTTCTCGATTCTCGTTAGTTTAGTTTCGTTTCTTCCTTTTTTTTTTCTTTTTTTTCTTTTTTTTTTTTTTTTTTTTTTTTTTAATTGTATTTGTTACCTACGCACGGATAAGACATTTATGATTAAGTTATGTCGGTATAGACGATGTTTAGAAGAAGGGATCATCGCGATAAATCCCTTTCGACGGATCCCTTCTTGTCAATTATTTCGGGGGTTGAGAAAAATTACACCATCGGCACGTTGTCCCTTCGTATATCCTTTTTTTTTCCCTTCTTCTTCTACTTCTTCTTTTTTCCTTTTTATTCGAAGCACTCCCTTTGTAATAACCATTGGGAATAATTTGTCATCGTCACGTTTTATAGGTTCCTCTTTCGATCTAGTTTTGTCGGCGAGGAGAGGGCGGGGACGAGTATATGATATATTTTCTCATTCTCCGATTTAAGACTGACTTGAATATAACGTTCATTAGGGGCATATTGACGTTCGACTATACGGAATAAGGTCGCATTTGGGAATTTGAATATCCTAGTCAATTTGTTGGGTATCTAACGTAAAGCTAATCCCAAATCACAGTATTACACGATGATCTTTTCGCGATCGAACTTAGCCATTTAACTATGAATGCTTTCTTTTTGTTCGTTTTTCTTGTTTTTGTTTTTTTTTTTCGTTTTGTTTTTAGTAATAATCGAATAGAGCTCGGTGTCTTTCGCTCGTCCCTTGGTAGAATATATTTTTACGACACGCGTCGCGCGAACGTCCCCGGAAAACGTTGAAACGTTCGCAGATAGAAATTTGCGTAAGCGAAGAGACAGGTAAGATTATGTACGTGCTTATATACATGTATCGTGTATTTTCTAATGAGCTTTCATATGTATTGGTTTAAGATGTACGTGTAAATGGCGCTTTCCCAGCGCAAGAAAGATTGAACGGGACATTTGTTAAGATATTTATAATGCTTCCTTAAAAACTTAACTATCCAATGAAAATAATTTAATATTAATAATTTTAATATCAAACGAGAGAGATAGATAGATAGATAGATAGAGAGAGAGAGAGAGAGAGAGACAGAGAAAGAGAAAGAGAGAGAAAGATGTATCTGGCAAAAGCTATAATCGCGAAAAGATCTCGAGCACATCTTCCTCGGGATGCCGGGGAGAAGATCGGAGGAATCGCGATACGGGACACACATAAAAGGAAGACAAATAGTCAACCTTCTTCTTCTTCTTCTTCTACTTCTTCTTTATCTTCTTCTTCCTCTTCTAATTCTTTTCTATTTTCGATGGCGGGGATAGCACCGGACTTTTGACTAGAGGATTTTTAGCGTTTATCCGGTAGCCGCTCAGAACTCGACTATTACGGCTGAGCAGGCCGCCATTCCCTAGAATTCGAGCCTGTAGGCGCTGCAGCTCGTCTCGTGATCTTGAAGATTGATCGTGCATCGTGAGGCCGAGGGCGATAGATCTATGTGATTAGCAGCCAAGGCTTCCTCGTTATCGGCAACCCAATAACCCAAAGTGTCGGTGTCGTAAGTTGGAATCATTGTTACCTCTGAATAAAAATAAAAATAATAATAATAAACAAAATTGACGTTTGGTTGTACGATTTTTTTGTTTGTTTGTTTTTTTCTTTTGCTTTTACAATACAAATCAATATCGATGAGTTATTTTGAAACTTACCGAGATCCTTGTCTTCCCAAGTCTTTTTAGCCTCCAACAAGGCATCGTATACTTCACGGCTTGGTTCCGTGCCACTGAAGACGTAATATCTCGCACGAATTCTCTTGAAAAATTCCAAGGACGTGTAGTAAGAATTACCATGATGAGGAACATAAGTTAGATCCATGTAAACCGGCTGAACCTTGTTCTTAGAGTCTTTCATTTTCTTCTCGTTTTTCCCAGGACTCTCGGAACGTTTTTTATTTTTGAGATTCTCCGAGAGAACCTTCTTGGCCTGTTTTCTTTCTTTTTTCGGTGTACCGGGTGTTCCCTTATTAGAAATCTCGGTGGTTATCGGTGCCGGGGAAGGTAATCTCAAAGGTTCACCCCAGTTGCTGGTTACGTCGAAATTAAGATTATCCGATGAGAATTCGTTCGAAGGTTGGCTTGGATTTTTAAGATTGAACTTCCTTGGTGGTTTCGGTGACGGTAAACCCAATGGCGTTCCCCATCCTTCCAATGGATCTTTCTTTGAATCCTTTTTACTTTCAGAACTCTCGCCTGTCAATGATGACGATGACGGATGATCGCTCTTCATCGATTCGTGAGTTAATCCTTGACGATGACTTTCATTGGTATATTTAGGGGCTATGGTGCTACCGAAATCAGCTGATTCTTTTAATTCCTTTCGTTCCATCAAAGCCTTCTCGAAATCTAAATCAGCTTCGTCAACGTATCTTTTAGTGTCATGTTTCTCTTCGTAACCGCCAGCGTACTCTTTCTCAACGGTGAATCTCTTGAAGGTGAAGTCACCCGGAATGGAAATGGGATCGCTGGTTTTGTGCAAACCACTTTCTTGGAACGTCTTCATCGCCGGAGGTACGGCTGGTAATTCGCCATAAAAGCTACTGCTCATGGCCGCGGCAGAAAACTCGATTGGTTTGTGCGTTTCCTCTTCCTTCCCCGAAGAACTCTCGTACTGTTTCGATCGTGGAGAATAACCGAGTTGTGACGTCGAAGAGAGAGGGGAACTGGGTGGTGGTTCGTCGTCGGAATAAGTCATTTGCCTTTCTTCGCTACTACCAAGGACACGGGTTGTGCCTTTGGTATGAATACTGCTTTCTTCTCTACGAATACTGCCACCTGATACTACATTGTCCTTGTCACTGCTGGCATCGGAACTCGCACTTCCTGCACGTTGTAACTCCGTTGAACCTTTGATGGTACCGATCGCGCTACTGGAATAAAAATTTCGTTATAATAACAAATAATAATGAATTATAAATCGTTCATTAAACAATTGAGAACAAAGAGATTTTGTTTTCTGATCAAAAAGAGCATCGATTACATGGGTATGTCGTTGAAAAACAAAACAATAGATTAGAAAATAAAAGAATTTGATTTACCTTATCGCCATTTCTGCGGTATCCTTGGTTGGCAAACGATCGTCGACCTTAACGTCGGTCTTCTCAGCCAAAATAATCGTTTCGCCTTTCTCATTGGTAGCCTCCGTAACTTCTTTGGTAGTCGTGATGATCTCACCATCGTCCGACATAGTTCTAGTCGTGGTAATGATCGTTCGAATGACTTCGCCTGATCTGAATCCTTCAGGGGTAGCGGTAGTCGATCGACCCTCCGATCTTCTATCGGGTGTCGATCTTCCAGATACAAGTGGTTGCACTGCTGCACCGTCCCTAACCAATGGAGAAACTGGAATATCCGGAGTTGATTTGCCGGTAGAGGCACTATAAACTATGTCCTTCGGCAAGGATATATCCGGTGATGATTTTCCTGAATAACTTTTCTCGTCCGATACCAAATCGCGTACCGACGGTGATACCGAATATTCTAATTTTCCAACCTTTTCCAAATGTTCTTTACCGGTGGTATCCGACTTCTCTTCAAATTTCGAATCAGGAGTCGATTTACCAGAATCATAAAAAGTTTTTACATCTGGCGTCGACGTACCGGACGTCGACGTCATCGTAGTTATCGTTTCCTTTATGACTTTCTCCATTTTCGATCCTTCGGTAGTTTTCGTCTCGGTCGTCGTCGTGACCTTACCAGTTTTTTCACCGATCGTAGAGTCGATGAGTTTCTCCAATAGTTCTTCGCTATCAACAGTATCGCTACTTTCTTTCACGTCTTTCTTCGTTGTAACTTTGCCATCGGGCTCGGTAATAGTCGTAACTGTCGTTACGATTCTTTTAATCTCAGCACTCTTCGAAACCTCTGGAGCGCCATCTCGGCTAATTACTTTATAAGTAGCACCTAAATTAGACGTATCGATCTTCTCTAATGTACCCTCGCGCGATATCGTGTACGTGTAAAGTTCTGGCTTTTCCAGATCGGAAGTAGATACTTTTGATGTTGGTTGTTCCTCCGTAAAGATCGTTCTGGTGGTCTTCGTCGTTATCGTTTCAACCGATTCCGGCGTTTCCTCTCTACTGATTACCCTTTTCACGATCTCGTGATCCTGGAAATCAGACATTTTATCTTCTGGAATAATGATTTCTCTCTTGATCACTTTGGTAATCACTTCAGGTTCATCTTCCTCGATTATTTCTCGTTTAATTATTTTAGTTATAATCTCTGGCTCACTTTCGTCTCCGATCACATCACGTTTCACGATCCTCGTAGTTATCAGAGATTCCGGTTCGTCTATCGTTTCCTTCATTGACGTTTTATCCATAATTTCTGGTTCTTCTTGCTCGATTATTTCTCTTTTTTTAATAACTTTAGTTACGATCTCCGGTTCTTCCTGTTCGATAATTTCTCGTTTGATTATTTTTCTGATCACTTGTTCGCCTTCCTCATGTTTGTCGTCATCTTTCTCAGGAGGAATCTCTTGTTCACCGATTCTACTCTCCTTTAATATTTCAACCTTTTGAACGGTTATCTCACCCTTAGAGATCAGAATTTGTTGTTTGTCAGGTGAAATTCGGTCAACCGGTTTCACTCCTTTATCGTCCGTTCTTTCAACGGTGGATCCGGTAGGTTCAGACGTTGAGTCAGGTGTACCGTCACGAGTAGCAAAATCTGGAGTCGATTTTCCAGACAATGTTGTTATATGAGTCGTACGAATTTCAGTCATCCCACCGACGAAAGCTTTGTGAAATTGGCTCTCGTAATCTAACGGATAACTTGGAATAGATTTTTCCATTTGTCTACCGGCTGATCCTGAATATCCACCTAATCTGTACTCATCAGACATTTTTCTATCAGTTTCGGAGAGTCCAAGTTCTGACGATTTTTCGTATCGATATTCGAATTTATCGTAACTTTCAGGTTCGTCCTCGTGATAGATTTCAACGTCGATTATCGATTTACGTAATAGTTTTCTCTTGATAATTATTTCCTCGATGATTTCGAGGATAATGTATCTTGGTAAGGAAGTCCTCACGATTATTTCCTCAAGAATAACTTCGGTTATTTTTCGTCCCTTCTTTATATATTCTTCCTCGAGAATGTGTTCGATCTCGGTACGTTTCTCTTCAGAAATCGAAATTTCTTCGTCGATGTGCGGCTCCGAATGAACCGGACTATCTTGGGTGGATTTGTCCGAAGGTATCGGTTCGGAACTCAAACTAGGACTCTTCGAATCTCGTGTACTCTTATCGTGCTCCTCGTCCTTCTCTTTCTTCTTAGCAAGTCCTTCATCTTCCGGTGTCTTTCTTAATGACTCTTGTAAAACCTCGGCATCCATGATGAAGCCAATTGGAATCTTCCTTCTCACGGTTACCTCTTGGATTATCATAATGAGGAAATTACGTGGAATACCTTTAAGAGAAACGATCTCATCTAGGATCTTAACAGTGATCTTTTTATTTTTATCAACGTACTCATCGATTATATAATTTTCAACCTCTCTCATCTTTTCGGTTGATACCAGTTTTACTCCAGCTGGCAACGGTTTTGACTCTACTTCAGATTTCTTTTCGGATTCCTCGTCGATAAAGTCCAAAACTGATTCCTTACGAAGATTTCTTCGTCTCAGAATATCTTCTATAATGTCCATAACTGTAAATTCTGGTACCGCATAAGCGAGAACTATTGTCTCTATCGCGGATATCGTAATTTTTTGTTTTTTGTTCAAGAACTCATCGACGATATACCTTTCAATGTCTGCTACCTTTTCGGCGGTCACTTTAACGATATCGTCCGTTTCTTCTTCGAATTTATCTTCCTTGAGAATTCTTTCATCATTCGTGCCTTTAGCTTGACCAACACTCTTGGCATAAACTTCTTCAAGTTCTTCGTGAATCGATCCGGTAATACCAATCGTGCTACGCTTTTGTCTGCCTTTTTTCTCAAATTCTTCTTCCTCGTCTTCTTCTTTCTCCTCTTCATCCTCTTCTTCTAATGGTTTTTTCCTATCTCTCTCATCGTACGTAGTTCTCCCTCCTTCCTGAAGGTTCAACTTATCCGGTATTTTATCCTCGTACAAACTTGCTGCACGAGAACGAGTCGCTGGCGTTTTCTCTCCTGTTTCGAATAAACTATGCGATCGCGACCTGTCTTTTGGAACGTTCTCATCCACATCGTCTTTCGATAAATGGCCATCTACTTTGTATTCCTTTTCACTTCCAGTCGGTGACATGGCCTTATCCTCTATTTCCGGTGACATTGATTTTCGTAATTTTCCACTTTCCGGGGTTGGTGACCTTTCTCTCCTTTCGGTCTCCGAGGAAGACTTCACGGTCTCTGCTAATGGTGATTTTTCTTTCTCTGATTTAGGGGAAACCGATTTTTCCTTATCCGTCATTGGCGATAACGATTTTTCTTTTTCTTTCTCCGAAAGTGGAGATTTCTCCTTTTCTAATGTTGCCGGTTTCTGCTTATCTACTTCAGGTGTCAGAGATATTTCCTTCTCCGATTCTAAGGATATAGACTTCTCAGATTTTTCTACTCCCGGTGAAAGAGATTTCTGTTTTTCTATTTCCGGAGATAAAGATTTTTCCTTTGCATCTCCCAAAGCAGGAGAAATTTCTTTCTCTACTTCTGGAGACGGTGATTTTTGTTTTTCTGTATCTGTTGCTGGAGATTTTTCCTTCTCTGATACTGGCGAAGGAGATTTTTGCTTTTCTGATTCAGCTGCAGGTGATTTTTCTTTTTCCGGTAGGGGAGATGGCGATTTTTGTTTTTCTGGTTCAGCTGCAGGTGATTTTTCCTTCTCTGATACTGGCGGTGGTGATTTTTGTTTTTCTGGTTCAGCTGCAGGTGATTTTTCCTTCTCTGATATTGGCGAAGGAGATTTTTGCTTTTCAGATTCAGCTGCAGGTGACTTTTCTTTTTCCGGTAGGGGAGAAGGCGATTTTTGTTTTTCTGGTTCAACTGAAGGCGATTTTTCTTTTCCTACTTCAGGTGATGGAGATTTCTGTTTTTCTGCTTCTGCCTCTGGAGATTTTTCCTTCTCCGATACTGGTGAAGGAGATTTTTGTTTTTCAGGTTCAACTGCAGGTGATTTTTCCTTTTCCGGTACGGGTGAAGGCGATTTTTGTTTTTCTGGTTCAACTGAAGGCGATTTTTCTTTTCCTACTTCAGGTGATGGAGATTTCTGTTTTTCTGCTTCTGCCTCTGGAGATTTTTCCTTCTCCGATATTGGCGAAGGAGATTTTTGCTTTTCTGATTCAGCTGCAGGTGATTTTTCCTTTTCCGGTACGGGTGAAGGCGATTTTTGTTTTTCTGGTTCAACTGAAGGCGATTTTTCTTTTCCTACTTCAGGTGATGGAGATTTCTGTTTTTCTGCTTCTGCCTCTGGAGATTTTTCCTTCTCCGATATTGGCGAAGGAGATTTTTGCTTTTCTGATTCAGCTGCAGGTGATTTTTCTTTTTTCGGTACGGGAGAAGGCGACTTTTGTTTTTCTGGTTCAGCTGCAGGTGATTTTTCCTTCTCCGATACTGGCGAAGGAGATTTTTGCTTTTCTGATTCAGCTGCAGGTGATTTTTCTTTTTCCAGGACGGGAGATGGCGATTTTTGTTTTTCTGGTTCAACTGAAGGCGATTTTTCTTTATCTACTTCAGGTGATGGAGATTTCTGTTTTTCTGCTTCTGCCTCTGGAGATTTTTCCTTCTCCGATACTGGTGAAGGAGATTTTTGTTTTTCTGGTTCAATTGCAGGTGATTTTTCCTTTTCCGGTTCAACTGAAGGCAATTTTTCTTTTCCTACTTCAGGTGATGGAGATTTCTGTTTTTCTGCTTCTGCCTCTGGAGATTTTTCCTTCTCCGATACTGGTGAAGGAGATTTTTGTTTTTCAGGTTCAATTGCAGGTGATTTTTCCTTTTCCGGTTCAACTGAAGGCAATTTTTCTTTTCCTACTTCAGGTGATGGAGATTTCTGTTTTTCTGCTTCTGCCTCTGGAGATTTTTCCTTCTCCGATACTGGTGAAGGAGACTTTTGTTTTTCTGATTCAGCGGCAGGTGATTTTTCCTTTTCTGATACAGGTGAAGGCGATTTTTGTTTTTCAGGTTCAACTGCAGGTGATTTTTCCTTTACCGGTACGGGTGAAGGCGATTTTTCTTTTCCTACTTCAGGTGATGGGGATTTCTGTTTTTCTGCTTCTGCTGCTGGAGATTTTTCCTTCTCTGATACTGGCGAAGGAGATTTTCGCTTTTCTGATTCAGCTGCAGGTGATTTTTCTTTTTCCGGTTGAGGGGAAGGCGTTTTTTGTTTTTCTGATTCAGCTGCAGGTGATTTTTCCTTCTCTGATACTGGCGAAGGAGATTTTTGCTTTTCTGATTCAGCTGCAGGTGATTTTTCTTTTTCCGGTAGGGGAGAAGGCGATTTTTGTTTTTCTGGTTCAACTGAAGGCAATTTTTCTTTTGCTACTTCAGGTGATGGGGATTTCTGTTTTTCTGCTTCTGCTACTGGAGATTTTTCCTTCTCTGATACTGGTGAAGGCGATTTTTGTTTTTCAGGTTCAACTGCAGGTGATTTTTCCTTTTCCGGTACGGGGGAAATCGATTTTTCTTTATCTGCTTCTGTTGCTGGAGATTTTTCCTTCTCCGATACTGGCGAAGGAGACTTTTGTTTATCTGCTTCTGTTGCTGGAGATTTTTCCTTCTCCAATACCGGTGAAGGAGACTTTTGTTTCTCTGATTCAGCTACAGGTGATTTTTCCTTTTCTGATACGGGTGAAGGCGATTTTTGTTTTTCAGGTTCAACTGCAGGTGATTTTTCCTTTTCCAGTACGGGTGAAATCGATTTTTCTTTATCTGCTTCTGCTCCTGGAGATTTTTCCTTCTCCGATACTGGCGAAGGAGACTTTTGTTTATCTGCTTCTATTGCTGGAGATTTTTCCTTCTCCGATATTGGTGAAGGTGATTTTTGTTTTTCCGATTCCGCCGCAGGTGATTTTTCCTTTTCTGATACGGGCGAAGGCGATTTTTGTTTTTCTGGTTCAATTGAGGGTGATTTTTCTTTGTCCAATTCCGGCGAAAGAGATTTTTCCTTTTGTAACTCCGGTGTAAGAGATTTTTCTTTCACTCCTTCAGGAGTAGAAGTTTCTGATCTTTTATCTTCTGTCATAAGAGATTTTTCTTCTTCCGGTGATAGTGATTTTTGCTTTTCCGACGGAAGGGTTGTTTCCTTCTCCGTAACGGGTAATGCAGATTTATCTTTTTCTTTTTCAGGTGATGGCGACTTCTCTTTTTCAGCTTCTGCTACCAGAGATTTTTCCTTCTCCAACTCTGGCGATAGTGATTTTTCTTTTTCCGGTGATAGGGATTTCTGTTTTTCCGTTTCTAATCCTGGAGACTTTTCTTTTTCTATTACCAGTGATGGAGATTTCTCTTTTCCAATCTCTGGCGAAGGAGATTTTTCTTTTTCTAATTCCGGGGAAATTGATTTTTCTTTTTCTAATTCCGGGGAAATTGATTTTTCTTTTTCTAATTCCGGGGAAAGTGATTTTTCCTTTGGCGCTTCTGGCGAAGGAGACTTTTGTCTCTCTCCCTCCAACGAAGGAGATTTTTCCTTTTCAATTAGCGATGAAATTGATTCGTCTTTTTGTAATTCTGCCGGTGGAGATTTCTCCTTTTCTGCCTCTGGCGTAGGAGATTTTTGCTTCTCCGTCGTCGTCATCGGAGATTTTGCTTTTTCCGTTTCCTTCTCTGGCGAAGGTGCTTTTTCTGTTTCCTTCTCTGGCGAAGGTGCTTTATCTTTTTGTGGTTCTGGCGTTAGAGACTTTTCTTTCTCCAACTCTGCTATTGGTGATTTTTCTTTTTCTAATTCGGGTGAAAGTGATTTTTCCTTTGGTGCCTCCGGCTTAGGAGACTTTTGTTTTTCCGTTTCCAATCCAAGAGACTTATCCTCGTCTAACACCGGAGAAAGTGATTTTTCCTTTTGTGCCTCTAAAACTGGTGACTTTTCCTTATCTTTCTCTAATGTAAGTGACTTTACTTTTTCCTGTTCGAGTTCTTTTGGTGTAGGCGCTTTTTCCTTTTGCGCCTCTGGTGTAGGAGACTTTCGTTTTTCTGCTTCTAACACAGGAGACTTTTCCTTCTCGGCATCTGGAGATGGCGATTTTTCTTTTTGAAGTTCTGGCGTAGGAGACTTTTGTTTCTCCGCGTCCGATAACGGCGACTTTTCTTTTTCCAAATCCGGAGAAAGTGATTTTTCTTTTTCCAATACTGAGGAAATTGACTTTTCCTTTAATGACTCTGGCGTAGGGAATTTTTGCTTCTCCGTCTCTGGTACTGGATATTTTTCTTTCTCTGCTTCCAACAACGGAGACTCTTCTTTTTGAATTTCTGGGGTTGGCGATTTTGCTTTTTGTATTTCAGGGGTAGGGGATTTTTCTTTCTGCATGTCAGGTGATAACGACTTTTCCTTTTCCGATTCTAACGCAGGTGACTTTTCCTTTTGTATCTCTGATGTTAGTGATTTTTCCTTTTGTATTTCGGGAGATGGTGATTTTTCTTTCTCGGCTTCTAACAATGGTGATTTTTCTTTTTGTATTTCAGGCGATGGAGATTTTTCCTTTTCTGCCTCTAACGAAGGAGACTTTTCTTTTTGTACTTCTGGTGTCGCGGATTTTTCTTTTTGTATTTCAGGCGATGGTGATTTTTCTTTTTCTGCCTCTAACGAAGGCGATTTTTCTTTTTGTATTTCAGGTGATGGAGATTTTTCCTTTTCTGCCTCTAATGAAGGAGACTTTTCTTTTTGTATTTCAGGCGATGGTGATTTTTCCTTTTCTGCTTCTAACGAAGAAGACTTCTCTTTTTGTATTTCTGGTGTCGGGGATTTTTCTTTTTGTATTTCAGGCGATGGTGATTTTTCCTTTTCTGCCTCTAACGAAGGCGATTTTTCTTTTTGTATTTCAGGTGATGGAGATTTTTCCTTTTCTGCTTCTAACGAAGGAGACTTCTCTTTTTGTATTTCTGGTGTCGGGGATTTTTCTTTTTGTATTTCAGGCGATGGAGATTTTTCCTTTTCTGCCTCTAACGAAGGTGATTTTTCTTTTTGTATTTCAGGTGATGGTGATTTTTCCTTTTCTGCTTCTAACGAAGGAGACTTCTCTTTTTGTATTTCTGGTGTCGGGGATTTTTCTTTTTGTATTTCAGGCGATGGAGATTTTTCCTTTTCTGCCTCTAACGAAGGTGATTTTTCTTTTTGTATTTCAGGTGATGGTGATTTTTCCTTTTCTGCTTCTAACGAAGGAGACTTCTCTTTTCGTAGTTCTGGTGTTGGCGATTTCTCTTTTTGTATTTCAAGCGATGGTGATTTTTCCTTTTCTGCCTCTAACGAAGGTGATTTTTCTTTTCGTAGTTCTGGTGTGGGCGACTTTTCTTTTTGTTTTTCAGGCGTTGGAGATTTTTCCTTTTCTGCCTCTAATGAAGGAGACTTTTCTTTTTGTAATTCTGGTGTGGGCGACTTTTCTTTTTGTTTTTCAGGCGATGGAGATTTTTCCTTTTCTTCCTCTAACGAAGGTGATTTTTCTTTTTGTATTTCTGGTGTCGGGGATTTTTCTTTTTGTATTTCAGGCGATGGAGATTTTTCCTTTTCTGCCTCTAACGAAGGAGATTTTTCTTTTCGTAGTTCTGGTGTGGGCGACTTTTCTTTTTGTTTTTCAGGCGTTGGAGATTTTTCCTTTTCTGCCTCTAATGAAGGAGACTTTTCTTTTTGTAATTCTGGTGTGGGCGACTTTTCTTTTTGTTTTTCAGGCGATGGAGATTTTTCCTTTTCTTCCTCTAACGAAGGTGATTTTTCTTTTTGTATTTCTGGTGTCGGGGATTTTTCTTTTTGTATTTCAGGCGATGGAGATTTTTCCTTTTCTGCCTCTAATGAAGGAGACTTTTCTTTTTGTATTTCTGGTGTCGGGGATTTTTCTTTCTGTATTTCAGGCGTTGGAGATTTTTCCTTTTCTGCCTCTAATGAAGGAGACTTTTCTTTTTGTATTTCTGGTGTCGGGGATTTTTCTTTTTGTATTTCAGGCGATGGAGATTTTTCCTTTTCTGCCTCTAAAGATGGAGACTTTTCTTTTTGTATTTCTGGTGTTAGCGATTTTTCTTTTTGTATTTCAGGCGCTGGAGATTTTTCCTTTTCCGCCTCTAACGAAGGTGATTTCTCTTTTTGTATTTCTGGTGTTGGCGATTTTTCTTTTTCTGCTTCTAACGAAGGAGACTTCTCTTTTTGTATTTCTGGTGTTGGCGATTTTTCTTTTTGTACTTCAGGCAATGGTGATTTTTCTTTTTCTTCTTCCAACGAAGGTGATTTTTCTTTTTGTATTTCAGGTGATGGTGATTTCTCCTTTTGTGCTTCTGGTGTAGGAGACTTTGATTTCTCTATTTCATGAGATGGTAATTTTTCTGTCTTTGTTTCCGGCGAAGGTGATTTTTGTTTTTCTACCTCTGGCGAAGCAGACTTTTCTTTTTCTACTTCTGGCGAAGCAGACTTTTCTTTTTCTACCTCAGGCGAAGCAGACTTTGCTTTTTCTACTTCCGCCGAAGGTGATCTCTGTTTTTCCGATTCAAGGGGTAGTGTTTTTAATGGTTTTTCTATCTCCGGAGAAAGTGACTTTTCTTTTAGAACTTCCGGAGTAGGAGATTTTTCTTTCTCTTCAGTCTCTGGGGTCGGTGATTTCTTCAATTTTTCAGTCTCTGGTAAAAGTGACTTTTGTTTATCCACTTCGAGCGAAGATAATTTTTCCAGGGTTTCTACCTTCGGTGAAACAGATATTTGTTTCTCCGTTTCTAGCGGTACAACCTTTTCGACTTTTTCTATTTCCGGTGATGGAGACTTTCTTGATCCTTCAACTTCCGGTAATTTTTCTTTTTGGAGAGTTTCCGGAGAAGGTGACTTTTCCTTATCCTTTTCCGGTGAAGGTTCTTTTTCCAATTTATCAATGACTTCTTTAACAGATACTTCGCTAACGATACTAGTCGATCTGGACTTATCATCGATTTTAATCTCCGCGAAACTCGGTGTCCTTGAACGATCTTCCGATAGTTTGTCGTCGACCGTTATCGGCCCTTCGACGTCTTTCTTAGGAATATAAAATTCTTCAGATTTGACGGGCGACTTCAAATCCTCCTTTTCTTTCGTACGGTCCAGCTTCTCGATCGTAGTGCTAGGAAAGATCGATTCGACACTCTCCTTGCTAAGACTCTTATCCTCAGTGAAGCTGGGCGAACGAGAAGCGTCGATTGCATCCTCATAATGTTCCCGTTCACTACTTTTATCGTCTGGTTTTTTATCGTCAGATTTGTCACTGCTAATACTCGAAGATTTACTTCTATCGATATCGATCTTTTCGGTAACATCAATAGATTTTTCTAAATCCTCCGTAGGCTTTTGATCGCCAACGTAACTCGTTACGCTAGACGATCTCGATTTATCTTCTAACTTCTGTTCCGTATCCACGATTTGTGATTTTTCCAATGTAATACCAATCGATTCTCCTTTACCGATCGATTCCTTTCGTACTCCTACGTCTTCTAATTCCTCAAGATCAGGTCTTTCACTAGAAACGCTAGGAGATTTGGACTTCTCCGAAGGTTCTTTGATTTCACCGGTAATACTTATGACACTGCCAGAACGATCTTCACGGATTGTCGGCTCGATGATCACATCTTTGAGATCCACTTTATCACCACTGATACTCGGCGATTTCGACTTATCAACGATCCCTTCGACATCCTTAAGATCCAATTTTTCCCCGGCTATACTCGGAGATATACTTGGCGATTTACTTCTATCCGTTTTATCGGATACCTTAGTTTCAATAGATTTTTCAATTACGTCACTGATCTCAGATTTTTCTCCAGCGATACTAGGCGATTTCGAACGGTCTTCGATACTCGGAGATTTCTTGTCCAACGACTTATCACTTATGATACTTGGTGATTTAGCTCTATCGATCGATTCCTCTATCTTCGATTCGATCGTTGTTCCCGTTAAACTTATTTTTTCGTCAACAATGCTCGGGGATTTTGATTTACTATCGGCAACACTTACGGGACTAAGCGATTTTTCTTTTTCGACAAGTTTCTCTGTTATCTCTTTCGTAATCAATTTTTCGTCCAAGACGCTTGGTGATTTTTGTAAATCGCTTAATAATTTCTCCTCAGATTTTTCGCTGGTTATGCTAGCCGATTTGCTTCTTTTGATCTCTTCCTCTAATTTTTCTGTTATGCTCGGTGACTTCGATAATTTGTCTTCGATGGTACTCTCGACGCTAGGCGACCTTGACTTATCGATAACCTTGACGTCTTCTTTCTCCTCCACGGTAATCGGAGATACTTCGCTCGGTTTCTTTTCTTCGGTGATCAAAGATTTATCCAAACTATCGGAAACATCTTTACCGACGATGCTCGGTGATCTTGACTTTTCAATTTCCTTTTCCAATTCCACTTTATCGCTGGCAATGCTCGGTGATTTCGAACGATCTTCGGATTTCTTTTCGTCCGAGACCTGACTGCTTATGCTTGGTGATTTCGATCGATCGATCGAGTCTTCCACTTTTTGTGAGATGCTTGACACGCTAGACGATCTTGATTTATCGACTGTTATTTCTTCGCCAGGAGGGGGGGTCTCCTTTTTAATGTCAACCTTCTCCATCTCGATGATTAATTCCTTCGCATCTTTTATTTTATCGCTAGGAACGTCGACGGATACTGGTGCTGCTGCTTTTAATTCGGGAATCGATTCTTTAACGATCTTTTCCTCGGGTCTTCCTTCGGGCTTCTTTTCGGATATACCCGGTGATTTAGCACGATCCAATTTAACCTCCTCGATTTTTTTCATATCTTGAATTTCACTAACAACACTTGCCGATCTAGATCTGTCAACAGTTAATTCCTTTTCGATGCTCGGCGACTTTGACTTTTCACGTTCGATTTCTTCCGCCTTATCGCTAATAACGCTCGGTGATCTCGATTTATCGTCCTCACCCTTTAAAGATTTTTCATCGGAGATACTTGGAGATTTCGATTTCTCCAGTTGTGTTTTCTCTTCGGTAGTAATACTTGGTGATCTCGATTTATCGATCGATACTTTTTCATCGATCTTTTCCGAAGGAGATATACTTCGTAATTTAGATTCATCCTTCGACTTATCCTCGATAACGCTCGGCGATTTTGGTTTATCAAGCAATTTGATAGCTTCCTTCTCGATTATTTCTGATTCACCTGTCTTATCAGCTTCTCTTTCCTCTATCGTTTTGTCACTAACTATACTGAGAGATCTTGGTTTCTCGATTTGATCTATTTTTTCTAGATCGACTTTCGTTACATCCAATTGTTTTCCTGGTTCTTCGCCAACGACGCTTGGCGATCTCGATTTTTCAGGAATTATCATCCCTTCTTCCTTCTCTAATTTTTCGCTAACAATTTTTTCGAGTTGTTCCTTCTCAGAAGGTTTCTCGATACTAGGCGATCTAGATTTATCAGTCATATCTTTTAAGTCGGATTTCTCGATCATACGTTTTTCCTCGTCTAGTTTCAATGATTTTTCTTTATCTAGGATACTTTCTTCAATCTCCTTTGCACTTATAACGGCAGTAATAGGTTTCTCCTTTTCAGGCGATATTTTAACAGTCTTCTCGTCGGCAAGGCCTTCAATGCTAGGACTCGGTGACTTTGATTTGTCGACTTTATCAACAGGTTGTACGATTTCCTTCGGTTTTTCTTCTTTCAAAATTTCAGTCTCTTTCATTTCTTTCATCGAAATATCTACAGGAACTTTTTTCTCGGTAGGCGATTTCGCAAATATCGTTTCGGTCGGTGAAACGTCTTCAGAACGACTAGTCTCCGGAGATTTGGAAACTATTGCTTCAAGTATCTGTTCGTGTTTTTCTTCGATAGGCGTCGAAGTGGGAGTCTTTATTTTAGAGATTTCTTCTTTTGATAAGTCTAGGAGTGAGGGTATCTTGCCAATTTCCATTTCTGGACTACTCGCTTTACTAACAGCTTCCTCTTTCGGTGGCTCTGCTTTACTGATCTCCTTGATCTCATCTTTGATCGTAGTCACGATTTCTTCCTTTTTGTCAAACTCTTTAACCTTTTCAACTTCGGTGCTAGGTGATACACTTTCAATATCCTTTACCTTGGCGTCTAGTTTCTCTAAACTGTCCTCAAAATCTTGTGAACCACGTGTATCGAGTGGAGACTTATCCAAACTATCTTCAGGAGTGATCCTTCCGGTATCTTTAATTCCGATTGCTGATTTTTCCGAAATACTATCCTTTTCAGGGGTACTGATTCCTGATTGGATCGAATCTTTGTCCAAAAGCAAGGAATCTTTGTCGGGTGTCGTTTTGATCGATACTTCCTTCAAGGAATCATCGGGTGTGACAGATTTAGCGAAGGATATTGTTCCGGTTGGACAGATGTCCATTTCTTGTCCGCCATCCTCGCTACTCGCCGTTACCAACATTCTACGAACAACTCCGATCTCTTCCGCAACTTCCGATGGTTCCAATTTTTCTTCTATGCTTTCGGGTGGTTTCAAATCCTTGCTTATCTCGATCGTTGGCTCTTCTTGGAGACTCCTCTTCTTTCGAATTTGTACTTCTTCTTCTTCTTCTTCTTCTTCTTCTTCTTTCTCCTTTTCAATTTTTTCCTCGATAACCTCTGCTTTCGGCTCGATCGCACGTCCCGTAGCATCGGCCAATTTTTCATCCTTGGGAATTTCGTCCTCTGGAATTTCTTCTTTTTCAGCTTTGGGCTCAATCGCACGTCCCGTTGCGTCAGTTAATTTCTCATCTTTGGGAATCTTATCCTCTGGTTTCTCTTCCTTCTCAACTTTTTCATCTAATTTTTTATCGATAATCTCTACCTTCGGTCCAATAGGACTTACCGCAGCATCAGCTAATTTTTCGTCCTTTGAAACTTTGTCCTCGGGTTTCTCTTCCTTCAAAGCTTTCTCCTCTAACTTTTTATCGATAGCCTCTGCTTTTGGTTCGATCGCACGACCCGTACCGTCCGCTAATTTCTCGTCCTTGATAAGTTTGTCCTCGAGTTTTATCACCTTCTCAATAACCTCTGCCTTAGGTTCAATAACGCGACCAGTAGCGTCAGTTAATTTTTCCTCCTCAAGAAGTTTATCCTCTTTCTCAACTTTCTCATCCAATTTCTTTTCAATAATTTCTACTTTAGGTTCAATAGCATGTCCAGTGGCGTCCGCTAATTTTTCGTCTTTAGGGACTTTTTCTTCGTCAAGTTTTTTCTCATCTTCTCTCTTGACTTCTCCCTTTGCAATAGGCTCGATGCCTTTCTCGACGATATCTCTCATCTCTGGTTTCATCTCTTCTTTCAATGATAACGCGGCAACTCCTTTAACATCCCTCTCGGGTGATATCACCTTATCAAAAACAGTCGTTACTCCGGCAATCGCTTTTTCATCTTTCATCGGTTCGGTTAAAATTTCGCTCGAGATTGGTAAACCTTTTTCCTTGGCCTTAACGTCCTCCAACACTTTTCTCTCCTCATCTTTCTCTATTATTTCAGCTGCCTTTGCAATTTCCTCTATCCCTTTCTCGTCCATCGCCATTTCAACTTTCTCCTTAACCTCCAACGATAATTTTCTCGTAATTGCCTCCTCGGTGATAACACTTTCCCCGCGATATGGTTCCTCGATTAAATCAGCCTCCATCTTTTCTTCATCCCGTTTATCTTTCATCGATGGCTCTTCAACTTTCCCTACTTCAAGCTCCTTTAATTTTATCTCCTTATCAACGACCTTCATATCCTCCTTCTTAACATCCTTAATATCGGGCTTCTCTTTAGCCTCGTCCAGATATTTTTCCGTAGTATCGACGATCTCGGATACTTCGGACGTTTCGGTTTCTACTGTCGTATCGTCGACTATCTTCTTCGTCTTTTCGTCTTTTTCCACGATTTTTTCAACGTCCTCGATATCCTTCTTTCCAACTTTTTCCCTGACTTCCTTCGCGAACTTTTCTTCAGCCTCTATGACATCACTCGTGTCATCTTCTATCTCCTCCTCCGGTTCTTCTTTCTCCTTTCCAATTTGTGGTACCTTTTCAATGACCGTAATATCCTGAACTTTGTATTCCTGTTCGACAGCTTCGAAATCATCAATAACGTCTTTCTCATGTTCTTTTGTAACTTCAGCTTCCTCTTTTTTCTTTATTTCCGATTGTACCTTAAGATCGTCGGATAACAAAACTACTCCCGAAGGAATACTAACGAAGCCATCTTCGACTTCTTCCATGCTTTCAGGAGTTAAAGCTTTCTCATCTTCATACATTTCCTCTTCTTTCGTTTTAGGAACTTCTTTCTCTTTTTCTTCCTTTTCTTTAGCTTCTTTTTCTTCTTCTTCTTCTTCTTCTGGACTGATAACGGCAATCGATTTTCTCTTTTCTATTAGAACTTCGGATTTCACAATATCGATCCCTTCGTCCTCGGGTGATTCCTTGCGAAGGTCACGTAGCTGTTCGCTCGGAATATCGTATACCATCTCTTTTGTAATTTTTCTCTTGATAATAATCTCCTCGATGATTTCAATGACGATTCTCTTTGGTACGGCTTTCCTTATTGAAATCTCTTCGATTATTTGTACGGTAATTCTCTTGCCTTTTGTAATATACTCATTAATAATGTATTCCTCGATTTCAATGATCTTTTCCGGTGTGATTGTCGTTTTAAGAAGATTAACATCGTCAACCACACTCTCTGGATTAAGTTTCTTCCTTATGATGATCTCTTCGATTATATAGATCACACGTTCTCTTGGTACACGTTTGACGATAGTAATATATTCAATGATCTCGATGGTGATCTTCTTTTTCTTAGTAATCACGAGTTCCTCGATGATATCCTCCAATGGGGTTTGCTTGTTAAGTACGTCCTTGATTTCCTCGGTCAATTCTGGTAACTTCTCTTTCGTCAATTCTTCGTCGTAAACCTTCTCGGTTGTGAATTTTGGTGAAGTCGGCGCGGAATCTGGTGTAACCATAACGACTTCAGCTTTCGCTGGCGATACCTTTTGCTCGAACGATATAATTGGTTCTTCAATCACTTGTTTTGCTTCTTCACCGACGGACGGTCGTTTGGCTACATCCTTCACACAAATCTCTTCGAGACCTGCCTTCATAACGTCTACCTTCGTCGTATCCTCGACTACCTTCGTTTCTTCGCGAATGTAATCGTCCTTCATTATTTCCTCGCAGATCTTTTTAACGTCCTCCATGTCCTTGATCTCGTCCTTCACCGGCGAAATGATTTCCTTTATATCTTTGATCACTTTTTTAGAGAGTTCTTCTTCGACCTCAATCGCTCCAGGTTTCTCATAAATCGGTAAAGGCTTAGCGATTTCTGTAGGAATCTCTTTGGCAAGGCTGATCCTTGCAGGTGCGAGAATATCCTCTACAATCGGTTTGAATACTTTGTCCTCAAGTTTGTCTAATTTCCCTTCAGCTTCGATAGTCTTCTCACTGACCCTTCGTTCGGTCAGTTCCTTCTCGGAAGGTTTTTCGAGTAATAACTCGCGTGGGAGAAAATCGTCTTCTTTCAATACTTCGGCGACCTTTTTCACGATTTCAACGACATCTTTAGGCTTGTCGTCAATCACTATACCTGCCGATCCAGCGAGAACTTCACCGACATCACGGACTGCTTCCTTAACGTCCTTGATAGGACCAACAGGCTCTTCTTCATATTCCTCTTCAAATTCCTCATCCTTAGGGATATCGAACTTGACTTTTTCCGCTTCCTTTATTTCCGATAATCCTTCGATCTGAGGTTTCATCTCTTCTAATTTTTCAACTACTCCTTCCAAAGTGTCCTTGACAATGTCCTTCGTAAGGATTGCTTCGTGACGTAACAGGCCTTCTTCCTCTTCGATTTTTTCCTCCAAAGATTCCAGAGAATCTCTAAGGCTGTCTTTCACCGTTTTGAATTTCTTCGAGGCCTCCTCGAGAAGAGCTTTCACCTCTTCAACGTCCTCTCCAATGTCCTCTTCCTTCAAAAGATCTTCCTCCTTCACGAATTTTTCCTTCTCTTCTTTCTCCTCCTTCTCCTCGATTTTCTCGGTCGGTGAAACGATTGGCTTCTCCGTGATAATTTCGACCTTATCGGAGACCTTCACTTCCAAATCTGGCACGCTACGTCTCTTGATATCCTTCGATTCCTCTTCTTCGATAAAAGCGATGGTTTCCTTGATGGCCGCGGCCTTGACTTCCGATGGGACAGGCTTAACCTTTTCGAATATTTCCGGCTTTTCAGCGACTTTGCCTACCTTCGGGAACATTTTTTCCATATCTACCTCCTCCAAACTTATCTTTTCTTGTACCTTCGCTTCCTTCGGTGAGCTAGATTTCGACGATGACTTATCATCCTCCTTTTCAGGCTCCCTTTTCGTTTTCTTCGTCAATTTATCGATTCCCTTTTCAAATTTATCAGCTACCTTACCGAAGAAACTGAAAACACCTTTTTGTTCCTTTGCCGGTGGCGTTGGTTCTGGTTCCTTGATTTCTTGAGTAGGCGGTGCTACTACTCTTTCTTCCTTGTCCTTCTCGATATCCATTCGATATAACTTCGGATCGACTTCTTCGTGAACCGGAAGATCGGCCACTTCGTCCGGAGTTTTAACGATGTCTCGTTGCAATCCTTGAACAGCCTGTCGTACGTCGAAAACTTTAACGTCGGGTTTACTGGCCGGTGGAACAGCCTGAGAAATAATTTCTTTCTCGGCCTTAACCGGTGCATCCTTCTCTTTGACTTCCTCAACAACGTGTTTCTCGTCGATGTCTTCCTTTATCTCATCGAGAGGAATACGTTCATCCTCGGGAAGCGTCGGTGCGGTAGTCGTAGCGCCCGATTCCAAGGTCGAGATACGTTCCTGAGATTCCTCTAATTTTTCAATAATATGTTCTTTCTGATCAACCTCAGGTTTCATGTCAGTGTCGGTCGTCTTTTTCTCCGAAGAATCAAACTTATCTGGGCTCAAGCTGGATGGTTCTTTCGTGATCTCTTCGCTATCCTTTTTACCAGAATCATCCTTATCCTCTGGCTTTGGTGTAATTTCTGTGGCAGGCGTAGGAATAGGTTTCTCTTCTGGCGACACTTTCTTTTCCTCCTTCGTTGGGACCTTCTCGAATATCTCTGCTTTCTTCTCTGGACTCTCGACCTTACCCTTTTCTGGTTCCTCCTTTTCTCCCTTTTCCTTCGTCATTTCCATTGTATCCTTTAATATCTTAGTCTTCTCGGACTCGGCCTCGTCCAAAATATGCTTTTGTTCGCCTTCACCGCTCTGAACGGAATCCTCGGTATATATCTCCTCCTTTTCAACGATCAAATATTCGTCTTCTTCCGTTAATTCTTGACTTTCCTTTCGAGAAGTCTCCTTCTTTGGCGCGTCTTCGATCTCAGCGGTTACGTCTTCCTCCGTCATGTCTTCTTCCTTTTTATCGGTAGCCTCGGCCGTAATCTCGTCGTCACCTTCGAAACGATCGTCCTTTCTTGTCTCGATTCTCTCCGCTTTTTGTAGAACTGCCTCGATCTCCTCAACGACCTCACGTTCTTCCTTCAAGTCAGCCAAAACTTTACTCTCGATTGAATCCAAAGAAATGTCTTCGGACTTTTCGATTAGACTCTTTTCGACAAGCTTCGCTGTTGATTCCGGTTCAACTCCTGATGGTGTCGATACCGTTGAAGAATCCGTAGTACCCTTATCGCCCTTCATCTTTCTGATAACACCATCTTTGTCCGACTTAACCGAAGCAGTTGGTGTACTTCGGGTCGATTTCGCAGGACTACCGGGAACTCTTGCTTTACTCGGGCTAACCGGTTTAGGCCTTCGACTTATCGGCTTCCTATCCATTGGCTTTGGCTTAGCCGACACTTTGACAACCGCAACAGGTGCCTCCTTCGCAACCGACTTCTCAATATTCTTTTGCTCCACGACCTTTCGATTGTTAGCATCCTTAGCGCTCTTCGCTGGTGCCGTTGATGCAGCCTTCGCAGCTGGCCGACCTCTAGGTGCAGTCTTCGATATCTCAGTTTTAGTCGCAACTCCGTTCAATGTCTTTTTCGGTGTCGTCGGTGACGATTTGGTTATATCTTTCTTATCTGAACTCGGTGCCTTCGCCTTTTTTTCCAACGACTTCACCTTCGATGGAACATCCGCTTTCACAGTTTTGTGAACCTTTGGTTCCTTCGTTTTCTTAACTGGCTCAGCTTTTATTTTCGGCTCTTTCGTAGGTACTATTACCTTTTCTGTTTCCTCCTTGATAACTTCCTTTTTACTAACTTCCTCGTCACGTTTCTCCTGTTTCTCTTGTTTTTCACCTTTCTCAACTTTAATCGAATCTTTCTTCGCCTCCTTCTTCGTCTCCTTCAGCTCTTTCTCGATTTTCTTTTCCTTAGCGTCTACATCGATTTTCTTATTCTCCGCTAATTTCTTTGGTTTATCTTCTATCTTTCTTGGTTTCGATGTTGGTATTATCGGCGTTGATGTCGGTGGCGTCGCCTTCGCCGATATTTCCTCAGCGGTTTTTAATGCCTTGATATCTGGAGATTCCTTTTTCTCTTTCTTGATATCGATTTCTTTCGCTTTCTTTGACTCCTTCTCGATCAAGCCAAACTTTTGTTTCACCGGCTTGTCCTTCAGGGTTACTAATGACGTTGACGGGGAGAGACTCTTCGCCGAACAAATTGGATGCTTCAAAAATTCCAAGTGTTTTAATCGTTCAAATCCTTCAAAAATTTTATGTTGCGGTGTACTACCGGGAAATAAGATTCTAGTGATATTATCTTCGGGATTAGCGGGTTGCCAAACTAGTAACGCGCATATCGAAACAAGATTTTGAATAGGAAACGTTAAATTGTTCGAATCCTTTTTATGTGCCCCAGCGAATAATTTCACGTCCGACGTGTGCCACTTCGCCAAGAATTCTCTCACTTCTCGACTCTCCTTGTTAGGGCTTAGAACATACATGTCTAAAGTACCATGTCCAACTTTATGATAGAGATTGATTGGATCTGGATCTCTGTAGCATGGATGAGCACGGAGATTAATGTGTCGTAGATTGACGACCATTTCTTGGCCGACGTCTATCAGATTTAATATCAGAGGATCAATGTCTTTGTCGCCGTCCGGTGAATGAGATTGTCTTCTTTCCTACAAATCAAAATCAATATTTTATTATATTATATATATATATATATATATATATATATATATATATATTTATAAAAAAGAAAATATCATACGACAGATATTTTCAATAAAGATTTTCACTTACAACGAGGTTGCAGAAGAAATGACCGATCTGTGGATAGACATGCATCTCCTTTTTCTTACGAAGAACACTCGACATCCCACCGATATTACTATTATTTATCCTAGTTAACAAAACAGCGTCGAGACGATCCAAATGCCTTGTGAAATCCCAGAAGCACGCTTTTCTCGCGAAACCACCGTCGACGAGCATGTTGAAGCCGTTTATACCAAAGAGAGCGGCATCACCTTGCCCACCAGGGAAGACGTATAAAGTAGGATGGCTGAACCTGATGTTTCCAACGACATCGGACGGTTCCATCAGTTGGTCTAATGTTTGAGCGATTAAGTATTGCCCGACATAATTTGTGAAGCTCGTGATCGTTGGTACTCCAGCTGTTAAGACATCGTCTGGATTTACTCGAACTCGGCAGGATCTATGAGAGAGCGAATGAATTATTTTTTAGATTTAATAAAAAAAAAAAAAAAAGAAAGAAAAATATCAACGATTGTCCTTCGTAACAAATTGTATTTTTACCTGGTACAAGATTCCTTGGATAATCGTGTAGTTGTCCAATCGCCGACACCCGCACAATGAATATCTACCGTAACGCTATTCTCGTAGGCACGAAGGACTCTTTGCACTTCATGTTCGCTGAACGCATCGAGAAAGTCCGCAAGACTAAAGGTCCCATCCTAGATGGACGAAGGATATTGACTAGTGACGACTAGTAGGTCCAACTTCCGATCGAAACTCTATCGTTAATCTTGAATGATTCGTTACCTGTAGTATCCAGGAACCATTGCCACCGAACGTATATCCAGCATGTATGATGTGTCGATGCTTCGTGAAACTTGCGAGAAGATTTCGAATGCATTGTAATAATGTATTCGTTTGCGGGTGTATCAAAACCTCCGTAACAAGGTTTTCCGTGGCATATTGAATCAGGCGTTCTCCTGTACGAAAGGTAAAAAAATAAAAAAAAGATAATCGAAATCAAAACGACGCGACATTCAATCAATTTCATCGATTCTCCTTAATTATAACCCTCTCTTACCATTTCGAGCTTCCTCGCCTTCGGGAGCTTGTGCTATCAGCGCTTGCAACTCTTTCTCCAAGTCTACGTGACAGCTGTCTTTGTCCCATGACAGGAAACCTAAAAATCATAGGAATAAGAAAAAAAAAAAAGGTTCGCTAAAAATGACTAAAGACATCTCTTAGAAATTCGACAGATTTCGTTAGAATAACAAGTCGTTCATTTGTTCTTATATTTTCGAGAAAAATTAGATTGCGCTTAATTTTAGCTTCACTATTTTGTACAACCGTAAGTACTTTCGAAGTCTCCAAAGTGAACGACTTTCTACTCTTACCTTTTCATTCGAGCAGACAAAAATTATTCAATCCGATATATTGATCGTCGTTTTGATTATTGTCAACTCGAAGGAAATAGAAGCACGTTAATATCAGACACGCGTCTGGGTCGGGTTTTAATATTAATAATAATGTCATGAAAGCTAGTGCGGTTAACAATAAGAGCGAATAGAATAGTGGGTCATAAACGACGGTAGAGACTTTTGCATCGGTTAGGTTTCATAAAGTGACGGCTGTCCGGGAGTTGGATGATGTAAGGTTAAGGTTAAGAAGGTGAGGACTGTCTTAGTAAGATTCAAGTTATAAAGGCACCACTTGATCGATGTGAAAAAAGTGAAGCAGCAACAGTGCCTTTGTAACAATCGTTGAGTAGTATCACTCCTCGTCCTCGCCGTCTTCACGAATAAATTCTAGCGTTTTGAAGATTAAAAAGAAAAAAAAAAAAAAAAAAAAAAAAAAATTTATTGTAACAATTTTAATTCGAGACGAAAAAATTCAAAATAATAGCTGGAATCGGGAACCAATGTAATTGTACAAGTTCGTAATAAGATTAACGAACGCATCCATCGAGAAACATGGTTTATCTTAAAAGTTGCTAAAGAGGGATATGCTCGTTCAAGGGGTCGTTCCGTGACGTCACGAACACCGCACCCCGTCACGTGGTTCCTTGCCAGTCAGCAATCGATCGTCGCGTATTCTGCACCCACCTTCCGACTCCCAAGCCTAACTTGAATTCACTTTTTCGCTCGATACCGCACAATCAACGTCCCGAATCCGAATGTCCGAATGGATAAATCAAAATTAAAAAAAAGAAAAAAAAAGAAAGAAAAAGAAAAGAAGGAAAAAAAAATTATATATATAAATAATTATAAAAAAATATATATATAATTATATATATATATATATATATATATATATATATGCTACATGTTATTTATAATATATCGTTCAAGTATATAAAAATAATCAACTAGAAATGAGACCACGTTAACTCTTGGCACCACTTTTTCTCTTTCGATAATTTTCTCATAGTTACTCGTTATCACGAACATTAAAATAACGAAGTTGATATAATTACTTCGTTCGGGCCATTTCCTATAAAATTAAAGGATTGATGAGGCAGTCGAATGGAACGTAGTCGGTTGCTAAGGGAGTTTCGAACGGCTCTCGCGTAATTCTATACGGTTGTGTATACACGTCAAGAGAAAGATAGAGAGAGAAAAGATAAAGAGAGAAGAGAGAGAGAGAGAGAGAGAGAGAGTCTGACAGCTCCGAGACGTTGCTTGGCAACTGTGGTATCAATCAATGACGAAGACAGACGGGAATTAAGAGATCGTCGGACAATCGGTTAAGTAAGAAAACAAAAAAGAAAAGAAAAGGTAATGGTTCCCAAACCACGAGGAAGACTTTCAATACTCTCCCACAATTTTAATTAGAACACAATCAATAATTGAGGAAACCGCAATCCCCCCCCCCGCTTTCCTTTTTTTTTATAGTTCTTTTATAACTTTCCCTTGTTTCTTATCGATGATATCCCTGTGATAATTAGAAGCAATGATGCGAATCAATTAGATAAGTGATATTTCGATTGTAATTAAAAATAATCTTCTTTAATGAGAACGAAATTAAAAAAAATATCGGTGATGATGCTAGAAAATCCGTAATTCGTGATGTACCGACCGACCGTGCAGCGCTGTGTATGTCAAATGGATCGGAAGCCCTGGGGGTGATTCAAGAGAAGCCGTGCCTCAAGGGTCATGCCTCTTAATGCTTACCACCGTCCCCGTCCACTTTATTCGCAATAAGTATTCGCCGTATCGAACGTTACTAGCTATAACTATAACCTAGGTGTTTTCTTTTATAGACGTTCTCTGAGAATGAACGAGAATGAACGAGACCATCGAACTTATAGAAGCTTCTATGGTTTATACGAAACACGACAAAGTGGATACCTTTCCTGCTTTTTTAATGTACAAAACAACAAAGAATTTTTACTTTTTCAAGTTTCATATTTCTCGTATAGTTGATTCGTACTGTCAAAAGGCGGAAAATTTGAAATACCGCAATGCGTTAATTTATTTATATAATGTTTATAACGACACAGAATTCACGATTGCTCGCAATTAGCAAGTGTAAATGTCGCTCGTTAGCTTGGAATTTATACATGGGTGAACACATGTAAGAGAGAGAGAGAGGGGACGTGTAGGGACAAAATGTTCGTCCGACCTTACATTCGTGTATATTACGAAACGAGTTCATTAATGATTTAAATCGTTTAATCAATATTCTATCTATACGTACATATGTATGTACAAACGATACTCGTCTATATTCAAATACTTGATTGCTCGTGCATAGACATTTAATTAGCTGTATTTTATTTAATAATAATCATCTTCGATTTCTAATTAGTAATGACTCGTTAAGAACAACATACGATATTTAAATAATAAACACATACGCAAATTGTTAAAGAATGTATACTTAAAAAATGAACGTATTTTTCTTTATTATTAGTCTCCCGATTTGGTATTCCATTTTATTGGTTTTCCATTTTCCTTTTAATTTTTATTCTTTAAGAACAATCTCCTACACTTTTCCGTACGTATCGACGTACATAAAATTAAGGACACGGTCACATTAGTTTCTCGTACCGTAACGTGTGATACTTTGTTGACGTTTGTATCTTTCACATTTAAGTGGAACGTTGTATCTAAATAGGTGAACACCGAGTAAATGAGAAACGCACAAAAGCTTCCTACGTCAGTCTCTAATCAGTCGTACTTTCTATCGGTTGTAGCGAGTTCTCTTAAAATAACGATACTATGCCAACAAAAAAATAAGTTAACTCGATTTTGATACATTTCACTGCACGATTATTAATATTGATTCTAATTAATGACAAATCGTTTAAATCATTTTAATAAACTTAATCGAGTTAAGAAAATTTTTTAATATACGACCGAGCTATTGTCACTACCACCTCTCTCACTCCTAAGATTAATAATGCATTGGATCTTTTAATTGATAACCACTTCAAAATTGTCGTAATGTACCGACATTAAAATTGGAACATCTTCAAATGATCAAATTATCTCTAGCCATCTTTCTTACTCTTACGTTTAACAATATTAATATCTTTAATAATCGATATGACCAATTAAAAATCATTTCCATATAACTACACGATTAGGCGAGTTAGAGAAAATTGTTGAAGGTACGATCTACGTACTATCGCTAATTCTCTAATCCTAACCATTAATAATTAACACTTGAATGAATAATAAACGATTTTAAATCATTACGATCTATCAAACTTATTTATACGGGTTAGAAAATTTTCCAAACGTACGAATAAACCATCGTAATCGTTCTCGCTCTAACAACGTCTTAGATATAACCGAAGTGGTGAGTAAGTACTTCCAAGCACGAAATTCGCGAATTTCTTCGGCAGACCGAAAGGCGCATTATGGATTAGTATCCTAAGCTAAGTATAGGACAAAGTCGGCTCGGCTCTTCTTTCTCCGTTGCAAGCATTAACCCTCTCTTCTCTCTATCCCTTTCTACGAACACTTCGTTCTCTCTCTCTCTCTTTCTCTCTCTCTCTCTCTCTGTGTCTCTTTCTCCTTCTCTCTTCCTCTGACAAGCTTGCATTTCTCGATTTGTATTTGCCTTTCTTATTTCTCTTTTCCTTTTCTTCCCTTTCGAGAAGACGGCGACGACGACGACGGATGCGGGGAATGCTGGGTTTGGCCCACCTATGTTTAGACGTGTTCCTCCCTTCCTCTTCCCTCCCCTACGTGCACTTATGCATGGAGGATTCGAGAGAAAGAGCCTATATTTTTTGCAAAAGACGTCGTACCGTTTGAAAATTTTTCTTCAAACTGAAACGACTTTGACGACATTTTTATCGTTCCAATTCGTATCGTTGAATTAATGTTAAATTTTAATCATCTACGAATCAATTTTTCTTTCGTGTATACGATAAAAATTATAGGTACTATTGTACCATTATAAGCATAAATTTTATTTATAAAAAGAAAAGAAGTACTAAACGAATATGAGGAAACGATTAATTTTATGACGATAAAATGAATCAAATTTTTAAAAATGTATGTATATATATATATATATGTATATCTTAATATTATAGCGATTAGTCATTATAATATTATAGTCAGATAGTATTACCATAATATAGGATATAAGAGATCGAAGTATTTAAATAGGTAATATTTTAAAAAAGATATATATATATATACATATATATAAAGATATATATCTATATATATATACATATATATATATATATATATAAAATTCAATGTCAGTACCTTTAATGCAACACTGTTGACATTAACTTTATCATTATAATGATATCTTCTTCATAATATAGGAGATGAAAGATTAGTAGAGAGATATAGGTAGAGAGAGAGGGGGGGGGGAGAAGATGTATTTTAATAGGATTTTAACAGAATAGATGTTTTAATAGGATAGGAAATTAAATGATTCTACAATGTAAGTAATCTATTCTGATTTAGAGATATGTTGACACTACTAATATTTACAATAGTATATTGATGTATCGTACATATGATATCGTGAATATTCATCGGTGATATTCGATGAATAAATTGATACATACACACTGTATGTTTAGTATTAATATAAATGTATATATATAAATGTATATATATATATATATATATATATATATATATATATATATATATGAATTCTATTACACGTACATACAATTATTCCGTATCTATATAGCTCATTCAGTAAAAATTTTTTACCGAAGACAAATAAATATCGTTAATTGTTTTTTTTTTTTTTTTTTTTCTTAAATCCTATAATACCTATCACAATTATTTTCTTTGCCATAGAATAATTAATACTTCGTCGATTGTTGGAAGAAAGAAGAAAAAAAAAGAAACGATGTATGAATCCAATTGCATCAGAATTCGATTAGAAATTAACAGAAAGAATTTCATCGTGTCCAAATAAATCGAGGAAAAGTATGATTTTCAAGCCCATACTCATCCTCGCCCTCTCACGATTCTCTTCCTCGTTTTAACGATTGATTGAAAAAAAAATAAATAAAAAAATAAAAAGAAAAATGAAAAAAAAAAGAGTAAGCCATAGACAATTAAGCCGCGTGCAAGTATTAATACTCCAAGTCTTTTGTCTTATAACAGGGTCAAAATGTCTCCTCGAGAATCGCTGAGACGGCTCTCGGTTAATCGCGTCTAGTGAGAAACGAAGAAAGAAAAAGGAGAAAAAATAGGGTCGATCGTTCCTATTTTTTCTTTTCTTTTTGCTTTCTCCTTCAGCGAAACTATGGGCGATCTTTTAAAAGGCGTGACCGGGAATGACCGGGAGAGGTCGATAGATTTAAAATCAAGGAGATTCTAAACGTTGTAGAAGGCGCGGTCGTATTCCTTCGATTTCGATGGAAGGAAACGGGGGTAGGGTGGAGAGTGTACAGGAGGGCGTGAATTGAAACAACAAACGATTTTCTAAAAATAATCACGAAAAGATACCTAAAAAAAGAAAGCAACGTGGCTAGAACGCATAGTAGGTAGGTAGGAAGGAAGGAAAGAAGGATGGATGGAAGGGTGGAAAGAAAAAACGAAAAAGGAAAAAAAGAAAAAAAGAATCATCCCTGACGTGGTGGATTCCAACATGAGGAGAATATCACCTGCCGTGCATGAGATTCCTCTCGGGCTCGTGGTCTGTACCAGAAGGGCATAGAGTATTTAATAAACTTCATATACAAACGTAGGACGTACTTATGTATGTATTAAGAGTTAACCGTAAAAGGATTCGACTGTCGACAAAGAGAACGCATTCGTTATCTCTGAATACGTCTAACGTAGCGTTAAGTGAAACGCTTAACACGAGTGCATCCTCGTGAATTTATATCCGTGTGTCCGTGTCTATGTATAATCCATATGTGTACCTATGTGCACCGACGTATACATTGAATATGCAGTTTTAAGTCCGAAAATGGACGCGGTGAGACTAGTACGGTCAAAGGTCAAAGGCACATGAATTTTCATAATTACGGAGAGAACACGATGATAGGCTATCTCTCAAGTTCCTCGACTAAAGCTTCCCTTGTCTCTTCTCGCGTAAAACGAAGTGGCTCATCTGGCACTCAACGAACACTCACGTATACCAACGTTGTAACGTTAAGATTCTTCTTCCCTCCCTCCCTCCCTCCCCTCCCCTCCCCACCCCCGCCGGTTTTTTTCTTTTTTATTATTACTCGAATCAAGGCTATTAAACGATCCTGTTATAGAGGATTAGTCTTTTAACATGTTCATTTCGGACAACTTTTATATCATATGTTCTATAAAAAGAATTTGTATAAAAACAAGTTACATGGTTTCAAGAGATACCGTTACATAGTGCGTTAACTTATTTTTTCTTCTTTTTTTTTTTTTTGTATACCTGAAGGCGATCCGGAAAATTTCAAAGTTAATTATATTTATTTAAATGGAATTCAAATATTTTTATAAAAAAAAAAAAAAATAAAATAAAATTAGAAAGGATATAATATACCGAGTAAACATATTATTAATCTTACCAGAATAATTATAAGCGATATTATTTGAAATTATGTATAACTTTGGTACGAAGTAACATAGATTTAGATTAGGAGCATAGATTTTAGGTATCTCGTCCCATTTGTATTAATCATTTATGATCTAACGTTTGTTGAGATCGATTCAATTTCAATAACTTACGAAAATCGACAAATCTCTTTTGAGTATATCGCGTAAAAGGAAGTACCAATTGAAACGGAGCATCAACGAAGTAACCGTTTAAATTTTATTTTTAATAAGGGACCTTTTTTAAGACCTAGAACGAACTGAAATGAAGTTTGATAAGGTTCGAGAATGGCGTAGAAACTTTCGCAAATTGATAAGAGAAAGTTGAACGATAAGTATATCGAGAATCGATTGATGTGAACTTACAAAAGTTTGATTAGCAAAGAAAAGAGGAAGAAAGAAATGAAAAGGGAATAAGAAATATATATATATATGTACATGGAGAGAGAGAGAGAGAAAGAGAGGCAGGGAAAGAGACAGAAACGGTGAACCATGAGTCGAAGGTAACGCGACCTGCTCTTCCGATGCAAACGTGTCTGAATTATATCGGCTTCTCGCGAGCACTCGGTGTCCACGGTTAACGCGTGACGCGTATCGATTTAACGAGGCCCCCCTCTTGGTCTCGAATTTCGAGTGACTAATCGCAAGCTCTATCGAACGATTCACGAGCATCGTCCAATTCTCGATCCTTGTTTCTCTCGTCATCCGGTAGGCAATAATTTCGTTCGTAGTTGCTCGAAACGAGCTGATAATTGTCAGGAGAGAATAAAAATAAGAAAATAAACGAAAGGGGGAAAATAAAAAGAAAAAAGAAAAAAAGAAAAGAAAGCGTCGTTCGATAAATCGTAAAAACTTTTGATCGGGCGAAGAAAAAAACGTTGAAAAAAAAAAAAAAAGAAAGAAATTCGTCGCGATCGGTCGATTAGTCATTGCACATACATTCGCGGAGTGTCGTTCCTCTTAGGGGTCAGGTTCAAGAACGAGGTAGTAGAGAAACGAAGTCTCGCGACTGGAAGAGAACACGAGCGAGTTCTCAGAGTCGTTCTCTGCCGAATGCCACGATAAAATTAGACACGCTATATTCAGTGTTGCACATACGGTGAAACTTGGCTACGTTGTGAAAGACCTGAAATCCTCTCGATACTCTCAGCTTCTTAATCTCGTAAAATGAACTTGAGATTTTCCAACGAGTTCTTACTTAGCGAACTTTTTATCCGATTTCTTTTGTGATTCTTTTCTTCTTCTTCTTCTTCTTCTTCTTCTGCTTCTTCTTCTTCTTCTTCTTCTTCTCAATCGCCTTCAATTACTCGCTCTCGTCTATTTAATAATAATATAATATTCTTTAAACGAGTACCAACTAACATTAGGGTCGAGGATAATTAACGTTGTGCAGGACACTCGTTGAATTATGCAACCGCGACATATCCGCCCACTTGCTTCCACGAGTAAGTACTTCGAACTTCTCTCTCTCTCTCTCTCTCTCTCTCTCTCTCTCTCTCTCTCTCTGTCTCTCTTTCCTATTTGGAATAAAAGAGAAAAAGAAAAATGAAGAGAATACACCCACGAACTCAGAAGGGGATCGCTATCGCACCGCTCGACAACGTAAAACGACGTCTTCCGCTCGACTTTGTACCGTATTTCGCATGAACCATTGAAAGAGAACGGAAACGTTCTTCAAGTTTCGATAATAAGGATAAGGAAAAAGTTCGAAGGACCAATAAGAATTACGGATCATCGGTTGTTAAACGTTTTACTCGAGGTCGGCTGGCGGATTAACATTGGCATCGTGTAACTCCAACTTTCTCGGTGGATCCCCCACGTCCTCAATCATGATTCATGCCGACAAGTATGCCTCTTCCTACCTTAACTCTGTATATATACGTACGTAAATATATGTATGTATGTATGTATGTGTGTATGTATGATGTATGTATGTATGTATGTATGTATGGTGTATGTATGATGTATGTATGTATGTATGATGTATGTATGTATGTATGTATGTATGTATATATGTATATATGTATGTATGTATGTATGTATGTATGTATGTATATATGTACATATATATGTATGTATGTATGTATGTATGTATGTGTGTGTATATTCATCTACTCGAATAACTTATGATACTCGTTCACGCAAATGCGATACACATATTTTTTTTTTCTTTTTTTTCTCTCAACTCGATTTCAATTTTAATGATCGAACATTTTAAGAACTGAGAACGCTATTATCTGTTTGTTTGTATATTTTGTTTTTCTTTTTGTTTCGCTTGTTCTCTTTCGAACAAAAAGTCCTTTTAATGAATTATTCGCATCTCTTTATTCGTTCCTTTCGATGTATATATATCGTCGTAGGTGTTAGCCTATGAGTCAGCCAAAAAGTTACCGGCCAACTAACTAGCAGGTCGTTTGCATTGTGCTCACGGAATATCTTGGGCACGCAAACGAATGCGCCTAAACGAAAAGGGACTGTCTCCAACGCTGACGCACATGGTTAAATATTCTACGAGTTGATCGTTCGTCTCTCTCTCTCTCTCTCTCTCTCTCTCTCTCTCTCTCTCTCTTTCTTTATTTATTTATTATATACAGCGTAGAATAAAACTCGTATGCACGAAAGGGAAAATAATTTTTTCGAGAACGTACGAAGTTTTTATTGCATTTCCCGATGTCCCATTCACTGACAAATTAGATATTTGTAGAAACGCTCGAAAGAGGAAATAATATGCATTACTAAATTCGTAACGTTGCTGCATGCATGTGACACGCAAACTTAGCGGAGGGTTAATTAAAGACTCGGATGATCGTAGAGGGCAAATTCTTCGAAAAACAAAATGAGTCGATATATATGCAGATATAGACGGACAGGGGGAGAGAGAGAGAGAGAGAGAGAGAGAGAGAGAGAGAGAGAGAGAGGAGGGGAGAGAGGGAGGGAGAGAGGGAGGGAGAGAGAGGGAGAATATATACATGTGGAGAAGTGCACTTCGATCGAGTATCGGACAAAACCGTCTGGTGTACATCTTGAAATCGAACCGTCCGATCTCACGTTACATGGGCTATTGTGTGCAGTCTTATTGGAGTTCGCGGTGTTCTCTCCGTTCACCTCTCTACTTGGATCTTACGGTAAACGCGATACCTCCAAGAAAATAAAATATAGATAGATAGAAATAGAGAGAGAGAGAGAGAGAGAGGAAGAGAGATAGAGGAAGAGGGAGAAGGAGGGAGGAAAAGATGAAGAAAAGGAGAATCCGAGAAGACATTGCTTTTATGAAATGACATTCGATTCTTTCGAACATCTCTCATATCTCACTTATGACAACCCATCAACTAGTATAATACACGAAACTCGGTAACTCGTAATAGTAACTTTTGAAATAGGTCACTTGTAGGTGAACGACATCGGTATAACCTTCAAATTGAAACAAGGAAATCGGATAGACTCGACCCGATGATTTTAACTGAGAGAATTGAAACCACCTTCAACGATTTCTCAAAAAATCAAAGAGAGGTCGTACTTGTCATGTGAAACTGATTAAAAAGAAAGAAAGAAAAAAAAAAAAAAGAAAAAGAAGCACCGACGATGTTATCCATTCTTGTATCATATATCTAACGGCCTTCGGGATTCTTACATTGTTAAGTTCGAAACTTCTCCCTGGGAAAGGGTCGAAAATAGGGATCTAGGGCGATGATGTGATTGTCTTCTGATCCGTAACGTGTGACCTTGGTTAGCATGCAGCTTTGGTTCCCTTATTTTCTAGTGCCGCCCTACTTCTCGTTGCAGACTCTGTTAATAGGACCACTCACTCACTCACTCACTCTCTCTCTCTCTCTCTCTCTCTCTCTCTCTCTCTCTCTCTCTCTCTCTCTCTATCTATCTCTCTCGCTTTCTCTTTCTCACTCTTTCTATCTCTCTTTCTTTAGAAAAAAAGCCAAAGAAACGAAACGATTTAAAGCGTCATTGAAGGTAAAAAAAAAAAAAGGAAAAATAGGGAAATAGAATGACGAAATGTCATTTCGGCTTAACGACAGTTTTCCTTCCAAGCCGAGTAGATGGATTATTGATCGAAGTTCTGAGGACTGCGGGAACGTGACCGTAGGCAAGTACCAACGTGCGCATGCCGCATCAACCTACGGAACCTCTCTCTCCCTCCCTCTCTCTCCTTCCCTCTCTCTCTCCCTCTCTCTCCCTCTCTCTCTCTTTCCTCTCATCCCTATAGAAGCACCCTTTTCCGCCCTTCGGGCGCCATCTCTCTCTTTTTCGTCCTTTTCGACCTTCCTTCACCTTTCCTCAGGGAGATCCTCAAAGAAAGTCGTCTATCTCAGGGAAGACGACAGTTTCATATTTTAAGAACCTAATCCCTACCCTCTCGATTCTATTCGCGAGAAATTAGAATAAGTCTTTGAATGAAGCTTCAATGAAAGTGAGTAACCTGAGAAAGATAGAGAGATTAATTTTTTTTAACTAATTTCCTTTATTCACTTCTCGCGGAAAGATTCCGTATCTCTCTTTTACTTTCCTCCCTCTTCTCTTTCTGTTTCTTTTTTTTTTTTTAGTGAAACTTGTTTTTTCTTTCTTTTTCTTTTTTCTTTCCTTTCATTATTTAGCTCTCGCGACCGAAGTAGGTATTCTACTTCTTTTCTTCTTTCCTAAGGTTCAATCGTTCTACTTTCTTCTTTCTTATTTCTTTCTCTACTCTTTATGTATGTATTCAATATATGTATTCATTCATTTATATGTATTCAATTAACCATTTAAAAATGCATGCGATCGCAAAAATTAAACGTATTTATTTCTGATGGATATATTATTAAATTTTCTTATAAAATGTGAAATTATAATATTGCGTTGTATTTTTCTAAAATTAATTTGAACAACTTTTATCCCGTACAATTTTTAAACTCAGTGGTTGGGTTTGTTTCATAGAAGTATTTAAAGAAAAAAATCGTGTATTAAAGGGTTTACACTTTAACCACCATGAAAATTTATAATTAGAACTTTCTTCCACATTCTTCTACGAAACTAGTAGATATTTCAAAAAAGAAAGAATTCATCCAAAGGATATTACTCTTTCGAGATTTAAAAACGTCGTCCGTCTTCTATATCGGCGTAACCTCGATATTTTAATTATCGAGACACGATGTCATTCCTTCTCGTGTAAAACTTTGATTTCTTTTTTTCAATAATCGCATTAAATCAGATTTATGATAAATCCAATGAATAGGAAGGAAAAGGGAAAAGAAAGAATCAGTTCAAATTATTCGCGTGAGAAACGTTGACGAGAGTAATAATAGGAAAACAAGAAAAAGAGAAAAAAGAATTGGAATTCAACCATTTAAGCTGAGCAGTTTACAACTGGTAACTCCATAAAATGAAATTATTTAGCTCGCACAAATTGGCGACGTTAAATGCTCACTTAATTAAGTTCTCGCTTTACGTCGCGTTGCCATTTGTTAATTGCAGCCAAGTATTGACATGAGCCCGACGAGGAATTTCAAACTCTTTAACTTCGTATAACTTAATGAAATCGTATATATGAAAGAAAAAAAAAATAAATAAATAAAAATAAGGAAACCACGAATGAACGTAACATTTTGTAACACGACGACGAATTGACTAACGCGAATAAGATGAAAAAAAAAATGTATTTATAAAAATGGATAAAAAAATTTTCTCCCGATACGTGGTCTGAGCCACGTGAGATCGATCGAAATGGAGACACTATGGTTTATTAAATTCAACGTTGAGAATAAATGCGAAGTCCTAGAAATAGAATAAAAGTAAGGTCGAACGAATATCGATCGATTTCAAATCAAAAGAAGAAAAGAGATCGTCTAGGAAATTTGTTGACTTTATTCTTTCTCGGATTTTTAATCCTAATTATAGAATTAAATCCTAACGTTGACACATGAGGATGAACAAGCATTGACCTATTGGTATTTCGGTGAGTCGATAATTCAAACATTGTCAAGTATTATGTAGTCTTGCACGTGAACATGTATATGTAACAATATATATGTTTGTAATCATATATATATACACACACACACACACATACGCGCGCGCATACATATATATGTATGGGTATGTATATATGTATACATGTATATACGTATGTGTGCATCCAAGATACATAGTATACTTCACAATACACAAATATACGTTTATATACCGACGTACAAACACACTAGTAACGTGGTTTATATATCGATGGGAGTTGTGTTTGCGTTGACGAACAATCAGGCGGTATTTGGAAACGATGACCTCTGAAGCACGATGAAAATACGCACGATCGATCGTTTCGCAAATAGAACGATGTATCTTTTTGTTACATCCGTATATCTATGCACCTTCGTATGCGTATCATTTGGTCGTGTAATCTAAAAATATTCAATGGATATCGGACTTTTACGATTCTTAGCTATATATATATATATATATATATATATATATATATATATATATATATATATATATAAAAGAGACAGAGAATAGTTTTTTCGTTAATAATTCTACAACATTTATAAATATATGGATGCGTATATACATATACACGTGTGTATGTATAGTGATATTAACGAGAACGAATATTGTGCCACGCCCATATGCCTTCTACAAATTCACATGCGTGCTATCGAACCATACGATTGCCCCGTCTGTCTTTCACTTGTACCCTTCTCTCCCTTTTTCCCTTTATTTCCCGGAACACTCGGAAACTCGGAAGGTTGTCCGCCAAACACAAAAAAAAGGAAAGAAAAAACAAAAGAAGGAAAAACCAAGACAATTTATTTAGTCCGAAAGTGGACTTTCTTGAAAACAAACTAAAAAAAAAAAACAAAAATACTATTTTACCTGTTACCTCCCCCATGCGGAGAAAATTTATTACATCATATATATATATATATATATATATATATATATATATATATATATATATATATATATATATATAGTCAGGATATTTTTCGAAACAACCCACGTCTTTCTTACGCCCACGAATTGCGAGTTGTGAAGTGTTCCGGAAAAACGACAACGTGGATAAATCCGACACGTGCGAAAAAGAGAAATAAAGAGAGTGAGAGAGAAAGAGAGAGAAAGAGAGAGAGAGAGAGAGACAAAATTGTGACGTGAATTGTAAAAGTCCAAATACGATTTCGACGCTAGTTGATATGAAATATGTAACGATTTGAGTCGATCGTAAATCGAAGCGTTTCGAGATAGAAATTTTCTAAAGTAGATAAAACGTGATATAGAAAACGAAGCAGGACATAAGGGAGTACTATCAGAGAGGGTGGGGTTTATAGTCGGGTGTAGTCGGCATGGATACATATATAAATACATAAATACATACGTACATATATAGAATGTTACATATGTACTTGCTACGTACGTATATATATATACGTACATACATACATACATAAGTACATAGAATTCGAGTAAGACCGGTGTAAAAGGGAAAGAAAAGAGGTTCCACGAAGAAAGTACCGTCCGAGCTCTATAAATATAAACAGGCATTTAAGGCCTGCAACCCCTCCGACTGTCGCGACGGGAGGAGACAAACGCACACACCCACACGTATACCGTCGTGTGTTGTGTAAGTACATATATATATTAGAGCATATACACGCGAGCACACGCACCTATATACTTATATACACACGTGTCTAGTCGACTCGTATGCTCGTAACTTTAAAGATCAAACCTCCTTTTGATTCGTTTGTCTACCGATCGATCTTTTCTTCCTCTTCTTCTTCTTCTTCTTCTTCTTCTTCTTTTTCTTCTTCTATTTATTATCTTAGACGTATTATTTCGACCAAAGTTTTGTGTTATTACCTCACGTCTGTTTAACTTCGACAAATTGAAATTATTTCTTATTGACTCTCCATAACTTACTAAGTCACATACTTATTTATATATTTTTAAATATATATATATATATATTATTTCTTTTTGTATGAAAAAATAAAAATGCAAATATATAAATATTTCGATTGAATGAATAACATATAATTTTGTATTTTTAAAAATATAAATTGAATGAATCGAATTAAAAATGTCACCTTTTTTTTTATAACATAAATAAATGAAAAAAAAATATATATATATAATACAAAACTTGAATATTATATCAAATATTACATTATAAAAAATATATATTATATATTTATTTTTGCATTAAAAAAAAAAAAAAAATACAAAAATATAATTACGTCGGTAATTAATATTTTATATTGATATATTATATTAATATTTTCCCAAGCGTAAATATTAATATAATTGTACTATAACTTTCGTAACGTAAATATAGTTTTACTTTGAACTTTCGCATTATATCCAGATTTTTTGTTTCTTTTCATTTAAAATGCGAATAAGAATGGGTTTATGGAGGGTTTTATATGAAGACGACGAGAATGTGTCGAATGAAGTGTCGTGAAGTCATCGCCAGAATCACCATTTCTCGCACACTCATCTTTTCTCTCCTCTTCTCGTTCATTCTTGTTCATTCCCGTTCATCGTCTCTCGTCCCTCTTTACGCTAAATTTACGCGCAAAAAGACGACACTAGATGGGGAAAAAAGCGTACGACTTATGTGCCATCGATGCTCAAGTTGAAATCAAGCAAAAGAGGGAGAAAGAGAGAGAGAGAGAGAGAGACTGAGAGAGAGAGAGTGAGAGAGAGAGAGAGAGAGAGAGAATGAGAAAAAGCACATGTACTCGTTCTTACGACGTTATTTTCATCCTCTTCTTGGCCCTTTTCCTTTACTCTTATTTTTTCTTTCTTTCTTTTCTTCAAAATTATCAAGAACAAGGCGAATCAATATGTTTAAATGCAACGAGTATGAAAAAAAAAGCTATCAACGATAACGTATCTTGCTCTAATAAATAGCTCTCTTTATCTCTCTCTCTCTCTCTCTCTCTCTCTCTCTCTCTCTCTCTCTCGCTCTCTCTCTGTTTAGATAAGAACATATCACCGGTTACAATAATAACCTAATACGCGATATTATCGATCTTCGATTTCTTTTCTGAAATATGTAAACTAAGGAGAAAATCTTTTCTATAAAAATGCAAATCTATAAAAGGGAAGATAGAGAGATATAATTGGAAATAAAACACAATTTACTAATCGATTAATATATATATCCATGAGATCAGGAGAAAGAGAAAGAAAAATTTCTTTTATATCCTCGTAAAAGAAAAAGGATTTCGATCCTTTGTGTAAAAATGGAAGGAACGAAATTGACTTGTAAGAATCGTCGCTGGCGCAATGCGGAAAGCTCGAACGATGGCCCGACGTACACTCGCTTCTTCTCTTTCTCTCTCTCACACACACACACACATACTTTCCTTCTTCTCTTTTTTTAATCAGGCTTTATCAGCTTGACGTATACGTTGTTATGTCAAAAATGAAGATATAGCTGATAAATTTTCGTTAGGGTTGCAAGTTTTGATAATAATAAATTTTCTCTTTTCGATTATCTATAGATAAAAACGATTGAATTTTATGTTCTTACACGTTAAATATAATTAATGATATATGAATTAGCATGACTAACTCAATTTCTTCAATTCCAAGTTGTAATTGCAATATAATGTGATTGTTAACGATCGAGGAGAACGAGAGAAAGAGTCTATTTGGATTATACAATTGGCAGAAGTTCTCTTTAGACTTCTCTAAATACTATAACGTCCCGCATAGCAACAAGAGTATCGCGAAGTAGTCGAGTAAGCTTCGTCGATAAGTCGGAAGAAGGAACCCACGCATACGTTCATCGAATGCAGGAAGGACCGTTAGATCCCTGTACATAGACGGAAAGTCGTACAACAGAAATAAGACACGTACCTAAATCTTAATCTCAAAACGAACGAGTTCGCGTGTCTAACCATACGACGTAATCTATACGCTAAATCTTTTACTCTCTTTTCTTTTTTCATGATACATTATTTTACTCCTCCATTACTATTATCATTGCACTCTATTACTATTATGGATCATATCTTATAGATAATAGATCTTTCGTTCTTGAATTAAATCAATTCATCAAATTTCCTGATAATTTCATGAATCTGATCTAGTAATGATGAGAATAAGTAACGATTAGAGGATCATCGAGATGATCTAACTATTCAATAAATCGATTAATTCGACGATCAAATGTGATTTTATCGAAGATTATGATATAATAGTAAACTTTTAAAAATCTCTAATATAATCCAGGTATAAAAGGTCTATTAACCAATTAAAGTGAAAAAAATAAAAAAATAAAATATAAAAAAATAAAAAAAAGAAACAAAAAACAAATATCAAACAACTCGATCGCACAAACCTTTGGCAAGACGGTTGAGAATAAGATCCTTATGTTGTGCGATATGGGGTTCGGGAAGCACCACGAGTAGATAGCAACCACTTAAGGGCGACGGTGGTGGATGTTGTTGCTGCTGTGATCCTGGAGGCACTACGCCGCTAGTTATCGGTGTACTCGGTGTTACATTTTGTTCGGTATTTGTGGAAGGTGTCGTTGCAGACTGCCCCCCTCCTCCTCCTCCACCTCCTCCTCCTCCTCCCCCTCCCTCCCCAGCGGGGTCTGTTGTACTCATAGCTGAAAAGAAAAAGAAAATAAAACATCAGGCTATTTATTTATTTTTAAACGATTCTAAAAAGAACAAAATGCGAAATAAAGAGATAATCCGAAAGATTGAATGGAATTATTACGTTTCCGCACGGCTTTCTATCTCAATTTTCAATTATTCGAGCCGGCAATCTAATTGCAAATGCAAACGTTCCAGGAAGCTCTCTCGCTAAACAATATTTACTAATTAAAATCGTAGAGCAAAGGAACGGGACGTCACGATTCATTTCCAAACTCCAATTCCTCTTTCATTCCCCTTCTGTTCGTGACCAATCATGTCTCTAAAAATTAAACTGACACTTTCAAAAAGGAAATAAGCAGACGTCCAGGGGAAAAAGACAAATTGCTCGATAAAACTTGCGATAAAGGTGCTCGTAAAGCGGCAAAGTTTATTCACCGATAAGACACCCTTTTCTTCTTTTTAACTGAGATCCTTTGATCTCAGACAGAAATATAACGAGTGAAATCGTAGAGGAAGAGAAGATTATAACTTTTCCATTTCTCGACACCTACAACTTTGCGCAGTGGTAGTTCACCCCGTCTACGATGACTGTAGCTCACTCTGGTGAGTCTATCGCATACGCCTGACACTTTATAGGTTAGGTATTCTGTTCCTATACCGACATAATTGGGAAAAAAAGCTCATGTTCAAATATTACAAAAATTGAAGAATAATATTGAACGAATATATTATATTGATTAGAAAGAAGCTATTCAAACGATTATTCAAAGAATTTCAAGAAATATATAAAATAGTTGTCACAGTCGCGTCTCGGCTATGCTTCTCGGTTAAGCCGAACACCGATGAGGTTCCATCGAAACCTTACGAAAAGACTGAACCTTTACGCGAACGGATAACGAAGGAAGGGTTAGTCGAAGTGGATCCAAAGAAAATCTACATTCTAGTTGGCTTACCGGTTGACCGTACGTTATCGATCCTATTAAATAAGCTAAGACAATCCCATTTTTTGCAAATATCAAATGAACTAGTCTTCAAACAATTCGGCTGGTATCGGAACACGGCATTGCGCAGGATTTACGCGAAGCTTCTCGCGAGGAGAAAGAGTTCGAGGAGTAGGTCCTATCGAGCTAATGCGCAGGATCCAAACCGGCTCTCGGCAGGTTAGATCATTGATCCAAATTCTGACTGTGACTATCATAAGACTAACCAGCCAGAAAAAGCTCTCGATTATTCACCCTCTCTTCCTATCTGTCTATCTCTCCCTCTCTCTCTTTTTTCTCTCTCCCTCTCCCTCTCCCTCTCCCTCTTCGGTTCTTCCTATTTTTGAGGAAATCAAATTCAGATTTTGCTAGTAAGAGATTATAAAAATCACTATGATACGGGAACGAATAAATATATGAATACGTCAGTACTTCAATAGCAGAGATACACTATAGGATCTGATCGTTTTATACTGAGAACCAAAAAAAAAAAGAAGAAAGAAGATAATTGTACATTCAATCAAATTCATAATCAATACAGAAAAAGAGAGAGGGACATCGCAATCCTTCCGAGAATCGTCACCGCAGTGCACACCCACCACCGGCAACCCCTCCCCTTAGACTCAATCCAGGCGCAATTTAGACGCAGCCCTCGATAAAAATCCATACAACGTATTTATCCATATGAAAATAATCAATAAGATAAGCGAGAAAATAAATTGAGTTAACACTCCTTTCCTCTGGACGACGTCGTCATTTAACTTACGTATAAAATACACTCCCTAGAATTTAACACGCCACGTAAATGTTCAGAATGGAAACGCACAAAATTAGGCCACTCACCTCAGTCACGTATGGCTCCTCCTTAATTCCAGGTTACCCGACGTATCCTGGAAGGTACTTCCTTCCAAAACAGAATATGAGATTACCACGACGATGATGTGATTGACAAGGGCTTCAGGATCAGAAGTACCGCTTCTTCTCCGACGATCGATCGTTATTTTTTGACGTTTGACAGGCCGTTGTCGGTGCGAAGCTTAGAGACGTCAGGTGGCGCGAACACGGTCTCCTCTTCGTGTCGCATACGATTCCGTGCGTATATACGTGTCTGTCTCTGCCGCTATGTATGTAATATGTGTCTCTGTGTGTGTGTGTGTACTTAGAGGGGGGAGAGAGAGACCGTGTCGCGAGACACTAGAGACAAGATTTTGTTGAATTTGTTGAAAAGGGATTTAAAAAAAAAAAATGCTAACTATTGTGCCTTGACATCGTCGAATGAACAGGCTTCCGTTATCTCCTTCCTTATTACTATAACGATTCTCTCTCCCTTTCTCTCTCTCTCTCTCTCTCTCTCTCCCTATTTCTGTCTATCTGTCTGTCTGTCTGTCTGTCTGGCTGGCTGCCTTTTTGTGTCGATGGCTTTAAAACGTTCGAACTAGCTCGGCAGCAGCTTTCGCGTTGGGGGCTGCCGGCTCTCTGACAGACGCTGCGGCCCCCTGCATCGTTCCACGCAGAAGCCCCCACCTTTACACCCCGAGAACTAACCCCACCATCGCACAAGGAAGAACACGATTGGTCGAAGAAACCAGCCGGGTTCCTACCTATGCCGTGCGTCGATGCTTTTTACACTAGCCGACCATATAGATACGGTGATATCGCGTAGGCTCGCTCTTTCGTTTCTACTACACCAATACTATTACTATTACTATACTACTACACTACTATTATTACCACTACTACTATACTACTATACTACTAAAAGTAATATTCTTTACTGGTAGTAGTAGACTATTTGTGTGTGTATAAAGTTCAAAGCTAGGTACACGAGAATCGGGAGAAGAATTTTTATACGTTTAAGAAATGTTAAAAAAATTATTAGTTCGCCTATAAACTGTACCAATTGTTTTCCCATTTTACACGTCAAAGAGAGAGAGAGAAAGAGAGAGAGAGAGAGAGAGAGAGAGAGAGAGAGAGAAAGAATCTTGGATTTAAACTCGATATCAAATTTTCGAAGTACTTTCTCAAGATTTGAGTGATGATATCTTCTCAAAGCTTGAAATAAATCAAACCTAGGAGTGACCACAAATCAAAATTAATTCCTCTCCTTGTAACCTCCCTAGACTGATATAACGCGAGTCAAGTGTCCCCCTGCGGATCAATGAAATATACGTATACGCGCTTTGCCGGCTCGCTACTGGATAATTATATCGCGTTAAAATTATTCCCCCGGAGACAGTGCCATTACCCTTAAAGGTATAGTTACGTTCCGACGTAAACGTATCGTTTATCGAAAGGAACGAGATTAAAATTTGGAATATGTGGATCGTTATTCGTGATTCCCATTACTGTGATCGAAGAGATTCAAATTTATAACATATGCGACGAATTCATAAAAAATTCGTAAAACCTGTAATTATTACTTATTCCCTAACGTAACAAAACGTGAAAGATTAACGGAATTCTCGAGTTATACGTACGGTATTGCGATTAATAATATATCAATTGTAAAGAGACCTCGAGAATCTTACGAAAAGTTAAATAGGGTGTTCAAAGACTAAGGATCGTTTCTTAAAGGATGAAGTTCCGAGAGCCCGTTTTATTGTTCCGTAGATCGATATTTCCGTGAGATACAAGAAAGTATGACGGAAGAAAATGTCTCGTAAAAACTTCATCGATACTTTTCCGAATCATCGATTTTCGTCCTCTCGTTTAATTTGTTCGATGGAATAAAAAGGGAGAAGGAGGACGTAAAGGAAGAATAAAGAGCTGAGAGAGAGAGAGAGAGAGAGAGAGAGAGAGAGAGAAATAGCGCGAGCAAACGAAGAACGTGCCGACGTTATGGCTATTTGTCGCAATGCGGTGAGCCTTGTCTTGCATTGTATAATCCTCTTTTACACTTCACCTTTCGCTCGAAGCATTGACCTCGCGCGTTAAATATCAGAAGAGACGCTCGATTGAAATTCGTCGCGCTGAAATAAAGAAAAAACGTCTTATCGGTTTTATCCCTTTTAGAAGCTTCGCCATTGGAAAATGTCATATTTCATCATGGATGGCCGAATTCTCTCTCTCTCTCTCTCTCCATCCCTCTATTTCATCTTCCATTTTATATCGTTCATTATTATTATTTTTATTTTTATTTTCATTTTTATTTTTATTTATTTATTTTTTTTTTTTCAATCGATCAAACGAAAAGAAAAAAATTTAGCAGAAGATAGGGAGGCCTTAAGGAATTTTTGAACACCATGTATGGACGAATACGTGACTGACATATGAAGAAGCTAATCTATTCGTTTGATGTACGTAAGACTTCCTGCCTCGGCCAAAATAGCCAGCCGTATCGTCCCTCTCCCTCACCCTTACCCTCTCTCTCTCTGTCTCTTTCTCTTTCTCTTGCTATCTCTCTCTCTCTCTCTCTCTCTCTCTCTCTCTTTCTCTTTTTCTTTCTCCTGCTCTCTCTCTTTCTCTCTCTCCCTCTCCCTCTCTCCCTCTCTCTTTCTATGCAAAATATACAAAAGCATATATGTAAACATACAAAAATTCTTGGTGAACAAAAAAATGAATAATTTTACCAAAGTTAATGAAGATCTTGTGTCCGTCCAAAATAAAACATTACTACTGAATGAAATAGAAAATTCAATAAAATGTACTTCGAAAGAGCACGAGGCTCATTTTTCTCTCTCATTTTCTCTCTCTCTCTCTCTCTCTCTCTCTCTCTCTCACTCTCTCTCTATTTTTCTGTTATTTCTTTTATTTTCTTTATGTATCTTTCATTCAAAATGAATCAATTATTTTGCGAAACTCGAAACGCGCGTTCCTTAGAAACGTACCGTGTCTGTCTACGATAGGCCATTACTACTGAATGCGAAGTACAAAAAAAAAAGAAAGAAAGAAAGAAAGAAAAAACGGAAAGAAATGAAGAAGTTCGCTTCGAAAGAGCTTGAAGTTGCCTTTTCATTCGCCCTGTAATTCTACCTGATTCCCCTTTTCATATACCCTTTCAATGTTAATTAATTAACAATTAATATTCCACAAAGTTATTGGTTTCATTAGCAATTTTGTATTTTTCTATTTTTTGTTTTTTTGTTTTTTTTTTTTTTTTTTGACATTAATACTCGTCTCAATAGCCAATAAAAATTTCAACGCCTCGCCGCACACGTTCGCTTTCGTGGTTCAGGTTTAGAATGGATTTCCAGTATCTTCCGATGCAAATGCGATAGGAGCGACATCACGATTAAGGGGCCAATTTTCGATTACGTTGCTCGATTTATCGATCGACCGTATTTCGTTTCGATTGCCGCAGTGCTTTCTCCTGTTAGCTAGTACCGTATTCTCGTATCCTAGACCTGTCCCCTCCGCTTCTACGATTTTGACGCGGTGCCGAGGAGGGCGATCGATTTCGACGATAAACATTTCTTCGGTTCCCTCTCCTGTTTTCTTTTTTTCTTTTTCTTTTCTCTCCAGATTTACCACCCACGATCTTTACTCTCTTATCTTTTTTTTCTTTTTTCTTTTTTTTTTTTTTTTTTTTATCAACGATGACTCTCAAAGATCCCTCGATTATCCATGATTCGAGAGAAACAAGGAAAGACGTATTTAAACGTCGTAGTAATATTCATCGATTTATATTTGTACCAAGTGATTTTTCAATATCGATGATATATTCTACAAGATTCCATTGTTCCATTTCAATATATATTATATTCCTGACAAGGTGACCCTTCAGAAAATCATTAGAATTACATCGTATCGCGAGATCACTACGATATTTTTCTAAGACCTCGACGAATCATATTCAATAATCGTCCATTACGAATAACTCGATAACATGTGATAAAAATGAAATTAAAGTCAAGTAGGAAATTCTTTTCGATAGATTTAACAAATAGCAAGGGGTGTATGCGCATAGGTGACGGCACTGAACATACTGCGCGGAGCTAGTATTGACCGGCGCCCCCCCATACTAACCGTGTTGAGAACATCTGAAACTGAAGTATAGCAAAGTCTCTCTCTCTCTCTCTCTTTCTCTCTCTCCCTCTCTCTCTCTCCATCACCCTCTTCTTGCGTAGTTAGAGACTTGCTCTCGTCTTCGCGAAGCTTCAACGAGACGTCCTCTTAATCCTTGCACGCTCACGCGCACCTGTGCGTGGCCCTTCGCGGAAATAAGGAGGACGAGACGACTATGACAACTACAACGACGATGATGACTATGACGATGACGGGGTAGACATGAGGGTAATACGCATTTCACGCACGTGTCAACCCTTTCGAGACTTACCCTCTTCTATGACTTTTTCCCCCTGTAACAGTTAATTGTTAATTTTATTATGTGCTTCTCTTTCTTCTCTTCTCTCCTCTCTCTCTCTCTCTCTCTCTCTCTCTCTCTCTCTCTCTCTCTCTCTCTCTCCCTCCCCCTCTCTCTCTTTCTTCTGTACGAATAGTATATAAAGAAAAAAAAAATGAGAGAATATTATTACAATAACTATTATTATTACACATATTGTATATATAATTATTTACATTTACCTGATTGATAATATTTCTTTTTTTTTTCTTTCCTCTTCTTAACTGCATCTTATGCATGTATATATAGGTCTCCATCTCTTTCCTCTTCATCTGCCGATCGTTCTTCGATCGAGTCCGGCATACTCGCTACGGCACTGCACACAACGATCGTTATATCCGCAATGGGATACGACGGCGTATTGCAGCACGTATCAAGGCGCCTAAAAATTTCCCTTTAACGTCACTTCTTTTTCTTTCTCGTGAAAAAAGATGACATAAAAACAACAACAACAACAACGAAGGCCCGAAAGTTGAGTCGATTATTCGCTTCAACGAGACGATTATTTTAAAATGATTATTTTAGATTATTGTACCCGTTTATATTCCCGAGGTCGTTTTATTCCTTCGAACAAAACTAAACACATAAAAATGTCGACATATAATCGACGCTTGGAAATCGGTGATTATTGGAGCAAGTAAATTTCTGCTCGATGGGTTTTCCAAAAGTTTAGCTTTTAAAGAGATTTCCCGATCTCGTTAGTTTTTTTTCTTTCTTTTTTTTTGTCTTCCTTTTTTTTCTTTTCTTTCTTTACATAGAGAAAATAAAAAAAAGTAATAATCGTATTACCTACGTATACCATTCGAGTGTCTTAGAAGCGAACTTGATATTTCGCACGTGCGACGAATAAATTTTCATCGTTGGGTACTGCCAGCCAGAGTCCCTTATCTCATACTCTTCTCTTCTACTTCTTTCTCCCTTGACTCCCTTATTTTCACGAAAGTTATATGCGAGACACCTAGAGCGAGTGGAAAATCTTTTAACAGGGTGTAGTATGTGTATATATATATATATATATATATATATATATATATATATATATATATATATATATATATATATACACACACGTGTGTGTGTGTGTGTGTGTGTGTGTGTGTGTGTGTGTGTGTGTGTGTGTGTGTGTACATATGTATGTATGTATATATGTACATTAATTTTCAAAGGCACCCTATTCAGATACAAGGATAGACTCTTCAAACGAGACACCAACGCAACCTGTCAAATCGTACCAAGTGGGAAAACTTCCCATGGGAAAAATAGTCGCATCCATGGGTATACGGAAAAAGAACAGAATAGGAAAGGATAGATAGAAAATTATTCATTATATTTATATGCTTTAAAATTTGTACCCGTTATTGGCAGAAATCGTTTCGTGAAATAAGCGGAGCAGATACTTTTAATTAAGGTATGCTAATGAAGAAAAGAAAAAAATCTTTAGTAGTTCGGCCTCTCTATCTTTCTCTCTCTCTTTCTCCCTCTCTCTCTCTCTCTCTCCCTCTCTCTCTCTCTCTCTCTCCCTCTCTCTCTCTCTCTCTCTCTCTCTCTCTCTCTCTCTCTCTCTCATAATTTCAGTCTCATGAAGCATGAAACGAAGGAAGAATGGAAAATCGTGTTAGTTAATGACTCGATGCCGTCATTACATTATCAAAATATTATAGTAACCTTTTTCTCTCGATTAGCTTGAAGAAAGATAGATATACCCATCGTTCCAAGTATCGACTAATAATAAAGGGGACGTGCGAACATTTTTGCCCGATGCCGATATCCGTTTTTATATTTCACAATGTTGCAGTCTCCATGCAGTATGTAATCAATGTCTTCAAATTTTTCTCTCTCTCTCCCTCTTTTACTCCTTCTTAACTCTGCAGGTTCTCTTTTTAAACTCTCTTCCTTAATGGTAGTTAACTTTTAACGATAAAATATACGAAAATTTCGAAAGGAAAACTATTATTATCGTATTATATACAATTATAATTTTACAAGATGGGGGATGTCGTTAATTGTCTTATTAATACGATTTCTCTAATTTGCTTGCCATCGTGGCTACCCCTCGGTTGGTCTCTCTTCATACTGCATATACTAAAGCCGATTAGGGCCTAGTGTGTCTTCCCAGATAGAATATACCCAGATAGAATTCTCTTTATAATCCTACGTTCCAAACCATAATCCATTATCCTTTCCTCTATTAAATATGCAATCGCATATACAACGAAAAAAAGAAAGGAACAAACAAACGAAAAAGGAGAGACATTCGGTATGAAAATATTTTGGCATCGACTTTAGAAATAAAGAGAACGTAACGAATCGCTGAAAGAAACCGTAATAATATCGTATAAATTATTACGAAAGACTTGCGTAACGTGGCACGATTCGTCTACTGACAAGTAATTAAAGATCCTTAATTAAGAGTCCGTTATAACCAAACGCTTGGCGAGCCGTAACAAACACGGCCTTTCTTTTCTTTTCTTTTCTTTTCTTCTTTTTTCACCATTAGTGCCTCTTATTAGACTTCGCAATAATTTGCATACCGATCGTTCGTGTCTTCCGCCAAAGATCGAATAGTTCCGCTTCGATTTGCTTGCTAACACGTTCGCTCGATCCACTTCCTAAGATGCGATCCACCTACTACGACATATCTTTCTTTTATTCTTTTTTTCTATTCTTTTCTTTTCTCTCGCGAAAGATCCAGAGACTCTTGTTGGCGATTAAGCACGTAGAAGGCCTACATACATGTCACGAGTATTGAACATAGGCATTCTTTTTTTTTCCGCGTCTCTCTTTACTCTATCTCTTTCAGTATATCTTTTTCTCAAGGTACGAACAGTATTAACGCGTACGACAAAAATATATTACTTTTCTCTCTGTTCTCTTTTATTACGACTGGGAGATTGTGACTTTCATAAAAAAAAAAAAAGAAAAAAAAAGAAAAAAAGATCTTTTACACGACGTTCCAGCAAAAGCAGAAGCGTTCGAGTCTTAAAAAGAAAAGAAAAAGGGAAAGAAAAATTAAGCGTTTGAAATTAATGTTTTTGTGATATAAAAATACATTGATACAGTAACGTTGACAATATTTCATGTCTTTTCTAATCGATAGAATTAATTGTCTCGTTACGTTAATTAAAATCGTTTATATCGATACGTTAATTATCGTTATTGTTTTGTCAATATCATCTCGTTAAAATTATAAGGAAAAAAATTATAAAAAAGATTGCAAACAAGGTAAAATCTTGAAAAGGCCCGCGGAGTCCAGAGTTTCGTCGAATCGGACAGAGGTTGGGCGTTCACGAGGCGCCGCGACGACGGCGCCTCATCGATCTGACTAGCCGAATACCGCAGCCACTTACGATATACGAGACTGTGTGCAACCGCCATAGAAAATCCACATATCTGCAGAGAGAGAGAGAGAGAGAGAGAGAGAGAGAGAGAGAGAGAGACGGAGACAGAGAGAGCTGCCAACCATCGCAGTTCGGGTACTACCCGAACGAGAATAGTTAGTGCAAACACGGTGTCCAATCAGTTCCTGCAGTTCCGTGGATGTGCTGTCACACTGTCAATGTCAGCTGATACACGATGATACCTCTGCCGAATAAATTTTGCCAAAAAGAAAAATTCGGTGACTGCAGTGTATGGAATACAACGTCTCACGATCTGCCATAATTCAAATATATTATTTTATTAAAAAAAGAAATAAAAGAAGTTCAAATTTTTTCTTTTTAAATATGTTGATTAATTAATAAAAAAGAATCTCTCTCTCTTTCTCTCTCTCTCTCTCCCTACTCCCAACTCTTTTGTTAATGATAAAGTTACTGATTAATTAGTTCTAAGGATTCGAACTCTTGACTCTTCAAGTAAGGATGGATCGTTAATGAATATGTAATCGTATTAGAACTAATCTCAAACAGCCGCTGAGAACCGCTGACTCCCGATGAAGCATAACCTACGTTCACCAACGAACGTTCGCCAACAAGCATTTACGTTCTCCTGGTAACGTACTTTACTTGATGGAAACTTCACCACCCTGGCTTTACTTGCGATATTTCATCTTTTTTTTTTTTGGTCTCGAACCAAATGATCGATTAGTAAGGTTAGACTTCGTAAAAAGTTCTCAGCGATTGAAATGGCGAAAATTGTAGCTAATAATTCATTCTCTTTTCACTACTTTATTCGACACGATTCTAAAATTATTTCGATAAAAATTTATTTATATATCATCGATCCAAGTAACGAAAAGGTTACTCGAATTTTCTATTACCTAACAATTATCTGATATCTTCCTCCATAATCTCGTGTATTTTCTTTAGATTTCATCGAAAAGCGAGTTGCATTTATGGATTTATAGGAGTGTTCGAATTTTGCCGCTACGCAAAGGTGCGCGCGACTACGACCGATCGATCCCGAAACTGGTTCGGTCGGAGTACCACCAACTCGATCTCATACTAGCCGCCTCACAAATAAACTAAAATTGCTCAACAGGTTATTCTCTGCACGGCTATCTGAAGTATCTCGAATCACTAACGTTCTACGTATGTATCCTATAGTGATTTTACCAAATATTATACTCAACTGATTCGAATATACATATACATATATATATATATATATATATATATATATATATATATATGTATATATATATGTATATATATATATATATATATATATGTATATATATATGTATATATATATATATATACATATATATGTATATATATATATATGTATATCCGTATTACATGGAAAATAAATCTGCGAAAAAAAAATTATACTCATAATTTATTACATTTCTTTTTCAGCCCTTTATAAACCAATTAAAATTCATCAAATCCTACTTCTATTTTAAATATCCAGAGTTTTAGTCTTTGCTTATACGCAAGCCTCATTCATATTTGATTAATTATTAACGCCACATATATTTGCATACATTATCCATCCCATTAAAAATATATTCGACCAATACATAGGTGAATGAATAAGAAAGCCACGTGATAGTAGAAGTTGCCAGACAACGCAAATATGTACCGTTATATGCACACACAATACACACACACGCGCGCACATACGTATTGAAGCCATCATGAATATTAGTGAAAAGAGATCGGACTTGATCGTGCAAAGAGATGCAGGTACTGTAGATTTGTATATGCGTGTGTGTGTGCGTGTGTGTGTGCGTGTGCGTGTGTGTATAGGGTACGGAGCTTTCTTACTTATGTAGCTTCTCGAGAGAGCAAAAGTACTTCACCACATAAGTGTGTGTGTATGTGTGTGCGTGCATATATGTTGTGTGTATATATATATATATATATATCGTTGCTGCAAATTTGCGAATCACTTCTTCGTCAAAGATGCTGTCTTGGTAAAAGGTTCGCCAATTCGAAGGCCTGACAGTATTTCTGAACCCTTCCTTCGCATATAGGCTCGCACGTATTACACGCAAGAGGCACGCGAGAGAGGAGGAAGATCGTTCGAGTTGGTCTGAATAAAAAAGACGTTGCGATACACAACGAGCAGGAAGAGGGAACGTATTTCGTGATATACCGTCCCACTTCCCTATCTCCGCTCCATCCTCCCATCTCCCTCTCTACCATCCCCTCAACGCCATTAAAATCGTTCGCGCATGCGCATAAATTTTCAGAAAGGGTCAAGGACGAATTATTATCCCTTTCTTATACGAATCTTTCTTATGCTTCCTCTTTCCCTTGCCATTATTTTTTATTTTCTACAAATCTCGATGGCGAATAATAAATCCTTCTTTTCTCTCTGTTTTCTTTTCTTCTTTCTTTTTTTCTTCTTTTTTTTTTTTTTTAATCTTCGTCGCGACATATCACGTGAAAAAGTCCGACGGATTATATATATATATATTTTTTTTTCGATAAAAGCACCAAGCGTTTCGATGATTCGTACAAATGGCCGATTGTCGATTAAAAAAAAAAAAAAAAAAAAAAATAATCGAATCGTTTAAAAAAATATATTGCTCGGCGTTACTTGAAAGAATATACGCGCATTCTTCGAATTTCGCATACATAATAGAATACCTGTATGCAAGACGATGATTACAAAATGCTAGAGTATCACGCGACGCGCACAGTGAATTCGTTTATTAGGAGGTGATGTTTTCCAAGAGGGAATTTCCTCCCGCATCGATCAACCGCAAACTTCTATGTTACTGATCGTCGGTAATGTCGTTCGGAAGGGATGTTTTATTATATAATATATATATATATATATATAGTAATACTATATATTGGTAGTTAAGGTTAGGAAATTGCCGAGAAGATTACAATACAAATGATATAATTTATCAATGAAAGAAAACGAGTATAATCATATGCTAAAACACGCTATTTAGAGATTAAAGCAGTCTACCTACGCCCAACATTTTGCACACAACGTATAAAGTAAATTCTTCTGTCTCACTTCATCGATGACTTTTTCTTTTACGGCTACTGGCAATATAGTGTATACACATATATATATGATTATAAACAACTCGTTTGTTGTTGCTCTTTTCTAATCATCACATGATATGCTATCGCGTATTTCAATTAAAGATATTATTTCCAATTATATTTCTATTTTATTATTTACTAGGTTATACGATTGTTAAAATAGTATGCAGTGACTAGTATTTAGTGAAAAAATATAGATTACAAAAAATCTCATATCTTTTTTTCTAACCTACTGCAATATCCTTAAACTTTACGTCAACGACTGAATATTCCAGTTTATCTGATCTGTACTTTCGTCGATTAGTTTATTCGTGACTGTTATCGTTTTCTTCGCAATAAGTTTCTTCCTCTGAACATATCTGTAAGTTTTTAAAAATTAATACTAAACGTTACCGAACCTACACCACGTTTCCATTGTTATTAATTGATCAATGAAAAATTTACTGATAAAGAAAATAATAAAGGTTTTCGTTTGTAACATCCTTCCGATTGCAAAGATGCGTAATTAGTACGATCTAAATTGTAAAAATTCTATGTCTTCTTAAATTATACACCTGCCGAGTATACCGAAGAATGATTTATTAAAACGTAACGGTCCTCTTCCGCGATTCAACGACTTCTCGATGAATCTGATCTCCTAGTGACCTCGACCGGGTAACTTCAGTCGAGTGTGACCATCCACAAAACCCCCTACATTCAATGTCTACAATACTTTTCATTCTCTTCGTAATATTTCGATCTATACTTTTTATTATATATGTAACTCATATATGCAATGATAAATCGACCCCAGAGTGTGCATGTTTATTACGTATATGTGTGTTTATATACGCGATATATATACATACACACACACACACACACGTGTGTGTGTGTGTGTAATATCGTATCACGAGATAATAATTGCTTAATAATAAATCGCAATAATATTTATAAATTTTTCACTGCTTGCTGGACCATTGTCGATATTGAAAACAGTATTGATTACGTGTGATAATAATAAGTGATAAATGTGTGTCTGTAGTCAGTCTCTTGTTCTGTTTGTTCTTTTCGATAAAGTATTTCCAAATGTGTAGTTGATAAGAATATATATATATATATATATATATATATATATATATATATATATAAAATATGTGTGGTGTGTATATATACTTATGATATTCGAAATATCTACACACATCACATACATATACATATATATAAATTACGTAAATATATATATATATATATACACACACACACGCACGCGATACTTACAATTTTATCGTCGAAATTATTTAAATTATTATACTTAAAAAAATAAGTATATGTGTATACATATTTAAATCGTTTCGTACATGGAGAATACATGAATTATCTTGAAAAGTATGCGATGTTTCAAGCTTATACAATATTATTTCTTACCGAATACCCAGAAATTACACGCTTTTTCCTGAAAAATTTTATATATCGAAGCAGGAGAACAGAAGCTTACCGAAGTCGCGTGACACTGATCCAAATAAATTCTCTACCCGAGGGATGTAATATAAAAAATTACAACATTTTAATCCTAAACACGAAAACTCGCTGCTTTGCATTGCGATTGATATTAAACAATATGGCGACCATCGTTGAAACAAACGACGATCATTTTTATAGTAATGTACTACCGAAATCAAAATTATTTGTAGCGTGTAACAAATGATTAATAATATTGTTTGTTAAAGTTAAAAATTTGAATGTTCATTAAGAAAAAAAAAAGAAGGAAAAATAAAAAAAACAGAAAAAGAAAATAAATTTTATCAAAAATTAATAATTAATTCTCAATAAACTTACCAGATATATAACTTTTGTAATAAAACTATGATAATAATTTCACGCGTACTATTACACGAGAATATTTGAATTGGATACGAATATGTATGTATGTATTTTTTTTTTTTTTCTTAATCGATCTTATATTCCAGCTCCATCCTTTACCCTTCGAGCTCAACGATGCCGAAACTAATTTCTATGATACCAAAGCTGTAACCGTAATAAAAAGCAGATTGACACTCAAGTGACAATACATTTCGTAAACCATTAGGCGAGAATAATACTGCTGGAGCTTCTCGATCTTGTAATCGAGTATTTTGTAACACAACTGGTCCTTACAACTTCAATGTAGTGAATGAACAGGACGTCATGAAGTTATATAATATCAGCTCTCACTGACACAAAAATACACACCGTAAAATGTTATATAAATATTCGTAAAATTGTCATCGGTGTTAATAATACGTTTTCTTATTATCAATCATATAAAATTATTATTATTATTATTATTATTATTATTATTATTATTATTATTATTATTATTATACATTTAACATACGAATTAGTTGCTTAGTCTTATTAACTTTTAATCATTATCACCTATTTATATATAATGCTTTCTTTATACAACGATTTATATTATGGTTATCATAAAATGTATAAATTATGTATTCAATTAATACATAATATGTGTTATTATTACTGTCAAATGATACAAAAATTAGTTCGTACTTTTTTCGTTCGCGTTATGAATATTTGCTCCTAATTTATTATATGTATACTTTTTACTACATATGTACATCACAGAAAGAAATTTTATTATTATTATTATTATTCTACCTGACGAACATATTAAAACTATTATTTTGAAAGTATACGTAACGTCGTTGTGAAATTTAATTTATACGATATGTCAATATAACAAATATAAACAAGTTTAACATAAACATTAAATAAATTAAAAAAAAAACAAAAACAAAAACAAAGAAAAGAAGAATTAATTAAATATCAACGGTATGCTTTTTAATATAACATCTTACAACATCGATTATCTAATAAGGGCGTAACGTAGGAGTGTCCGAAAAACCCGGCTCTCATTTAAAAGGAACGATACCTACCATGATATCTTTACATCCTTCTTGGTAAGGTGTTATCTAAAAGAGAGAAGGATCCGAGTACTGGACTTGTCTGTGTCAGCCTTATGGGTGGAGTCTCTCGTAACGACGTACCGCCTTTAGCAAATACTTGGAAGCAGGGCAGCAGAAGAAGAAAGCTCCGGAAGGAGACGAGACCGAATGACTTCGATGAAAATAAGGTTAAAGATGCTTTCACACGTACGCATTGCACTTTTCCATGAAATAATAAAAGAAAAAAGAAGAAAAAAAACAAGGCCATTGTAAATAATTATCTGTACAACTACCATAACATCATATCGAAAAATGTTCATGGGCAAAAGTATCTCTCTTGATTTTTCTTACTTCGTATGTGAAGCATGAAAAAAAACGTTTGTTATACTTTAACCTAAAATGAAAACAAAAAAAAAAGAAAAACATTTTTTAAATAGTAAATTATCTTGAAAAATGTTCAGAAGCGAAAGTATCTTTTTTTTAAATTTGTCTTGTATTATGCGCAAGGTATGAAAACAAAAACGTGGGTTATATTTCGATTTAAAATAAAAAAGAATTATATGCCAATTTTTCTACGCGAACGTTCTAATATTATCTTAAAAAATATTTACGCGATAGAGGTATTCTTTCGTATTTTTCTTAATTATTATTTATTCGCCCTTTTAACTGTTTCGATGTGAACGTATCTTCAAAATGAGTTCGCGACACGTGTGGCGTGTACTTCTGTCGTACATGTTTTCCTACGATCGCAAGACTCGAGTGTGACCCGGCCTGGGGACATGGGCACATCCTTAGCGAAGGTCAACGCACTGCTTGGCCTCTGGGCGGCGCGTGCGCACACACGATGAACGCGTTCCTCTTTCGTTCGAAGAGAGGGATGCACTCACACGTATATAATGTCGTGTTATCAATATCGTTGTAAAGGAGGAACGAGCACTTTATTTTTCTATCACATTATGTAAAATATAATACGTTAATGAAATCAGATCAAAAGATTATGAATTTTTACGAATAAGAGAATTTTCGATTTACCTAACCTTAACAAATTAATTTTTAACGGATAATAAATATGAAGAATGAACCGTTTTTTTCTTTATTTTTAAGTAGTATCTGCAAATACAGAAGAAAAAAAACATGGAATTAATTAACAAACTGACGAGCTGTACTGTTTAAGTAAGTATAATATGTATGTTTACACACACACACACACACACACACACACACACACACACACACACACACACACACACCACGAAAGTAATGTAATCAAGTCCGATACAGTTAATCAATATTATTGTACGAAGAAATATACAATGCTATATTTTTCTAACCTATTAAATAAAATATAATATGTTAACAAAGCGGGATAAATTATAATACGATATTTTTTTTTACGAGTAAGAAATTTTTCGATATAGTTAACCTTAAAAAGATTAATTTGTAATATATGTGTAATAAATACGATGAAAAAAATTCCTTTAATAAATATCTGAAAAAAGAAAAAAATTTGAATTAATGTAAAAATCGATGTGATGTTATTGCTCAAGTATGATATATATATATAATAAAAGTAGCTTAAACCAGCTCCGCGATTCGAAGTATGCACGTCTGGCAATACATGCACGATATGTTCTCCTGTTATCTTGCGCGGCAGCTAGACATCTTGCGGTCTGCGCGGATTCCTTTCTCTATGCGGTAAAACGCGGTCGTTGGACAGAAATACAACGATCGTTTCAAAGAGACTCCTGGATGCGTCAAGTAATGATATTCTTTTTGTTTAATTTTCACATGAAAAATCTTTTACACTACCAAGATATCAAAGAAAATAAGAATAGTTCTCCATATTGCGATAAAACTAACATCTTTCATTTTTACTCTTACGTTTTCGACGTGGAAATGAGTAGGTTAAAATGATCCTTTATATTTGTTTAGTTTTTTTTTCCTTTTTTTTTTTTTAAACGTTCTTACAACCTTTTTCGTTCTTTCGAAATCATTGTAGAACGACAGTATGAACATCATATTATTATAATATTTATTAGAAATCTGTATTTCTTTTATCCTATTTGCATTTATATGTGAAGTATTTACCGCGATATTTTTACGCAGTAGAACCACGAACATTAGAAACACGAAAGAGAGAATTTCAAATGACATTTCCGATAGGATCTAATGGGATCGGACGAGGTTACGATTCAAAAATGATTGTAAGTGCATATTAGTGACGGTTGCGTCTGTAAATAGCCAACGTACAAACTGTGACACATTTATGTCGGACAATTATTATTTTTAATGTAAATTATTAGATAAAATGTGAGAAAAGAAAATGGTTTTTATACTTCTCAAATAATATAATTGATTAAAAAGAGAACGTACCGACATCTTTCAATGCTTTCACGAACGAGTAATATTCGTAATGGTACGAATGTGCGCAGAGCGTAGAGCGTAAAGTCGACGACGAAGACGACAGGAAGAGCAACTAGACGGAGACGTCGACATAATGGCAATGGTATTTCTGGAGTGACTGTTCTATAACGGGAGGTCTCAAAGCGCGCGGAAATTCGGTAAAATGACAACGTAAATTTATCGACGAATACTTCACTTGAGGTTTTTGCGACGAGTCGTTTGCATCCCTTTCAAAAATGACGGACAAAGAGGAAGATACGTTCTGTAAAAAAATGCGAAAAGCTACAAGAGAAATTCATGCCATCAGTGATGCTTTGGTAAACGCGAAATTAGCATTTGGTAAGATGCACAAAAAATGTTAGGACATTATTATCATATATATGTACATATGTAAAAATTATAATGTGATATATTTATATATCACATTATATATATACACACACATATATACTGAATGTTTTTTCTATAATAGTTCTTCTCTACAAGCGATCAACATTATTAACTAAGCTTAGGCAATAGTTGTCTTCTTGTATTATTATTGTTCTTACTATTATTATTATTATTAGTGCTTTGCATCGCATTAGATTAAACTCTTATACTCTTATATCGATGAGCTTTATCCTTCTAAGTAGGATTTCTCGATGACTCTGTATGGGCTGATGGTCTTCTGGTCTTCTACGAAATTTTCCGCTATTTAGAAGGTGCAATGATTAGATTAAAAAACACAAAAATTGGATTATTACGACTTACCGAGTTACAGCGTACTGAGGCTTTTGAACAAGATCTTGAATACTATTTGGGAAAGGGATGGATGAAAAACTATAGTCCTAGGTATTTTACGTAGGACACCTGATGCTTACTTTCTTTGCATTAATGTTGATGTTTAAGATTATGCTTCATGAAAATAGAAATCTTTTTCTTTTTTCAACTACTTAAAAATGTAGAATATTATTTTCATTTATTTTAATCTCCTTCTTGTTTACTTCATCTAAGTTAATTTTAGTAATTAGTCAAATTTTAAAGAAAATAATTATATTAGTATTACATTTGTTTATTTCAATGCATTGTCCTATTTTAGAGACAGCGTTATTAAATACCTGATGCGTTTAAGAGAGATCGAAGATACCGAACCCACTTTACTCATGGCATATATTTATCATCTTTATATGGGTCTTCTTAGCGGAGGAATTATTTTGCGAAGGAAAAGGCAACTTATGCAAAAGATTTCGCTTTTCAAAGAAGTAACTAGTTGTGGCAATAATATCACAGACTTTGGAAATCATAGCATTTTTGAATTAAAACGTGATTTGCGTGAAACTATGAATAAAATAGCCGAAACATTGGATGAGGATACTAAAAATAAACTTATTGAAGAAAGTAAAATAGTTTATGCCTTAAACAATGAGATTATTAGAAGTGTACGTGGTGCAGGCACTGTTATTTTCAAAAAAATGTTTTATTTCATTAGTGCACTCATACTTATTTTCATTGTCTTCCTAGTCTTTTTTAAATAATAGCGATAATAAACCATTCTCTATGATCCTTTCTAAAGTTATGTGTATATATTTTTACTAATTGCACTGTTTCTTGAAAATAAATTATTCATATTTTTTCATAAGTGAACAAATCATTGTTCTTAATTATCGATCAAGTCATACATTTACAAAATACTTTAATACATTTTATTAGTAAATACAAAAATTACTAAACAACGTAAGGATCTTAAGTGTGATCGTACAGCACATATACCTTACTGATATTTTGACCTTAATATGGATTATGATAACATTTAGTTAAAATAAAAATCTACCTTAGTTATATTATTATTCCAACGATAATTGTCGTGACGTAAACTTGTACAAAACAACAACTTTTTTGTTGTATGAAATAAAAAAATTATACGAAAACTTCAAAAATAGTTAAAGACAATATCAAATACTGCTCCATCGTATTTTTATGTATGCGAACTTGAACGTTTTTTATGCGAAGCGATTCAAAAAGTATACATTTATTACTATTTGTATAGTACTGAAAATATAGCTCCAAATTATATAAAGTATTCATTGTCAAAATAAAAAGTTAAAAAGATATTAATTTATTGCACTACTGTAAATAAATATGCGATTTGATGATAAATTTAATGTAATCAAAATTTATGCGAATTGCTTTGAGATATGTTTTGTAAAACTATTTCAGGAAATACTATTTTGTAAGTATATATCTACACGAAATACCATCCATTACAATATAAATCTACAGAATATATCAAAGTTTTTATACACGGATCATTCATGTCTTATGCTTAGAAATATGTTTTCAAGAGAAAATATACTTGTAAAGAGTAGACTGTAATATCGGATTTACCCATTAGTTTAAACTCTTTTTGGTCTACGCGATATGATTATAGTTTCTATTTTACAAACAATTCAGAATTGCCTGTTTATCAAATTTAAAATGTATCCAAATTTTAGAACATAATTCTGATGAATATTCATGTAACCTAAAGCGAATTGGTGGTGGAAACGTTGGAATACTACATTCCATGTTTGTAAATGGAGAAGGTATTGCTTTAAAATCCGTTTTTAATTTACGAGCAGCTTCGCCAAATAATAATGATTTAATATTTCCTTCTGGTAAACCTGAAATATAAAATCTTTAATTATTATGTATGCTGTATGAAAGAGAGAAAGTTATTTGACCAATTTAAGTTGAAGTAAATTTTTAATATATAATTTAAAATTAATTAACCTTTAATTCCTTCTTCAGATTTTCTTCCTTTATAATTAAAATCATTACACTTAACGGATTGAATGGCAGGGTCATTTAAAAATGAATATGACTGTAAACCCTGTGGACTATCCGTCAACTGTTTAGCTAAAGTAAATGGCGAACGATCACCACTTTGTTCACCAAACAAATTGCGCTTAAATGCAGCTTTTGATAAGGCATTTTTATTATCGTATAAGCTACGACGACTTCTAGCTGGTGAAGTATTTGATTGTCGAACGCTTTTAAAATCTAGGACCTCATTCTGCAAGTGTTATATAAAAAAATATTTCAATATAAATGTTATATAAATCTGTATACATATATATATACGTATACCTAGTTAATATAAAATGTTTCTTTACTTGAACCGTTTGAGAAAATAACTGTTGTTGCCGTTTACTTTTAGAAATTGATTCAACATCCCCCAATGACTTATGTCTATGTCTCCTTGTTGTAATTAAATTTTTTTCACGCTGTTGCTTCTCTTGTACCCAACGTTTCATTTTCCTATGCCATACATATTACAGTATTTTACTTAAGAAAAAATTATTGCATTGTCATTGTTATTTTTCAAACAATGAATCATAAAAAAGCTTACTTTACAAACGGAACAACCATAAAAAAAGCATTTGGTCCAACTCCCATCTTTACTTTAGGTGTCATATCTTTTTTATTGCTAGGCAAATCAGCCAAAGAAAACCATTCAACATTCTTTATTTCTTTTCTAGTTTTAGGTTGAAACTTGGTATCTTTTTGTACACCTGATATTATATATAATCGAACAATTTGGTCATTTATAACAGATTCAATATATTCGTCTTTATCTATTAAATTTGATATATCAAAGCCAGTTTCTTCCAACACTTCCCGAACAGCACAATGCGAAGGGTCTTCATCCTCATTTACTTTGCCTTTTGGAAAGCCCCAACTACTTTTAGCCCAATAACTTTGTACTAATAATACTTTTGTCAAGTCCTCATTTAAAACAATTGCACCAAATGTTGGCACATTTTGTTTATATTCTCTCCATTGTTCTAGAACCGTATCTATATTTGCAACATGTGGTTTTAAAAATGGAATGTGTTGAAAAATATGTGTAGCAAATTCCTTCATGCTACATGTTTTTAATTTTGGATTTTCTTCTGTGCAATAAAAATCTAAATAAAACCAATGAGCAAGTTCTATTTGAAAGCATATTCGAACTAAATCTTTTCTTTCTTCTTCAGGTACATTAATAATAAACCGACTGTAACAAAATAAATCACATTAAATGAATACCATTTCAAATATCTTTATCTCTCTACATTCTTTTTTATTGTAATTTTATAAAATGTTTAATATTAAAAGATCAGTAAACAGATATAGTAAAATGAACAAAAACAAATTTAACTAACCTACTAAGGTCATCGAGAATATCGGAAGGAATTGAATGTTCAACCATTTTACGATTGACGTTCTCTGCTTGAAATACTATAATAAACAAAGAACTAATTCTCAATTATAATGATGCACTTCTTGGTTTAGAGCAAACTTTAAAATAAAAACGTAAGCATTTTCGGTAACATTTAAAGTACGTACAAAGAATTATTTTAATCGCAGAAAACTTCATGCATATGCGCACGCATCCTGTGTTGATGATTAATACCTGTCATGAAAATAAATATATACTCGTGCTTTGTTTGGAAGGAAATTTTCGAACAGGATGATAATGCATTGTAATGTTGAATAATTTAATTATACTCCTAATATTTCCTGATTGTAAAGTTTTCTTATATGATCGTATAAATTATTAAAGAATAATACAAAAAGTATGTTTTTTTAAACAAAAATATTATTAATTTTATTTTATAATAAATAATATTCTTTCTATAGATACAATAAGTTTAATTATAATTTATTCTTCAATTAGTCTATAAAGATACACGCAATATTAAATATGTATAATAAAAATTTATGCAGGTTAAGTAAATATGTTAAATTTTATATATCTTTTATACAATCTATTAACTAATTAATTTTAATACTTGTTGTAAAACAGTTTCTACATCATTATCATTATTTTCAATTTGTAAATCCCAGCTATCAAAATCATCCAGATCACATTCTGTTTCTGCATCATCAATACCTAAAAATAATTATTGTTCAAGTATACTTAAAAATTCTATATATTAGACTGTAATTGTGTTTTACAACTTATAATTTTTACCTTCTGTAAATTTCCACCCACGTTGTTGTCTTATTTCTGGTTTAGTAATTATACGGATTGTTTTGCAAAGATCCATATAATTTTCTTTAAACCATTGAATATCAGTTTTTCGACGAGTATCGCTTACTATCCAGATTGGTTTATTATATGCTAAAAAGTACTTAAAAATACTTTAAAAGCTCAATGTTCTATTACATGTAGATATATAATCAAAATATTTCTTATACAATACCATCATACATATCAATAGCAGCACGACAAAAATATCCATTATCTTTTTTTCTTATAGACTCACTCCATTTAACCATTTCATTGCGATACTGTTCCTTATATTCACTAGCATCTAATAATTTATCTAAATCAAGACCTGCATGTTTTGACCAATAAGTTTTTATTGGTCCTGACAGTTTTATAATTATACTTTCATGATCACCTAATCTAGGTTAAAAATAAATATGAACAAATTAATGAAGTATTTTAAACATTTAAAAAATTTACCTCTATTATTTTACGTACAAATAATTTTTTATAAATATTAATATCGTATACTTGAAAATATTTTTGAAATATTTCAATATACTGATTTATCTTGCATATTAATATCTTCCACGTAAACAATTTATTACAAACATAATTATAAACAATAAATAAATTACTATACCTTGTATGCAAGAAATCTGTAATGAAATCTTTTCCAGACTTTCGTTTTCCACTGAAAAGTAAAATATACTTAGGCATTTTTGAATTTTTGAAACTATGCGCTGTAGTATGATCCACCATGTTCGCTATCGTAGCCATATTAGTTTCTTACTACTTTAGTCATTCTACATACTAAACAGCAATTTTTAGAATTTTACCAGTTCATAAATATTTATCTTTCTACATCTAAATGTTAAGTCTAGTCATTTACCAGTAGTTTATTATGTAAATAAGTAAAGTAATACAAAGGATTTATTCACAAAAATATAATAAAGTATAATTGCAACAGACTATGGTACAATCGATGCAATATATCAATTTCAATTTTCAATAAAACATAAGGAAAAATTAAGCAAATATAAAGTAATATTAGATTTTTATTTTAGTAAAAACATAATACAACTTATTTCTTAGCTTCACGAAGAGCTTTTCGCTTTTCTGCCCTCTTCAATTGAGCCTGTGGCTTAAGATTGTGTTTCTTTGCAAATCGTTGATTCCTTAGGAACTTTAAATCCATCTGTAACATTAATTTTCATAATATTTTTTTCCAAAGTTAATAGACAATTAAATTAAGTGAAATATACTTACTCCTAGTGTAGATTCATGCCTATAACGTTTGGGCTTTTTAATGCCATTGCGATGCGCTTTTCTATCTAAAAATATTAAAATAAACCTTGTATGATATAAATATTACAATTCATTAATCTAATGTAAACATTAAAAATCTATTAATCCCTTAGAATAGTGTTATAATTTTTATATAAATACACATTTGTAATAACAATTTATTATCAGATTGATACCGTCAAATATGAAAACTACATAAAAATCGGAGATTTGAATCAAATTTAATAAATATCTACTTACTTTGATTATGATTAGTATGATTCTTAGACTTAGCCATTTTTTATTTTACTCGAGAAATTGCTGAAATATTAAATAGAAAAATTAATGTTACATGTGTTTACGTATAACCACTATCGAGGTTATGTTTAACGTAAGAAAATACACTATTAAAAAACTTAGGATTTACACGAACATATGAAAAAGCTACAATGAATATTATTACAATTTGAAAGGTATATATTTCTTTAATTCGTCTTTTAAGAATGCAGGATTAAAAGGATTTTTTAAAATAACATATTAAGAACGTACAACAACTGTATAGCAGTTTTCGGAAAAGGATCAAACAATGGAAAGAGATGTGATCCACACAACAGTACATATGGTGTATCTGGTTACCAATCAAATTGCTTGTCTAAACATTGGCCAATCAAAACTCTTCTACACAACTATTGGTAGCACGCAAAAATAAAATATAGAAAGCAATATATATATATATATATATATATATATTATTGTTTAATATATTACTTTGATTAAAATAAAATTATTATTATTATTATTATTATTATTATTATTATTCAAATGAATAAATATATGTATAAATGTTAATATTGGTAGCATTGAAGTAAGAAGTTCTATTTGTTGCTGCGTTTTTATTAAAATGAACGTGTGAAACATAAACAAATTACAAGCCATTATTCAAACCTTTTGGTTTATTTCTCTTTAAAGGATTGTAACTTCTTTCTCGACAAATTCCACCTTATTTAATGTTTGCAATACTTTTTGCTAAAATTAGAAATGTCCGCTATTTTTTGTGATAATGCTGCTGAGTCGTTGGTTAATATTTTTTTTATTGAAAGAGTCAAATAAATCGTTAATACAATATAATGCTTCTTTTGTTGCTGCAGCGTTTTTTAACAAAGTCATCGTTATATTATTTACTTTTACGATACTTGTAATAAAATACTTTAGTAATATTGTTTTTTAACAAAGGATTAATATTTTTTCACATATTAAATAATAATTGTACCTTCATTTAAAGATAATATTATGTCTATAAAATCTTCTACAATATGGTTCAAGATTTGTACTGTATATTTTACTTTCATTTCTGAAATTAAATGCGGGAAAATATGATAGCGAGGGCGCTGCAAACACTCCCAAAAAAGGTCTATAAGGTTTGTAGCCCCTAATAGCCCCTGCATAAGGTTTCTAGCCCTGGTTGGTATTCCCGCTTAAAGCTCTGTTTACGTCACATTCTCGTTTATCGCTCTGTTTACGTCACATTCCCGCTTATCGCTCTGTCTACATCACATTTTGGTCTGGTAAGTGACTCAACTTTTTCACTTTGAATGACGGATGTGTTACAAGTGTTGAGAGTGGCTGGTACTTGCATCAGAATTAAAATATAATTCGGAGTGTAAAGGGTTAAGGAGAATGTTTGATCATATTTTGGATCCACCACAGTTGTGGGCTGAATTTTATAAACAAGCGGAAGCGCTTACTATGGCCAGTAAACATACCAATGATAATGAAATGCTTTGTACGTTTGTATATCAACAGGATAATGGAGTTAGAAGATTCGTTGTAGCTCATCCCGAAGTTTATTGGAGGTACTATAAAGATAAACCTCCTGAATCAAGATGTTCTTACGAGGTACGTAATTAATGACAAACAATTGATTTTTAGGACGTTTAAATTTTTATAAACATTTACATGTATATCTTTTTTATATATAACAATCGTAAAATAAGAAAAATTATATTTACCTATAACAAAAAAGAAATTCTTAACGTAATTTTACTTTAGGTTATACCAGAAAGAGCTCCATGTTGGTTATACGTGGACTTGGAATTTCTATTAGAATTAAATCCTGAAAGTAATGGCTCACGTATGACTAGAACACTTATTGACATTTTGTGTGCATTTATATTAAAAGAATGGCATCTTCCATGCAATAAAACTAATATTATTAATTTGGATTCTACAAACAATGAAAAATTTAGTAGACATTTGATATTTGCTATCAAAGATGTTGCTTTTAAAGATAATTTTCATGTTGGAAGATTTATGAAATATGTTTGTATGGAAATTACAAATTATTTAAATAATACCAAAACACAGCATGATATTTTAAGCACTTTCAATAAAATTAATATTGAAGAGTTATTTATATATAATGCGAAAAGTGAAAGAAAATTATTTATTGATCTTGGGGTTTATACAAAAAATAGACATTTTAGAATATACAAATCCACCAAATGGGGTAAAAATTCTCATTTGGAAATTTCATCAGATTCTAAATACATATTACCAAATGGGTATAAGGACAGAGAGTTAGAATTTTTTATCAATTCTTTGGTAACTTATTTTCCAAGAAAAAAAGATCTAATTTTACTCGAGTTTGCTAATGACGAGGCACGGGTTATAAGACACTTTAACAAAGAACAAGGGGAACAAATAAACATAAGTCAAAGTACATCATCACAATATCCTGAAATTGATAAATACATATCTAATATTATTAAACCAGGAAAAATACGTGTATGTAGATACAAAGAAAAATGGAGAACATTGTATTATGAAATCAATGGTTACAGGTATCGATACTTATATTTATAATTCATAATATTGTCTTATACGGAGTGTATATTATATTATTATTATTAAGGAATCTTTTGTAGTTTTTCAGTCTTTTTCTTCATACTTTTATTTTTTATTTTTAAGGCTATGAAGATAGATGCTGAATAATAATAAAACATACACTCTGAGTAAAATAAATTACGTATTAATAATTTCTATTAAAAATTAATGATCATAAAGTTATATAAAATAATTTGTTTGAAATATTGCATAGGTATTGTGAAAATATAGGAAGATGGCACAAAAGTAATAATATCTATTTTATCGTTGATTTAACTAAACAAGTTATATATCAGAAATGTCATGATGAAAATTGTTCTGATTTTATATCTAGTCCAAAAAAGCTTCCTGAAGAAATCAGTTTCCAATTGGATTCAGAGGATGAAGAATTTATTTATTGTGCTATGTTATCAGAAGAAACATATTTTTATGATGATTGTTTAACTGATGTAATAAACGTGTAATTAATAAAAAATAAATATAAAAATATATTACATTTTTCAAATTTTTTTACTGTACGAGTATAAAAATTTGTAATTTTCTCTAATATATGATTTTATTTTTATACTATATCATGTCATTTGGTCTTTTGTATTCTCTTATTTTTGTATAAATCAAAAAATAGATAAATGGAAATTATGCAATGATAGCCAATGGATGCAATTACAATGGAAATGGACGTATACATGATAAGAAATAGATTTAAAAGCAATAGGTTGTATTAGTGGTCGTAGATAAAGAGAACTTCATTAAAATAAATTATGTAATTAAAATACTGAACAATATATAACTATTCAGATTAAATAATGTATGAGAGTAAATGAAAATGATATATCCTAATGTTAGATGATTCAATTAGTTACAAAATAATGAATTTCTTCTATTTAGTATTTCTTGATTCTCTTAATTTCATAGCATCATACTTCAGTATCATACATAAATACGATGTATTATTGATCATTATTTATATTGATTTGTACAACTGCAATAAATGCATAAATTATACACTGATAAAATAGTATAGATTTTCAATGACAGAGTCTTAAAACCTGCCTATCAAATTTACTTCTTTTTTGCATTCTAAACATATAATGCAAAAATAAATAATTTTGAAAAGTAATTTGAATGTTGTAAATATATATTTCTATAATATTCTTGAAATTTTGCGAATATAATCAAAATAAAAAAATTCGTATTATTTTTTTATTGTACTAATAAAATAGATCAACATATTTGTAATTAAATTGAAATTGAAATTAAAGTTATTTTCATGTAAAATCATGAAAAAGGCTTTAATATTCCAAATTATTTATATTAAAATAAAGACTACAATTCCTTGTCACGCAAATAATCTATTCAGAAAAAAATAGTTTAATAAACCTCCTTTATCTTGAGACATTGGATTAGAAACATTATCTTTGTCTTCGTTTTCTTCTACATTACTTTCTTCTATATCAGTTTTTCCGTTCATAGATTGCATAAATTCTAATGGTTTGGTATGTTGAATGACTTCACTATGTTGCGAATTATCTTCTTTCACAATCTCATATCCTCTTAAGTTTTTATCTTTTTCTGTTCTATTCATACCTTTATGTAAATCTTCATATTCAGTAAGATTACCTTGACCCATTACATCATTATTATCGGATGTAACATCGTTTTGTTTCGTTTTATATTTTTTGTAATCTTTCGATGCTTGTCTCATGCGAGTTAAAAAATCTGACAACCCTATAAGCAACATATAAATGATGTTAAATAATAGAGATATTTGTGAGTTACAATATTCTATAGTATACCTGCAATTGCTACCCATGCAGTGATAGCTGATGGCACTCTTATACCAGGATCATCAAAGTAAGTTAAGCTAAACTCGATACCAGGCTGATGAAAATCCTTGTAAGGTTTAATCACCATGTATGACCAGTATGTTCTTACTCTATTGTATTTATATCTAATATTATTATATGGTAATTATTTTGAGCATATAATTTATAAATTTTCTACTTAACCCTTATCCGGATGGTCTATTTATGTAATATAGACATGCAGCTGGAGTCCATTAGAATATATGAGTATATCACACTATATTAATAAAAGATATACTTCGTTTTCAAGATAAATTTGTAGTAAGAACACTTATAACTTTTGAATGATTTATTTCTTAGTTTATAATAAGGAATAAATGAGTTAATTACTATAATTGTTATGAGATCATAAAGGTTGCAATTTTCAGCTTACTAAACCTGATCTTTATGCATTTTGTTGGAATCATCCTGTGATCGCCTTTCATCATTCATTCTAAGATGCATTGAAAACCTGCCAGATTTCTGGAGGTTTCTGAAAAAATAGCTCAGAGTCTGACAGACTCTTATTGTTCACTTATGTAATAAAATTATATACGTGATTTTTCATCTCCGAAAAAGTCAACATTTTTTACTTAAAGAGAAATAATTAACTAAACATATTGAAAAAAAACATGAAAGGAATTTTTAATACCTCAAGTACTATTCATATTATTAAAAAAAAAAACAACGATTAGCACGAGACCATTGGATTCGTTTTGCTCGGATAAGGGTTAAATTTATACTTGTAAGTTTATTTACGAACATACCTGTGAGTTCCAGGTTTAACAGGTGCATTTGGATGGTCAGTTCCTTTACTAACAATAACTACTACCCTTTTATCTTTATCTATAACCCATCTACGTTGATATACATAATCTCGATTAGCAAATAGTCTCTGTAAATATATAATTTGTTAATATATTTAAATAGTTAATTTTTAACTATTTAATGCAACTTAAAGTCATACAGGCCAAATCATTTCCCAGTATATAACATCAGCACTATGATTCTTAGATTTTCTAGACCTTGGATCAGTATCAATAATTTGTAATTCTTGAGCAGTTATATCCCATTGTTTCCTATAATCTACATCAATTTGTACTTGTAAAAAATCTTCAGCTGTGACATCTGAGAAAGATCCGTATACTTTATATGCAAATAAACCTGTATCTGGTTCCTGTCTTCTCCAGACCAACATATCTTGACGTTCTATATATGGTTGCCATCCGTTTGCTAAATAAAAGATTGACTTTAAGTTGCTACAAACGAATATAGATCTGATAAAAGAAATATAATCTATAACATACGATCTTTATTTGTATTTGTTTTGACATCATCACATTTGCAATATTCTATTCCAGGTTGTTTGCTAGCATTGTCAATTATTATTCGCAGGTGACAGTTTCCACATATGACAGTACAATCTCTCAATTTGTAGATACCCTCTATTTCTTGGCTATAACTATATTACAAGCATAAACAATACAACTATATTGTATCATGTACAGAACTTTATCATTTAATTAATAAATATATTACATAAGACAAAGTATTTTTTTCTCAAAGTTATAATCCGTAAAAGAAAGATTACCTATTGACCTCTTCGTCAGATATTCTTTCAAGTTCCCAATTATACACACTCACTCCGATAGTACCAACTAGAAATTGTCGAGAATTTCTTATAACTCGCGTTTTCCATAATTTAATAATTTCTTTAAGAGTCACTTCATCCCAAATTTTCGTATAAAGATGACATATTTGAATACTTCGTCTAATTCGTTGTGCTATTATAAATCTGCATTGCCTGGTACATGCCTTTGCTACCTGTGTCCTCTGCTCTTTAAACCACAAATCTATCCTTCTACAATAACCTCCAACTTTAATGTGAGTATTTAAGCGTCTAGAAAATGAGGACAAGTCGACGTTGCTATTACTATATTTAAAATTAACCCGTTTCAGCATGAGATTTAATAGTTGCCACGAATACATCCTTTTGATTATTACTCTATGCTCTCATTTATTAAGTTCGTTTAGTACCGTGGCATGTTTCTTTTTTGTTACCGAGCCAAAAACGTTTCGAAACCTTGACTCCGCGTGCGCGGGATAAAAGATAACACTATATGTTCTTTTTCGAATACTTTAAAAATCTAACGAGTGAAATAAACGTGTTACATTACATCTTCTGCCAACATGTCTCGTTAAATAACCAATTGTAACTTTTAGTGATTCAATATAGCTATAGATTAGTTCGATTAGTTGATTGCAGCAACAACCTCAGTCGTAACATACTCGATTATTTAAGAAACAGACATGAGATTACCGACGTAATTGACGTGTTACCGACGTTACTAACGTTACCGATAATACCGACGAATAGATATTGACATTATCAATCGATCCTCTTTTTGGTCAAAATAAAGTGTCCTTAAATTCGTATAATATTTAAATAATAGGAGGCTACGAGTATAATATATTGTAACATAATGACGAAAAACAAATAAACGACTATTTATTTACTACACCCTTTCTAAGTTCCACAAAAGTGATGATGTTAACGCGAAAAAATCCCAAATCAGACAAAAAACTTGTTGACCTTTGTCGTTCTTTATATAAACCGACATATTCTATTAATTATAACGTTGACGGCCAAAAAAGAACAATGTCCCTTCGATTTAGCAGTAGGAAGTAAATTAATATAAGATTTATTATGTTCATCTTTAGTTCTATAATTTTATTTTTATTATATCACTGAACATCCATTCATTCTCAATCATTTATAACAACATTTTTTGAATTTTATAAAGATTATTGCTTTATGTTAGGCAATAAAAATAAATTATTGTGTAAATTTATATTTTTATAAACTCAGAAGTTAATTGTTCTCCAACATAAAAGATGTTATGATAGGTCAAATGCAAACCATTAGAGGATGAACTCATATGATAATTCGTATCAATATTTAAACAAAGCGGGAAATTTTCTGCTGGTTCACATTTTTTTGACAACGGAGAGAACACGTCTCCGTGAGGACATTTGTAGAGATAGCCTAGTAGTGAACCCTTTCGATTACGTTTACATTTGAAGTATGCATTTGAACAACCTGGATGATACGGGAACGAGCCTTCGGATGGACAAAGTTGTGTAGACGGAACGGTCAACTGAAAATAAAAAATACGCATTTGCGAACCAATAACGTTATAATAAAAGTGTATACATCAGAAAAGAGATTAAATACTCACGACAGGAACTTTGTTATCCGTTGGGTTTACAAGAACGTTCTTACATCCTAACAAACGGTAATTAAGCACGTCTGCGAAAATACATTGCAAATTACCTTGATCGTAAATCATACCTTCAGGGCATGCAAACAAGGCAATATTCACGTCTAAATTACTTTTAGATGTGCACTGATAGAAAATATTACAATACTTAGGATGTCTTCGGAAACCAGTAGGACAAACAAGTGGGATCTGATCACCAGACAATTTTCCAATAGGACACATGTTATTGTCGTCTATTATATCAGACTCATCATCAATATCTGACGGATGTAATACAACATTCTTACAATTGGAATTTGATACAGCCGAAGGAGTATTGCAACTTAACAATTTTTGATCCCAAACAGTTCCATCGGGACAAACGAAATCGATTCTAGTAAATATATTGAAAAGGCCAACTCGTATACATCTGAAGAACTTAGAGCAATCATTCACATTCGGGAATAAGCCGGAAGTTGTGCATTCTGTTTTATCAATAGGAGATTCCGAAGTAGATGAAAGTATCACAGAGCTAGTTGAAGATTCTATAGTAGAAGATAAAATTTTGGGAGATGTAACAGTAATCAAGTCAGTCGAAGATTTCACAGATGTAGATGCAACGAATTCAGTCGAAGGCGTAAGTGTAGTAAGCATTGTCGTTTCGGTAAGAGCTTCAGAACTCATGTCTTTAGAAGGATTTGTTGATGGACTAATGAAGGAAGAAGATTGAGTATCAACAACTGGTGAACGTGTTGACGGCTCTGCAGGATCAGTAACAAGGTTGCTATTCGAAGATGTCGAAAGATATGTTGTTGATTCAACCGATGAAGGACCATTGCCTTGAGTATTTGTAGAGACCATTGGACTTTCAGTGTCATTATCAGTAACGGTAACAACTAGTACGTGAGTAGATGGTTGAACTGATGAAGGATTTCCAGGTTCTATTTCCGGTGTAATTGTAGAAAAATCGGCAGGTAAAGTACCAATTTGAGTACTTGTACTTGTCAATAAATCTGTAGACGGTTCAACCGATGAAGGAACAACTGTCTCTTTGTCTGCAGTACTCGTCGAGAGCTCAGGAGTTTTAGTGCTCGTACCAAATGTTAAATCTGTGGACGACTCAACGGATGATGTTCCTTTTTCTGCTGCTGTTGTAAGTGTAGAAATATCAGCTGACTCAGTTGTACCTTGAGAAATCGTACTTGTTAAGAGATCGGTGGATGGTTCAATAGATGAAGAACCGACCGTCTCTTTGTCTGCAGTACTCGTCGAGAGCTCAGGAGTTTTGGTGCTCGTACCAAATGTTAAATCTGTGGACGACTCAACTGATGAGGATGATCCTTTTTCTGCTGCAGTTGTAAGTGTAGAAATTTCAGCTGACTCAGTAGTACCTTGAGTAATCGTACTTGCCAGCAGATCGGTGGATGGTCCAATCGATGAAGAACCGAACGTCTCTTTTTCTGGTGTGCTCGTCGATAGTTCAGGAGTTTCAGAGCTCGTAGCAACTGGTAAATCTGTAGACGACTCAACGGATGAAGACGTTCCTTTTTCTGCTGCAGTTGTAAGTGTAGAAATTTCAGCTGACTCAGTTGTACCTTGAGAAATCGTACTTGTTAAGAGATCGGTGGATGGTTCAACCGATGAAGGACCGACCGTCTCTTTTTGTGGTGTACTCGTTGAGAGCTCAGGAGTTTCAGAACTCGTACCAACTGTTAAATCTGTAGACGAATCAACGGATGAGGACGTTCCTTTTTCTGCTGCTGTTGTAAGCGTAGAAATTTCAGCTGGCTCTGTTGTACCTTGAGAAATCGTACTTGTTAAGAGATCGGAGGATGGTTCAATAGATGAAGAACCGACCGTCTCTTTTTCTGGTGTGCTCGTCGATAGTTCAGGAGTTTCAGAGCTCGTAGCAACTGGTAAATCTGTAGACGACTCAACGGATGAAGACGTTCCTTTTTCTGCTGCTGTTGTCAGCGTAGAAATTTCAGCTGTCACAGTGATACCTTGAGTAATCGTACTTGCCAGCAGATCGGTGGATGGTCCAATCGATGAAGATCCGACCGTCTCTTTTTGTGGTGTACTCGTTGAGAGCTCAGGAGTATCAGAGCTCGTACCAACTGTTAAATCTGTAGACGAATCAACGGATGAGGACGTTCCTTTTTCTGCTGCTGTTGTAAGCGTAGAAATTTCAGCTGGCTCTGTTGTACCTTGAGAAATCGTACTTGTTAAGAGATCGGTGGATGGTTCAATAGATGAAGAACCGACCGTCTCTTTGTCTGCAGTACTCGTCGAGAGCTCTGGAGTTTTAGTGCTCGTAGCCACTGGTAAATCTGTAGACGACTCAACGGATGAAGACGTTCCTTTTTCTGCTGCTGTTGTAAGTGTAGAAATTTCAGCTGACTCAGTAGTACCTTGAGTAATCGTACTTGCCAGCAGATCGGTGGATGGTCCAATCGATGAAGAACCGATCGTCTCTTTTTCTGGTGTGCTCGTCGATAGTTCAGGAGTTTCAGAGCTCGTAGCAACTGGTAAATCTGTAGACGACTCAACGGATGAAGACGTTCCTTTTTCTGCTGCAGTTGTAAGTGTAGAAATTTCAGCTGACTCAGTTGTACCTTGAGAAATCGTACTTGTTAAGAGATCGGTGGATGGTTCAACCGATGAAGGACCGACCGTCTCTTTTTGTGGTGTACTCGTTGAGAGCTCAGGAGTTTCAGAACTCGTACCAACTGTTAAATCTGTAGACGAATCAACGGATGAGGACGTTCCTTTTTCTGCTGCTGTTGTAAGCGTAGAAATTTCAGCTGGCTCTGTTGTACCTTGAGAAATCGTACTTGTTAAGAGATCGGAGGATGGTTCAATAGATGAAGAACCGACCGTCTCTTTTTCTGGTGTGCTCGTCGATAGTTCAGGAGTTTCAGAGCTCGTAGCAACTGGTAAATCTGTAGACGACTCAACGGATGAAGACGTTCCTTTTTCTGCTGCTGTTGTCAGCGTAGAAATTTCAGCTGTCACAGTGATACCTTGAGTAATCGTACTTGCCAGCAGATCGGTGGATGGTCCAATCGATGAAGAACCGACCGTCTCTTTTTCTTGTGTACTCGTCGAGAGCTCAGGAGTTTTAGTGCTCGTACCAAATGTTAAATCTGTGGACGACTCAATGGATGAGGATGTTCCTTTTTCTGCTGCTGTTGTAAGCGTAGAAATTTCAGCTGGCACAGTGGCACCTTGAGTAGTCGTACTTGCCAGCAGATCGGTGGATGGTCCAATCGATGAAGAACCGACCGTCTCTTTTTCTGGTGTACTCGTTGATAGCTCAGGAGTTTCAGAGCTCGTACCAACTGTTAAATCTGTAGACGAATCAACGGATGAGGACGTTCCTTTTTCTGCTGCTGTTGTAAGCGTAGAAATTTCAGCTGGCTCTGTTGTACCTTGAGAAATCGTACTTGTTAAGAGATCGGTGGATGGTTCAATAGATGAAGAACCGATCGTCTCTTTTTCTGGTGTGCTCGTCGATAGTTCAGGAGTTACAGAGCTCGTAGCAACTGTTAAATCTGTAGACGACTCAACGGATGAAGACGTTCCTTTTTCTGCTGCTGTTGTCAGCGTAGAAATTTCAGCTGGCACAGTGGTACCTTGAGTAGTCGTACTTGCCAACAGATCGGTGGATGGTTCAACCGATGAAGGACCGACCGTCTCTTTTTCTGGTGTACTCGTTGAGAGCTCAGGAGTTTCAGAGCTCGTACCAACTGTTAAATCTGTAGACGAATCAACGGATGAGGACGTTCCTTTTTCTGCTGCTGTTGTAAGCGTAGAAATTTCAGCTGGCTCTGATGTACCTTGAGAAATCGTACTTGTTAAGATATCGGAGGATGGTTCAATGGATGAAGAACCGACCGTCTCTTTTTCTGGTGTGCTCGTGGATAGTTCAGGAGTTTCAGAGCTCGTACCAACTGTTAGATCGGTAGACGACTCAACTGATGAGGATGATCTTTTTTCTGCTGCAGTTGTAAGTGTAGAAATTTCAGCTGACTCAGTAGTACCTTGAGTAATCGTACTTGCCAGCAGATCGGTGGATGGTCCAATCGATGAAGATCCGACCGTCTCTTTTTGTGGTGTACTCGTTGAGAGCTCAGGAGTTTTAGTGCTCGTACCAAATGTTAAATCTGTGGACGACTCAACGGATGAGGATGTTCCTTTTTCTGCTGCTGTTGTAAGCGTAGAAATTTCAGCTGGCACAGTGGCACCTTGAGTAGTCGTACTTGCCAGCAGATCGGTGGATGGTCCAATCGATGAAGAACCGACCGTCTCTTTTTCTGGTGTACTCGTTGATAGCTCAGGAGTTTCAGAGCTCGTACCAACTGTTACATCTGTAGACGAATCAACGGATGAGGACGTTCCTTTTTCTGCTGCTGTTGTAAGCGTAGAAATTTCAGCTGGCTCTGTTGTACCTTGAGAAATCGTACTTGTTAAGAGATCGGTGGATGGTTCAATAGATGAAGAACCGATCGTCTCTTTTTCTGGTGTGCTCGTCGATAGTTCAGGAGTTACAGAGCTCGTAGCAACTGTTAAATCTGTAGACGACTCAACGGATGAAGACGTTCCTTTTTCTGCTGCTGTTGTCAGCGTAGAAATTTCAGCTGGCACAGTGGTACCTTGAGTAGTCGTACTTGCCAACAGATCGGTGGATGGTTCAACCGATGAAGGACCGACCGTCTCTTTTTCTGGTGTACTCGTTGAGAGCTCAGGAGTTTCAGAGCTCGTACCAACTGTTAAATCTGTAGACGAATCAACGGATGAGGACGTTCCTTTTTCTGCTGCGGTTGTAAGCGTAGAAATTTCAGCTGGCTCTGATGTACCTTGAGAAATCGTACTTGTTAAGATATCGGAGGATGGTTCAATGGATGAAGAACCGACCGTCTCTTTTTCTGGTGTGCTCGTCGATAGTTCAGGAGTTTCAGAGCTCGTACCAACTGTTAGATCGGTAGACGACTCAACTGATGAGGATGATCCTTTTTCTGCTGCAGTTGTAAGTGTAGAAATTTCAGCTGACTCAGTAGTACCTTGAGTAATCGTACTTGCCAGCAGATCGGTGGATGGTCCAATCGATGAAGATCCGACCGTCTCTTTTTGTGGTGTACTCGTTGAGAGCTCAGGAGTTTTAGTGCTCGTACCAAATGTTAAATCTGTGGACGACTCAACGGATGAGGATGTTCCTTTTTCTGCTGCTGTTGTAAGCGTAGAAATTTCAGCTGGCACAGTGGCACCTTGAGTAGTCGTACTTGCCAGCAGATCGGTGGATGGTCCAATCGATGAAGAACCGACCGTCTCTTTTTCTGGTGTACTCGTTGATAGCTCAGGAGTTTCAGAGCTCGTACCAACTGTTAAATCTGTAGACGAATCAACGGATGAGGACGTTCCTTTTTCTGCTGCTGTTGTAAGCGTAGAAATTTCAGCTGGCTCTGTTGTACCTTGAGAAATCGTACTTGTTAAGAGATCGGTGGATGGTTCAATAGATGAAGAACCGATCGTCTCTTTTTCTGGTGTGCTCGTCGATAGTTCAGGAGTTACAGAGCTCGTAGCAACCGGTAAATCTGTAGACGACTCAACGGATGGAGACGTTCCTTTTTCTGCTGCTGTTGTCAGCGTAGAAATTTCAGCTGGCTCTGTTGTACCTTGAGAAATCGTACTTGTTAAGAGATCGGTGGATGGTTCAATAGATGAAGAACCGATCGTCTCTTTTTCTGGTGTGCTCGTCGATAGTTCAGGAGTTACAGAGCTCGTAGCAACTGGTAAATCTGTAGACGACTCAACGGATGGAGACGTTCCTTTTTCTGCTGCTGTTGTCAGCGTAGAAATTTCAGCTGGCACAGTGGTACCTTGAGTAGTCGTACTTGCCAACAGATCGGTGGATGGTTCAACCGATGAAGGACCGACCGTCTCTTTTTCTGGTGTACTCGTTGAGAGCTCAGGAGTTTCAGAGCTCGTACCAACTGTTAAATCTGTAGACGAATCAACGGATGAGGACGTTCCTTTTTCTGCTGCTGTTGTAAGCGTAGAAATTTCAGCTGGCTCTGATGTACCTTGAGAAATCGTACTTGTTAAGATATCGGAGGATGGTTCAATGGATGAAGAACCGACCGTCTCTTTTTCTGGTGTGCTCGTCGATAGTTCAGGAGTTTCGGAGCTCGTAGCAACTGGTAAATCTGTAGACGACTCAACGGATGAAGACGTTCCTTTTTCTGCTGCAGTTGTAAGTGTAGAAATTTCAGCTGACTCAGTTGTACCTTGAGAAATCGTACTTGTTAAGAGATCGGTGGATGGTCCAATCGATGAAGGACCGACCGTTTGTTTTTCTGGTGTATTCGTCGAGAGATCGGGAGTTTCAGAGCTCGTACCAACTGTTAGATCGGTAGACGACTCAACTGATGAGGATGATCCTTTTTCTGCTGCTGTTGTAAGTGTAGAAATATCAGCTGACTCAGTAGTACCTTGAGTAATCGTACTTGCCAGCAGATCGGTGGATGGTCCAATCGATGAAGATCCGACCGTCTCTTTTTGTGGTGTACTCGTTGAGAGCTCAGGAGTATCAGAGCTCGTACCAACTGTTAAATCTGTAGACGAATCAACGGATGAGGACGTTCCTTTTTCTGCTGCTGTTGTAAGCGTAGAAATTTCAGCTGGCTCTGTTGTACCTTGAGAAATCGTACTTGTTAAGAGATCGGTGGATGGTTCAATAGATGAAGAACCGACCGTCTCTTTGTCTGCAGTACTCGTCGAGTGCTCTGGAGTTTTAGTGCTCGTACCAAATGTTAAATCTGTGGACGACTCAACGGATGATGTTCCTTTTTCTGCTGCTGTTGTATGCGTAGAAATTTCAGGTGGCACAGTGGCACCTTGAGTAGTCGTACTTGCCAGCAGATCGGTGGATGGTCCAATCGATGAAGAACCGACCGTCTCTTTTTCTGGTGTACTCGTTGATAGCTCAGGAGTTTCAGAGCTCGTACCAACTGTTAAATCTGTAGACGAATCAACGGATGAGGACGTTCCTTTTTCTGCTGCTGTTGTAAGCGTAGAAATTTCAGCTGGCTCTGTTGTACCTTGAGAAATCGTACTTGTTAAGAGATCGGTGGATGGTTCAATAGATGAAGAACCGATCGTCTCTTTTTCTGGTGTGCTCGTCGATAGTTCAGGAGTTTCAGAGCTCGTAGCAACTGGTAAATCTGTAGACGACTCAACGGATGAAGACGTTCCTTTTTCTGCTGCAGTTGTAAGTGTAGAAATTTCAGCTGACTCAGTTGTACCTTGAGAAATCGTACTTGTTAAGAGATCGGTGGATGGTCCAATCGATGAAGGACCGACCGTTTGTTTTTCTGGTGTATTCGTCGAGAGATCGGGAGTTTCAGAGCTCGTACCAACTGTTAGATCGGTAGACGACTCAACTGATGAGGATGATCCTTTTTCTGATGCTGTTGTAAGTGTAGAAATTTCAGCTGACTCAGTAGTACCTTGAGTAATGGTACTTGCCAGCAGATCGGTGGATGGTCCAATCGATGAAGATCCGACCGTCTCTTTTTGTGGTGTACTCGTTGAGAGCTCAGGAGTATCAGAGCTCGTACCAACTGTTAAATCTGTAGACGAATCAACGGATGAGGACGTTCCTTTTTCTGCTGCTGTTGTAAGCGTAGAAATTTCAGCTGGCTCTGTTGTACCTTGAGAAATCGTACTTGTTAAGAGATCGGTGGATGGTTCAATAGATGAAGAACCGACCGTCTCTTTGTCTGCAGTACTCGTCGAGAGCTCTGGAGTTTTAGTGCTCGTAGCCACTGGTAAATCTGTAGACGACTCAACGGATGAAGACGTTCCTTTTTCTGCTGCTGTTGTCAGCGTAGAAATTTCAGCTGGCACAGTGGTACCTTGAGTAGTCGTACTTGCCAACAGATCGGTGGATGGTTCAACCGATGAAGGACCGACCGTCTCTTTTTCTGGTGCACTCGTTGAGAGCTCAGGAGTTTCAGAGCTCTTACCAACTGTTAAATCTGTAGACGACTCAACGGATGAAGACGTTCCTTTTTCTGCTGCAGTTGTAAGTGTAGAAATTTCAGCTGACTCAGTTGTACCTTGAGAAATCGTACTTGTTAAGAGATCGGTGGATGGTCCAATCGATGAAGGACCGACCGTTTGTTTTTCTGGTGTATTCGTCGAGAGATCGGGAGTTTCAGAGCTCGTACCAACTGTTAGATCGGTAGACGACTCAACTGATGAGGATGATCCTTTTTCTGATGCTGTTGTAAGTGTAGAAATTTCAGCTGACTCAGTAGTACCTTGAGTAATCGTACTTGCCAGCAGATCGGTGGATGGTCCAATCGATGAAGATCCGACCGTCTCTTTTTGTGGTGTACTCGTTGAGAGCTCAGGAGTATCAGAGCTCGTACCAACTGTTAAATCTGTAGACGAATCAACGGATGAGGACGTTCCTTTTTCTGCTGCTGTTGTAAGCGTAGAAATTTCAGCTGGCTCTGTTGTACCTTGAGAAATCGTACTTGTTAAGAGATCGGTGGATGGTTCAATAGATGAAGAACCGACCGTCTCTTTGTCTGCAGTACTCGTCGAGAGCTCTGGAGTTTTAGTGCTCGTAGCCACTGGTAAATCTGTTGACGACTCAACGGATGAAGACGTTCCTTTTTCTGCTGCTGTTGTCAGCGTAGAAATTTCAGCTGGCACAGTGGTACCTTGAGTAGTCGTACTTGCCAACAGATCGGTGGATGGTTCAACCGATGAAGGACCGACCGTCTCTTTTTCTGGTGCACTCGTTGAGAGCTCAGGAGTTTCAGAGCTCTTACCAACTGTTAAATCTGTAGACGAATCAACTGATGAAGATGATCCTTTTTCTGCTGCAGTTGTAAGTGTAGAAATTTCAGCTGACTCAGTAGTACCTTGAGTAATCGTACTTGCCAGCAGATCGGTGGATGGTCCAATCGATGAAGATCCGACCGTCTCTTTTTGTGGTGTACTCGTTGAGAGCTCAGGAGTTTCAGAGCTCGTAGCAACTGTTAAATCTGTAGACGACTCAACGGATGAGGACCTTCCTTTTTCTGCTGCTGTTGTAAGTGTAGAAATTTCAGCTGACTCAGTTGTACCTTGAGAAATCGTACTTGTTAAGAGATCTGTGGATGGTTCAATCGATGAAGAACCGATTTCTGGTGTACTTGTCGAAAGCTGAGGAGTTGCAGTGTTTGTAGCAACCGATAAATTTGTAGACGCTTGAACGGATGAGGACGTTCCTGTTTTTGTTTCTGTTGTAAATGTAGAGATTTCATCTGGCTCAGTGATAGCTTGAGTAATTGTACTTTTGAATAGGTCGGTGGATGCCTTAACCGATGTAGAACCGACTGTCTCTTTATCTGCTGTACTCGTCGAAATCTGTTGAATTTTAGTGCTTGTCCCAACTGTTAGATCTGTAGACGCGGATGTAGTTGTGGTATGTTCTGTTGCTGGAGTATGTGTAGACAGCTCAGTTGTTACAGTGCCAGCTGATTTACTAGTACTTGTCAATAGATCGGTGGATGGTTCAGTAGATGTAGAGCTAACTATTTTATTGGCTGTTGTATTCGAGTTTTTTTGAGGGTCCGTGACAATTATTGTATTTGTAACAACAATTATGTGAGTAGATGGTTTAACAGATGTAGTCTTTTCAGTAGCTGTTATTGGTGTGCTTGTCGTATGCTCCACCGTTTCAGTATCAGTATGTTTAATTGTACTTTTCAATAGTTCTGTCGATGGTTCTACCGATGTGTGTCCTTCCGTCTCCTTGTGCGTTGTACTCGTGGAAATCTCTGGAGTAGTTGTTATAATTGCTGGTGTTTGAGTAACAGTTGCAGTAGTCAAACCTGTTGATAAATTTTTTTTTTTAGTTTAATTGGTGAAAAGAAGCAGTTTCAGTTGCTGAAGAATTTGTTGATTGATCTACAGTCATAGCAAGTATGAACTTTTATTTGTTGGTAAATCTGTCGATTGTTCAACCGATGAAGAGGTAAGATTTTCAGTTATTGGCGTACGTGTAGAATGCTCAGCTGTCTCGATAACATGTTTAGTACTTGTATTAGTTGGTTTAACTGGTGGGAAAGATTTATTGGGTGTTTCACCATTTTAATGAATCTCTTACGTATGTTTAATAAATATCTAAATTTAGGCAATTCTTGTCTTCTTTAGAAACAGAGATCAAATAGTATATTTTTACTGTATATTCATTTACCAATCTTATCTCGAAACTTTTGATTGTCATTTTTCCCTTGAATATACGTTTACCAAATAGTTATCAGATGTTAAATACATATAGTTGCTTCGTACATGATTCAAAGTTTAAAATTGTTTACGTAAATATCGAAGTCTTGATTAGTCTGGAATCTTCCGTCATTTTTATTGTATGAGCAACAATAAACCCCTTGTGGTGTTATCTGAAATCCTCCGAATCGTTTAGAATCTGTATCATAAATTAAAAATGATTCCGATTTTAGAGCTCTTAAATGTCTTGATAATTTTCTAGCCTTTTGTCACTTTGGTTGTACCAGCGACAGTAGATTATTTTTGCGTGTGATATATCAAATCTTATACCGCTACATTTTAATTTTTTGTTTAATAACAAAAATTTTATTAAAAATGATAGTGTTATGTATTAAACCTCTTTCGGTACTTACTCTAAATTATTTAAATAATCGAATACTACTCATTGTAACTCGAAATTCGATCTAAGTATCCGGATACTTGGAATTGAATTTAAGTATTAAGTACACGGTGTCGAATCTTTTATCACGATGACTCAAATATAAAGTTCTTCTCGTTTGAATTCTAATTAACCTTTGGACATACGAAAACGTTCGGGATATGTCATTTATTGTATTATTAATAATGACATTTGTCACATATATTTTAAAAATGTAAGAGCCAACTTCAATGATTGTTTCTTAATATTATCGTGACGGTAATAAATTTATTTTTTCTATTTTATAGTAAAATTCTTAAATCTATCCAAAGAGTCTATCTTAGAATTTTAATCGCCGAAATTACGATACAGATTCGCAGCAATTCGAAGTGACAAAAAAGGCTCTCAAGGCTTATCAAGATTCCTAAATTTGTTTAAGTTTCAAATCGGATTCAAAGTGATTCGAAATGTAATATCACATATACGATGTAGATTCGAAGCGGTACGAAAAGTTTCAGATCCCATCACTAGTCGCGAGTATAAATAGTTTATATATCATTATTTTACGTTCTTTATTTTACCTGTAGTATATGAGCCACAACGAGAGTTTCGTACTTTTCCAGGATGGCTGCAGGTTTGCTTTTCTCGATCCCATATTGTATCGCCTTCGCATACCATTTCAAAGACATCAAATATACCATTGATTCGCGCAAGACATATGTAATATTTTGAACAGTCCGTAGGATGTTCTATGTAACCACTTTTAATACACTCTACTTTTGTTGGTATCGTCGGTCTACTCGATTTAGTAGTTTTCACAGTCCTTTCAGTTCTGTGTGCAATCGTTGTACTAGTTTTGTGTGAGGGTACTTTAGTTATTTTAGATGGAACATTATCTAAAAAATATTACGAATGTTATAAGCAAGATGGACTTTTAGTATTAACACCGATACTCATTTTATCGACGCTCGTTTTATTCATTGCTTTTACCCAGAAGGACGGACAGTTTCTTTTTTCTTTTTTTTTTTTTTTTTTTTTTTTATAGCAAAGGAATATTCTCTTACTTGTAGTCGGCGGCGGTGTCGTTACGATTACCTTCCCACCGCATTCTAGTCTTCCACTTTCGATAGGTAAAGTACATTTGCCTGAATCTTTCGAAAAGACAAGTCCTTTTTTGCATCCATGAATTAAACGACGGTAACGCCCATGTTTGTTTAAACTACACTCATAGAAATATTTGCAATTGATAGGATGAGCAAAGTTACCCACTTCCACGCATTTGAACAAGTGGAAGGTATAAGTTTCCTTTTCAAGTCCTACAAAAGTGTTTCGATAAAATAATTAATCGTATAAAAAATTTGTTCACGATAAAAATTTAACTCCATTACCGTGTTCCAATGGAAATGTTTCAGACGTATCGTCAGATAATTTAGGAAAACCATAAGCGAACGTTATAAAAGTAATTATAAGGCAGATGATCCTCCACATCGCAGTTATTTGTTTTGTCTCAATGATAGACAAAAACCGAAAAGACGAAACGAAAGCATTCACCTAAAGTGCGTATATTCGACTGTTACCCTTGCTCTTCTTCAATAGAATGATACTCTAACTGTACTGTGCGATGTAAAAATTAATCAAACAAGTATATATGTATATATGTCTACATATATATATATATATATATACTTTTGAGCAGTTAAGTCGTCTTGACTGTTCGCCATATCAGTAAATCAACAAAGAAGACTTTCCAATCGAATACATTCAAAAAAGAAATCGATTCGTCAAGAATCAAGTCATGAATAACGATCGAAGCTAGTTATAATATTATAATGAATGGATTTAACGTTCTAGACAAGTCGAAGGGAGAAGGGAACAGAGTAAGAGGGCAAAAAATAATCAATTAATTAATCTCAATTGTTTCTTCGACAATTTACATTATAGAGTTTATTTAATTAATGTCGATAATCTTAATCCTTGTAATTTCCGATGGTCCCAGTAAGATGCCATTGTTCCGACGATATTCATCTCATTTATTTAACTTTTGACGGTCCACGATTTTTTGTGCCTCAATCTGAAAAATAATATTTGCAATCGCCTTGAGATTACGCAAGAGACACATCGTATTTCAAGTACCTACCTGAATAAAATTATACAAATTGAGTAATTGTTCCAAGGATGGTCTGCCCTGTTGCAGTAAGCACCTCGGATTATTCGTATTGCTAGTTGGAATATTCTGACTTCTTTTACCCCAGCCCGTAGAAAAATTCACTTGCCCTTCTGTCTCGTGAAGATAAGTCAAAAGAATCAAAGAAATGAGCAGTATTGAGGTGACAACGTTCGATCGGTTCTTGGGATACCTAAAAATATATTTTCACGTTCGTCTGATAAGTAAAGGCTTTTTGATTCTTAAGTAAATGATATACTATGACTTGATCTTTCTTTGAAATGTAAACGAATATTAAATTTCAACATTTGCATTTGATTATGACTCTTACACACACATGTATGAAATTATTTTCACGCAGAATAATTATTCGAAAACGGAAAGAAAGAAAGAAAAAAAAAAAGAAAAAGAAAAAGAAAAAAGAAATCAAAATCTTAAAATCAACTTTTAACTTGAAACTCACATCTCGAATCCGTGTCGATACCTTCTCGATATTGTTTTAAAGGACAGCTTCCTTCGTGACAGAATCGAACATACGTTTGAGAGCAACGGAACGTATAATTGCTCTTTTTATACCCCTTTGCGTCTTACAATGTCCTTCGTTTACGTCACGATCCCACCCCTAACGTACAACTAATTTCAATGTACGAAGTGAGAAGACCGTAAGATCGACCCCCATTGTCGTTCTTTGTGCAATACCAACAAATATATTGCGAATGATATTCGATCGAATATAAGCTCTTTGTTTTTTTTATTGTTTCGATACTTTGTGATTTATATGTAATAATTAAAAAAAAAAAAATAAAAAAATAAAAAGGAAGAAAAACATTAATTTTACGACCATCGTTGAGATTATTTCCAATTCTAAGTAATCGTGCGTAATTGCTTTTAGGATTATGTAATTTAGAGAGGTGTTACATTATGTTGACAAAAATAATTTTATCTTTATCGACGGCTGTGCAAACGTAAGTCGACGATCAATACCGGAAAATAATATATTACTACGCAAAATAAATTTTGCCTTAAGTAAGATGGCATGTATTTTGTTAGTATATAATTTTATTCTATCTTTATTTTATTTTTATTTTCCAATATTTATTAGCTAAAAAAAAAAAAAATGTCAATTGTAATGCTTGTAGGTCGAGAGAAATGAAATGTTGCAATTTCTTGATCGATTATTGCAGCAACGTTAAAAAAGTCTACAGGCTTCTTATCAATTTGTTACTTATCGTAGCAGCTGGATACAATTGGTCGTCTTAATGAATTCTTTTTTTTTCCTTCGATCGTGCATATTCCGTTCAAACAAGATAAGTACATTTAAATAATTCAAAATGTTTGACATTGTAATAAAAGGTAATTATTGTAAAAAGAAAGACATTTGAATGAGATTAATTTGAATATACTTAAAACGTTTTATTCGAGAAATCATTTCGTGCTGTTCAATCATCAACGATGGCAGTAATAAGTATGGCTAGATAAAGAAGAAAATAAAAAGGAACAAAAAAAATAGGCTAGAGGACGACAATCGTCGAGATAGGTGCGAAAGTTATGTGAAAAACGTTGGCGAAAACAGAGCTAAAAATGTATGCAAGAAACGGTAGGCTTTTATTACGCTCGAATCAACTTATAATGTAGATATATTTATATACAGATATATAAATACACAATAGGTAGGCTAACAACTGTAGGAAAAAATTAATATAATTTAAAAAAATAATTTTAATATAAAATTGAGTAAATATATCATTACATAATCATAATTACATTCCTATTACACGCGATACATAGATACATACATACGTATTATAACTACATAATTATATATTTAGTCTATTTTACAACACAATTATTTTGATAAATTATATTTATACTCTCCTTTAGTCGTTTAGGCTTACCTATTTCGTATTTCATTCTGAAGTATCAGTATCAGCGTTAGTAATCGCTGAAAGTTCGAAGTAAGGATTTCTATCGCTGAAAAGACATTCTTTTTCGTATCGAGAAATCGAAACCTGAAAATTGCACAATATGATGCCATCGGTCCGTCAAATAAAAGATCTATTATATCATTGTGAAAGAATCGAGGCAACGATTACTAAATAAATAGACAATGACACATCAGTTATTCGCGCGCGCGTGTGCGCGCGCGCGAATGTGTGTGTGTGTATGTGTGCGCGCGCGCGAATGCGGATGATATGCGTGAATGAAAAAATGTTACGATTAGATCTTTTATTCGATTGCCACGTCAGCGAGTTATATTACGTCATCTCAAATTAATTTCTCGGCACAAAAAATATTCGTCCCAAAGATAGGAACCCAGTTCTTACTTCAAGCTTACATGTCTGGTGAATGATTTCCCTTAAACTAATGTCACGCTGGGCACAACAGCGTTAATGGAACTGGAAAAAGAATCTATTGTGTCCAGCATGACAATGGACTGTAAAGGGTTAAGTATTCATAAAAGTCTATCGAGTGCGTCCGCTGTTCAACACCAGCTTTCACTTTCACGTTCACCTACGCCGTCGCTCTCTTCATCACTAGATTCTTCTCCATACATGTCGGCGAGTTTTCTAAATCTTGGTCCGAAATTTGATAAATAATTGAAATTGAGATCTCCGTCGTCGGTACCTGTTAGCGTAAGATAAATAAAATATATTATTAATCATATATTGAAGAGCGATTATGTATGTATATTTATATATATACATACATATATATAAATAAATAATGATACATACATGAAGCTAACGACGATAACGAGCCGTCAGAATTTCCTTCACCCTCGTAAGCATAATGCCTAACATCGTCGAACGGATTCGTATCGGGATCTTTATCGCAGCTTTCCTTCTTGCCATCTAGGAAACCACAGATATCTGGTACCTCGTCAGGAGCTAAACATTACAATGGTCATTTTTCTCCGCACAACGTCGTTGCCAAAATATACGAAATATTTAATCCGATTTCTATTTATGTTTTTTTTATTTTTTTATTTTTTTTTTGTTACCTCTACCCTGAAGACCAACGGGTGCTATCTTAGATTCTATCGGTGGCGCATCGTAGATAGCTCTTAAAACGTTCAAGTCGTAGCCGGTGTCAACCTCACCACCACCTTCATCTTCATAGTTAATTATGTTATCTCTTATATCATCCATATCTTTGTAGAGGTCATCAGTCTTTCTTCTGCGGACTACTACCGCTAATAACAATATCAATAGTATTGCTACACAAACTAGGATTGCAACTAAGAAGTTGGTGTCGATGCCAAATGACACAGCTTTCGCCATTCCATGATCACAACCTGGATCTATATTTCTTGATAATGCTGGCATTCCTAAATTATATGTCTACGAGAAGAAAAAATTTTTAACAATAACATGATCGATTATAAATCTCTATACTTTTGATTTTTTTTTTTTTCTTGTATTGCCGATATGGAAGATAACTTACATTTCCATTTATGGTCATATTTCTAATACAGCCGACAAAGCCTTTTTCGGTAGGTTTGTGATGCCACCCCAAGTTCTTTGCTAAATACGCTAGATTCGTTAATGTACCGCCTACTTGCATCGGACTATTTACATTAAGGAACTCATTGGAACCTTCTGGCGCAGTCAAACTCATGCAAGCTGATATGCCGCAATTATCTACTTTCATTTCAATCGACTATAACAAAAGAGTTTATTATTATCGTTTGAAAAACGAACCGTTTCGGTATGATTTGAAATTAAACCAATTAAAAATTATATCCACTCACTGTCTTAGTCCAATAAACATCTATCCTATGACTCTTGCCGTCGGTTAATTTAATTTGTTTCTGATTTAATCTAATAGTGCCCGTACCATAATCAACATAGAGCACCGCGAAACCGTGTTGTATTTCTAGAGCCATAAAATCTTGAACTCCTAATTTTGGACTGTAGATCATCGGACCGAAATAAAATATGAGACCACTTTCGACTTCCGGTGTGATCTCCAAACCTATGAAAAAGAAAAGAAAAGAAAAAAAAAACAAAACGTGTATGTAGAGAGCACAACGATTTATCGTACGTAAGATTGATCGTGCTTTCGGTAAATTTTTACCTAAGTGCGAGTCGTCACAGGCTTGACCAGGTGGCGGCATTATGGCCCAGCCATCACCATGGAAACCTATACCTAACAATTCACACCGTGGACCCTCTAATCCTGGAGGACACTCGCATCTATCAGTTAATGGTGTACCGCCGTTTAAACAGACGATAGGTTCAGCGACATGACAAGTACACTGTGGTTCGATAATGGCACTGACACCAACGAAGGAACTGGTGTTCGTATAAACCGGAGAAGGAACGTTACTGGCATTCAGGAAACTTCGACAAGAATTGTTACAATGAACTTTTTCGTATAGACACTCGTCGATATTCACCATCAATATATCTGCCTTTACCGCACGTTCAATGTCCGTAGAGTGTTGTGACATGATAGTGTTTAATTTTTCGGAAGCATAATAAGGGCTACCATGCGCTGAAAATCTAACATCCAAGTAAGTCTTGTTGTGATAAGGAGAATGAAGAACGGTGAAAACATCAACATTGTCTATCGACGTATTCAACATGTAGGCTATCTTCTCCTGAAAGATATCCTTTTTACTGACACCATTTTGATCCGGTTCAACGAACTCCTCCGCGGTTATACCAGAGAAACGTACGGATCCGGATCTAATAACTGCCTCCTCGGGAATCTCTTTTACCGTAACGTTAACATAAGCGTACACCTGATGACGAGGAATTTTAGGAAACCTCTCTTCCGTAACGAGGAACTTCATGTAAAATGTATCGTTCGATGTACCAGAAAGGAGAGTTATCATACCGGTATCTTCATCTAATTCAAAACCTTCGTGTGTCGAAGATGCCCAAGAAAAATGTTTATCGGGTAAATCCCAATCGTCGGAATCCTTGACGTAAACTCGTCCGATCTTAGTGTCAGGCGCATCACCTTTATAAATGTAAACGAATATAGAACTCGAACCCTCTTCCATAGGATTGTCATTCTCATCGCCGATAATGACCGTCAAGGTAGAAGTTCCAGTCATCGGTGGTTTTCCATTGTCCTTTATAGCTATTGGAATGTTGTAACTTTTCCGTTCCTCACGATCGAAAATGACCCGAGCATAAAGGTCCTTGTCACGAATTTCAAAATTGGATAAAATCTCTTTGTCCGCGGTCTCGTCGATCCAAAACTCAAATGGCGGTCCATTGTCATCGGAATCTCTGTCCCGAGCTTTCAAATCGGTTATTCTATTGGGTCGTTTATTTTCACCCCAGACTACGTGTGTCATGTCGAGATAGGGGGCGTTGTCATTTATGTCGATTAAAGTTATGTTTACGGTAGCTAATTCTCGTAGAGCCGTCGGGGAGTCGTCCTCGTCACGTGCCATCACCATCACCTGAACAAATAATAAAGAAGAGGGAGAGCATGATGAATTATGAAAAAAACAATGAAATAGACTTACGAATGAAATTTATATATCGTCAGAAATTTACCGTCCATACGGGATAACCGAAAGGTGGGTCTCGATCTAGGGGTTTCTTCAGTGTAATACAACCAGATTTATTGATACTTAGCAGGGGCTTTTGATCGTCCTTTAAAATGAAATAAGTTATGTGTTGATCGGCGTTTCTATCCTTTATATCTGGATCGTAGGCGACCACGGTCGTGATGCAACCTGTAAACAAATACAGGAATCGATGAACAAATATTAACGAGCAAATAAAATTCTTACTCACCGTCGACCAATTTTTCCTCCTCGATCGTCGGATTGGTCTCGAAATCTTCGAAAACCGGTGGATTATCGTTCACGTTTTCAATAAAGATTTTAACGTTCGCGGTATCATTGTAAACGCCATCGAACGCTCTCACGGTTAGATTATATTCCGTGATTTTTTCGTAATCCAACGGATTGTTAACACGGATCTTCCCGGTAGTACTTTCAATGTAAAAGCTATAATTGGTGTTACCCTGGATGATACTGTACGTAACGGGACTGGCAGTATCGGCGTCCAAAGCTTTTACCTCGATCACTACGGAATTTATATTGGCGTTTTCTAAAATGGCATTGGCAGTGTAAACGGCTTGCGTAAAATGTGGCGCATTGTCGTTTTTATCAGCTATCTCGATACGAAACAACTGTTGCACTTTGTTGTGTTCTCCGGTGTTGTATAAGGCGCTAGGTGAATTATCAGTTGCGGTAATCCAAACGCTGTAAGTACTTTGGGTCTCTCTATCGAAGGTCGTTCGGGTCGTTATATTCCCGGTATACTTGTCGATCGCGAATAGATCCTTGAAATCGTTTAGCTCGTAGGTGACCTAAACAAAAGAAAAAAAAAAACAAACAAACAAACAATAAGATCAAATAAATAATAAGAGATTGAAAATGTACGAAGGAGATGCGAAATTACGCGTTAAAACAAACGTTATTTGAAGATAGTATTGTCTCGGAAGAGAGATAGCGCGTTTACCTTGTTATGAGCCGAGGTACCATCGGCGTCGATGGCTCGTACTTGCATAACGGGAACTCCTGGTGGTTCATTTTCAAGAACGCTACCTTTTGTGAGCTCTCGAAAGGCCGGTACATTGTCATTCACGTCGAGAACCTCTATGTCTATCACCGTTTCGGCGGCCAAGTCGTAATTGTTCCACGCTCGAACTATCAACGAGTATACCTTGTTACTTTCATAGTCTAGATGCTTCGTTAATTTTATGTCAGCTGTGTTCTTCGTCGACTCGAGACTGAAATATACAGATAGAAATAGAGATAAAGCGTAAATATCTATCGTGAACATTGTTCGTAATCGTGAGAAACGCGTATAGGTTATATATGAACAACGCATTAAAAATGATAACGTCGTCTCATCGATCGTTCCTTACCGGAAGGTGCTATCCTTGTTCGTTTGTTCCGTTTTACCAGGTACAAGGACGAATTGAAGATCCGGATTGTCGTCGATGTTCGAGACAGCTTGGAGGCGTACAATGCTAGCACCAAAATCACTGAAATTTTCCAAGAGCTTGATCGGTTCCATCGGCCTTGGTAGAAAAACGGGCGCCTTTTTGTGCGACTCGACTACACGAATATCTAAACTGATAATACTCGACTTTGGATTTTCACCTTGATCTTCTGCGGTGGCTGTCATCGAAAACGTGTAATCTGGGTTTTTCTAAAAAAAAAAAAAAAAAGAAATGTATCATTTCATTCGTTAATATCGGCGAGTAAACAAAAAAAAAATAAAATAAAATAAAATAAAAAGAAAAAAGAAGAAGATATAAAGAAAGAAATGTATCTTGGCATTAGTTTGGGCGAAGAAATTTTATTTTCCTTTACGATATATATCATCGTATCCATAATAGTTTAGCCAATACGCTTACGTCTATGGTTTTGTTGAGATATATAACGCCGGTGTTGCGATCGATCCTGAAGTAAACACCGTCGTCAGGTTTGCTCGGTGAGAGGCTATAACGAACGACGGAATTGTTACCATCGTCGATGTCGGTCGCAGAGACTCTCATGACCTCGCGATTCAACGGCAGATCCTGTGGCACCGATTCCTTGTATGCCTGCGATAAGGTTAAAAGAATACAGATGATATCGTTCGGGTTATTAAAATTTAACGAAGGAATACGAGTGTCGCATGCGAATCATAAATGAATCATGCGCGTATAAGTTCATTGCCATTGCAAGAAAGAGAGAGAGAGAGAGAGAGAGAGAGAGAGAGAGAGAGAGAGAGAGAAAGAGAAAAAAAAAGACACAGAAGACGACATCCATATACGGTAGAACATTGACGACAACTTCGATACGAGCTTCGAAAAAGATGCTTTCACGAGGATAAGAAAAAAATTTCTTCCTTTCATTTTAACATGCGATTAAATTATTCTTATTTTCCTCGTCAAAGAGCTTTCCTTTATATGTCATGGATCCACCCTTTGACACGGAATTCTTCGAGAATCTCGTGATCGAGAAGCTCTTCGAAGGAAATATTTCATAGTACGAGAAGTATGAAAAGACGTGCGTGCCTAAAGGTACAAAGAAACAGACAAAGAGAGACAGAAAAGGAGTAAGATAAAAAAAAAAAAAGAAAAAAGAAAAAAGAGGTCAGAGAAACATATACATTCGTTTACGTCATTCGACAAAAATCCCATTCACACCGGAATTTCGAAACCAACCTTCCACACATATCCACGGTAGACCTAGATTCGGAAAGAGAAGAAAAATCGAGCAAAAATGTTGTTAGTAAGGCGTTATCGGATGAGATGATGAGTGACAGATTTGTTAGTAAAGAAATAATAGGGAAGACTCTCGTCGACGGAACGCGAACATCAATTTTGTGATATAACTTTAAAAGTGACATTCGTGATACAATGTTCGGTATCGAAATTAATCTATTCTTTGAACGATAATCTCGAGGGATTACAATCTATACGAACGTGTAGATTTCAAAGTAAAGTTATTAACTTTACAAAAGGATTAGATATTATTTTTTATTTTTCTTTTCTTTTCTTTTTTTTTTTTTTTTTCGTAAAAGATTCAATACCTTTTATAACAAACAAAAAAAAAAAAAAGAAAGAAAGGAAGTCAAGAGAATTCTTGCGTTCCCTGAACGAGTTCAGATACAGGAGAGTCAGGTTAATAGACTGGGAGCAATTTTCTCAGTCACGCACCACTTTGTCGAACACCGGTTGGTTGTCATTGACGTCTTCGATTGTGACCTTGAAGGTACAGCCATCATCAAGCTGGGGCATTCCATTATCGGTTGCAAGGACGGTAAGATAAACCTCCTTTTCACGTGCCGGTTCGTCCCTGTCCAAGATTTGAGTGGTTCTGATCAATCCTGTCGTATTGTTGATCTCGAACTTCAATCTCTCGTTGTGAGCCGTGACGAGGGCGTACGTAATCGTACCTGAAGAGAGAACAGATAAAGAAAAGAATATCCTCATTTTCTGTATGTGACGATCTAGTCGAAGAAAATAAGTCTCCTATATAACACGAAATTGAATCCTTTCATTATTTACCTCCTTCATCCGGTGGGTCTTGATCCTCGGCGTGTACCTGAATGACCACTGTACCTGCTGGTTCTTCTTCTTTTACAACGGCAGCGTACATCGAACAATTGGTGAACATAGGCTTGTGATTGTGATTTTTTCCTTGTTGTTGCACCTGCCGATGGAAAATAAGAAAGAATAAGTAAAGATAATTAATGCGCGCGTGTATCCCCGGCAATAGACATACGTTCGTTATCGAACAAGTTTTTAGCATAGTCTGATTGGGCATAATGACGAATAAAAGAACGATTACGAATGTGAGATGGTGTGATCAAAGATGGGATTTGAAATACTTCGAAAGTTATACAAAGCATGGATTTCTTGTTAAGTTTTGAGTCTTTTGTCACTTTCGTTGTTCCATCGATGACGGTGAACTCAAGATGAGACACTTCGAACTGCTTCTGTATCGTAACTTCGAACATGATTCGAAACCTATAACTTTTGAAAGTTTTGATCGTTATAGGTTTAAAATCTTGAGAGTTTTGATAGGTTTTAGAAGCTTTAATGAGTATTCAATATCATACAAGCTTTTTGATTTCCTTTTGTTCGAGCAGTATCAATGACACAAAATATCGAACGAACTCACAAAAGTTCCAATTATCATAAATACATTTAATTACTTTTATTCGTTTGTATATCATATAAAGTACGATGTTACGAATATTGATATGTAGGGAATGAAGAAAAATAAAATAAAGCGGAAAAAAAAGAAAATGAATTCATCGTGGTTACGATAATTTTAAGAAACGATCGTTGAAGGTGATCCTTTTATTTTTTATAAATATGTGCAAAATGTCATTAATAATAATATGACGTAATAAACTAATGATGTATACCAAACGTCTTTCTTTGATTATGCTAAGCGGTTCATTAGAATCCAAATTAGGAGAGAGAGAGAGAGAGAGAGAGAGAGAGAGAGAGAGAGAGAGCTTTATATTTGATAAAATATCCGAAAATTGAGTACTCAAATATTCAAATTGAAGTCGGAGTATCCAATTATTAAGATTTGGATACCGACTCGAATTTCGAGTTGTAATGAGTAATTCGAATATACGTACGGTAAGAGTTTTAATCACGGTACCAGAAGAATTTGATTGAAATATAACATTTTGGATATCAAATCTTGTTACTAAATAAAAAAAATGTAGCGGTATAAGGATTCGATACATTATGTACAAGAAAGGAGTTTGTTTTTCGTTCGTATAACGAAACTAATGAAGGATTACAAGACTTACATATAACAGACTTCGAAACAACGTTAAAGCTTCGAAACAAAATCTTCGTCGAGGTTGTTGATATATATTTCTTTTTTCTTTTTATTCGAAGCGACCGAAGCGTTTCAAATCCCATCATGTATATGTATATGCGTGTGCGTGCGCGCGCGCGTGTGTGTGTGGTGTGTATAGATACATACATATTATATACATACGCATACATATGCATATCTATTTTGAATAAAATCTTAAATATCATATTAAATAGAATCAAAGAAAGATCTGTTAAATATTTAAAATGGACTAAGCATATGAGAATAATAAAAATGAAGATGTATAAGAAAGGCGACGAAAGTGTAATGAAAGAAAGAAAAGGGAAAAAAAGAAAAGCGGGGGGGAGGAAAAAGAATAACAAGGAAGTTTCTCGTTCGACGGAAGGACAAAAGCCGAGATTAATCGGCCAAGTTTTTCGGACCTACCGCAATAAGACGCCTCATAAATTAAAGTGCTCTACGCGCTTATAAACCGCGCGCCATTAATCACGATTCCGAATCTCTCTCACTCTCTCTCTCTCTCTCTCTCTCTCTCTCTCTCTCTCTTTCTCTCTCTCCCTCCCTCTTTCTCTCTTTCTATCGAGCGCACTCACGCGGCACTGTGCACCGATTACGTCGTGTTTTCTCGCTCGACGATGCAAAATTAAAGGCAACCCAAGGGGGAAGGCACAATGGGGGTGGAGATAAAATATGAAAGGAGAATAGTTCGATGGGACGAGATCGAAGTAACGATCGGCGATCCGGCAAGTCCATTGGATTTATTACTTCTTTTCTTTGTTTGTTTTACAAGTGTGTGACCATTGGGTATTACTAACATTTCTCTCTTTCATTCTCTCTCTCTCTCTCTCTTTTTTTTTCATTCATATATATTTTTGTTTCGTATCTCTTTCCTTCTCCCTTTCTTTTTTCTAATTGATATTTTAATTCAATTTAAAATCAATATTTTAGCCGATAACCTCGCCCGACCGTTAACAATGGGACCTAACTTACCGACACGTTGAAGTTACACCGACTGGAACGTTCGAAAAAGAATCCTTTAGAAGCATTCTTTTTATCAACGAAATTACAAAAAGAGCCACGAGAAGCGTGCATGTTATCTCGATCGGATGGGTAAGAGAATGGTCGGGAGATGTTTCTGGATATAGAAGGGCGCCAACGGAATTAACTATAATTGGGAAAGCGTGTTGAGCCGGTGAGATGCACTTTCCGATAAAACGATGAGATCGAGGCACGATCTCTCGTAGAAAGACGGGGGCAGGGCGAGGGGTGGGAGGAGGAGGGGGGAGGGTAGCGGCTGGGGGGAGGGGGAGAAAAATAGAAAGCCTTTTCTCGAGATAAGAGGAGTTCAAGATGGTGAAAAATTTCGGACGAAATTGAAGAAAAAAGAAGGAGGGAATGAAGGAAGGAAGGAAAAAAGAAAAAGGATGATGGAAAGAATGAAGAAAACTAAATAAATGTTTTACCATGGATAACCCCACGAAATGTAGTTCTTTAAAAATAAGGAACAATTCGATCTCTCGCGATAGAGAAGAACGAGGAAGCTGCAGTGAGAGGAGGGAGAGGGGGGGAGAGAGAGAGAGAGAGAGAGAGAGAGAGAGAGAGAGAGAGAGAGAGAGAGAGAGAGAGAGAGAGAAAGAGCTGTCTCGTAACAGGCGTGATGGTGCTTGTAAATATTTGACATCTCGCGAAAATCAACGATAGGATAAATCCATTATCTCGCCTGGAAGAGGTTCCGTTGGAACGTGAGAGAAAGGAAGAGAAAAAGAAAGAGGGGGAGAGAGAGAGATTCACTTCGTTTTAAGAAGAATGAGATAGCGGTAAACGAGAAAGCTGCGAGACATCGGAAAGAAAAGCTTCGGAAGGGAAAGAAAAAAGAGAGAGAGAGAGAGAGAGAGAGAGAGAAAGAAAAAAGAACAAAAAAAAAGTGTGTGTGAGAGAGTGTGTGTGTGAGAGAATGAGTGAGTGATAAGGAAGGAAAAATCGAATCAAGAACGAATGGAAAATGCACTCACCACTAATTCCTCTTCCTCGCTTAGGAACAGCGATCTCACGTCCAGGTGCCTCGAGTGTCTCAATCTCGTTGCATCGGCTGTAACATAAAGAACGAGATACGGCCCATTTAGGATATTGCAGTCTGTACGAGGCGACTTGGGATAGGCCAACGCAATGAGACACGTTATATGCACGAGATACCGAGTCCTCTCTCTATCTAGTCTCTCTCTCTCTCTCTCACTCACTCATTCTCTCTCTCTCTACGTGAAACTAATGCAACGGAACTATTCCAACTATGAACCATCACTACCGTCGACTGTTGGGTGCGTCCCTCCTCACCCCTCTACCCCTTTTCGACCCTTCTATTCTAACGTAAGCTGCTATTTCGAGTGTCAGCTTCACGAATCGTGAATCTCTGACGGACAGATGGGAAGAGCTTTTTTCTTTCTTTCTCTCTCTCTCTCTCTCTCTCTCTCTCTCTCTCTCTCTCTTTGTTTCTTTTCACTTTTATCATAACGTCAAAGATTAACAGCGTTTTCAAGCTAATGTACGATAGATCACGACGATTTCATTCTATCCTTCAATTTCGCACTTTGCGAACTGAGTAAAGGTTAAACGATCAAATTACGTATAGAGATGTCTTTTTTTTTTATAATCGTAAAATAAGATTCCTAGAGACGATAACGAACGTACGAAGATTATAAAGAACTAAGAGAGAGAGAGAGAGAGAGAGAGAGAGAGAGAGAGAGAGAGAATATATCCCACCATTTTCAAGTTGTCTCGCAATTTCAATCTTTCACGGAGAGATCTCTCGATCCATTATGATAAACGTAAGCGGCAGGTGCGTGAATACGCATTACGACAGACGTGGGAATAGCTTTTCAATGACAATAGCACGCACGTGAACCTTTTTCTCCCTTTTCCTACGTCTCTCTTTCTTCTTTTCCCTCGTCTCTTTCTTTTCCTTTTTCATTTCTTTTTTTTTTTCGCGAACACACATCTCCTTGATAAGCCACTGATCGATGTAAAACGCATGGGATCGGTTCGAGTCCGAACGAGATTCGATAAGTCTTCAGTGATTGATGAGTGTGTTGAAGAAACACACGACTCTCTCTCTCTCTTTCTCTTTCTCTCTCCGTGCTCGTTGCTTTAAGCACGAAGAAAAGTTTTTCTTTTATCAGCTGACCGGTCTATTTTAAGATTTCGATCGGACGTCGATCGAACAAACGATCGATCGGTTCGAAAAATGAAAACTATTACTCGATGAATGACCGAAAGAAAAGGGAATCTACTCGATCTCTATATGAAATAATATTGAAACGAATGTGTATGAGAGAAAGAGATAGAGATAGAGATAGAGAGAGAGAGAGAGAGAGAGATGAAGAAAGGGGTTAGAAATGGTCATAAAACAATCATGGCGTACCGAGTCGCGACAGAAGAAATTTATTGCTAATTACTTTTCGTCGTATACGACGAACGCGTGTTTCGCACCGCTCCTCTCTCCCTCCCTCTCTCCCTCTCTCTCTCTCTCTCTCTCTCTCTCTCTCTCTCTCTCTCTTTCTCGTCGATGCACCGACCGCAATACGTGACGGCGACGAAGCAATGTCATTCCCATCGAGCGCGAGCTGCGCCGCAATGCGGTTAGCCCGCACTTAATACGCCTAACCCGCGCGATTTTTGAATCGACCGGCCGCGATCCATTCCCTCCCCCCCTCTCTCCTCTACACTCCTCTTCCACCATTCGAACTTCCCGCGCTATTTCTATTCGTGCCGTTTAACATATTTGCGAACTTTTTTCGTTTTTCTTTCTTTCTTTTTTCTTTTTTTTTTCCCACCCCCCCCCCCATCAATACGCGCTCGAGCAAAATGGGAGTTACGATAAGAAGAACGATCGTGAAAAAAAATAGTAAATTGCGAATCGAATTTCAATCGGTCCCTCAGCGTCTTTTTTATGATTCGATAAATTCCCCATATGCGATTAGTTCGTAGTAATCGTAAAAATGCACCTACTATCGAGTCACTACATAATCTTCGTAAAATCATACAGATCATAAGGAAGAAGTATCATTGTCGTCGGTCCCCCTCCTCCCCCACCCCACGTACAACGACCACTCGAATTTATAATCATTCGAAGACCAATCGGGGTTCGTTCTCGGTAGTAGTCACGGATCGAAGGCACTACACTCTCAAGCAATATCTCCTTCCGCTCCAATTGGCCTAAACTCATTGGCGTACACGCTCTTTCGAAAATAAGTTGTAAAACGATGACGACGACGACGATGACGATGACGACGACGACGACGAGTTACGACGAGTTACGACGATTTGTTGTGAATGAAAAAGCGTATAACAGCGTTCCTCGTTATAACGTTAAATCAGGATTAGTTATGAAGCTACATGACTTTTTGAACTTTATCATTTTCCCGCTCTTCTAGCTTTCGGTTCTCTCCCCCCCCCCCCTCTTTCCGCATTCTCACTTTTTATCATCCTCTCTCTCTCTCTCTCTCTCTCTCTCTCTCTCTCTCTCTCTCTAACTCTCTAGATTAATCTTATCACAGAGAGATCCGTCGCGTTTTAATGTACACGCTCTGCTGATAGCTTATCAATTATCGTTCCATCGGGAAAAAATCGTTAAAGCTAGAATCGAATTCGGAAAAATTGATCACCAATAGTAGATACCGTTTTGAAAATTCTCCGAATATGTAATCTCTCTCTCTCTCAATCTCTCTCTCTCTCTCTCTCTCTCTCTCTCTCTCTCTCTCTCTCTCACACTTCACATGCATATTTCTATCTCTTCTTCATACATACTATCTCGATTTTTGTAGGTATGCGCGACGCGTAAAACGGGCTGTTCATTTTAATTGTGTTTGTTCCTTTTTTTTCTTTTTTCTTTTTTTTTTTTTTTTTTTTTTTTTTTTCAACGAACGCGAGCTACACCGTCGAAATGCAAAAGATACGAAAGTGAAAAAAGTGGTTTAATCGAAAGAACGGCGTAAAAAACAATGAGGAAGAGGTAAAATTAAAGCAAAGAGGAAAATAAGCGAGAAGGGTAATAATAATAATAAAAATGAAAAAAGGGAAAACAACCGAAAGAAAAAGAACAAAGGAACGACAAAAATCGTGTATGAGAGAACAAAATCAGAAGTACCGAGGTGGGAGGGGGGGGGTGAGGATGGAGGGAGGGGGGAGGGTGAGGATGGAGGGAGGGGGGAGGGAATTCGAGAGACGTTAAAAGGGCAAACGATCTCTGGCGGACACATGCGCTCGATTTTATTTGTAAATATATCGAACTCGTTATCGATGCGCTAAGCCGATCCCGAGGTTGTCCGCACTGACCGACCAAAATTCTAAACGGGCCTAATTTCATACCGTAAGGCTAACTCGATTCAATAACGAGCCCCACATAAATCCACAATTTCGGAGATCGTCAAGAGAGAGAGAGAGAGAGAGAGAGAGAGAGAGAGGGAAAGAATTTCGCGCAAGCGTGTGTGTGTGTGTGTGTGTGTGTGTGTGTGTGTGTGTGTGTATATGTGCGCGCGCGCGTGATAGAGAGAGAGAGAGAGAGAGAGAGAGAGAGAGAGAGAAATTTATGGGCCATTGAGTACCAACGGTACTCGAAACTAATGGGATGTTAATCGCTATCGCGTTGGCATCGTTAGTTTCCATTCATTTACTTTTCTTTTCTTTTCTTTATTTTCCTAATTTCTCTTCTCTCCAAGTGGAACGTAAAAAAAGGAAGAAGAAGAAGAAGAGAAAAAAGAGAAAAAGAAGAAGAAGAAGAAAAAAAAATTGAAAAAACGAGATCATGATAGATCATGATTAAACGGAAATATTAAAAACATTTATCAAGGACGCGTGAAGGTGGATTCATCGAATACACTCGATTATATTCGGTTTCTCTCGAACTCTATCGTAATAGATCGTACGTTTTTCGTTATCGAAATATTTTCCGATTCATTCATCTACCGTGAACACCTTTCTTCTTTTTCTTTCCTTCATTTTGTGTTTTTTCTTTTTTCTTTCTTCTTTTTTTTTTGTTTTTTTTTTTTTTTTACCGCGAACCTTCGTTCTTTATTCGATCATCATGGGTCATATCGTTACGATACGAATCGATCATCTCGTTTAAAATTATTTAACGTTAAATAGAGACAGAGAGAGAGAGAGAGAGAGAGAGACAGAGAGAGAGAGAGAGAGAGAGAACAACTACTATGAATGTTTCCTCATTCACGAGAAGAGAAAAATGACACGTTTATGCAATAACTCAAATAGCGTTCCACTAAAAAATCATTCTACGAAAGTTCCTGCAACTTTATGCTCCCACTTTAGAGAGCTTTTAAGGATATTGTCGAGGTGGAAGACCCTCGGACTACCAGGATATCTAATTACGCAGAAACGTTCTCGAACTTCATCGTTGTAATTTCTCGCGCCAAAAAATTTGAGACGATCCTAGGGTGACGTAATTTGAATAAGAGAGAGAGAGAGAGAGAGAGAGAGAGAGAGAGAGTTTTCTACCCTGGAAATCATTGTTTTCTTAAAGAAGAGTTATTCTCTGTAAATAAAGTTATTCTAATTAACGAAATGAAATGAAGGAAAAAAAAAAAAAAAAAAAAAAAGAAAGAAAGAAAAAAATTAATAGTTTGATAATAGCAGTAATATCAGTCGAGTTATCATCTCATTTCTAATAATAATAATTTAAGGAAGACAGGATTGTTTCTTTTTATCCCGCGAAGATAATTTTGACAGGAATCTCAAGAAATTCTTTTTACAGATGTTTTTCTTTTCTTTTTTTATCCCCCTCGAGTTCGACGTCGTTTGAGAATCTAATCTATTCGAGTAAAGGAGCGTTCGTAAACGGTTACCAGATCGTGAGTAAAATCGAAATGGAAGTAGAAATCTTTGTCGAAGAATGAACGGGCGATCTATCTTTTTCTTAGGATCGTACGAGATTGGAATTCTTTTACGTAGAAAAGGACGAGTCGTGTGTGCGAGGACAATGCGACGTGAGGACACGTTACCGTGAAAAAGGGATGAGAAGGAAACCGTTTCTTTATTTGTGTTTACGTTGGTAAGTTCGTGTTTATGTATATGTGTGTCTCTCCATGTACGTTCTCCGAAAGGCGTTATCAGCGATCGTAATCGGAAAGAGCATGCTAGAGCACGCCTGGGAACCGGTTTCGCATTTTTCATATTGCATCGGGAGCCACGGGAAACGATATTTCCTGAAAGGCCCGATAACTATTGATAACTATCGCGAATCGATTCGCTTTTTCGATAGAAATATACCAAACGAAATATCGAATTTTATATATGATGTGTTACATATATACATACTTATGGATAATATGTGTGGCATATATTATAAGAGATTGTCTATTCGAACGTTCATTATCGGAAATAAAAAAAAATAAAATAAAATAAAAAAAAAAAAAAAAAAATACCAAGAAGAAAAACACATTTCATACCTTTTTTGTTCTTTTTTTTTTTTTTTTTGCAAAACTTTGCCACAATTAATCGAAATATTATCGCACTTAATTTAGTTACAAATTCAAATCGTGTCTGGTATTACAATTTTTGTAATTCAAAGGAAAAAAAAAAAAAAAAAAAAAACAAAAAACAAAAAGAAATGAAACTATCCAAGATCTTATTATTAAGGTAGAAATTTATTTGTATACGAATTATTATTATTATTATTATTATTATTATTATTATTATTATTATTATTATTATTATTATAATTATTGCGATAGAAAAAAATTGGAGAAAGCACTTACTTTCTTCTCCAAATCGATTATCATATCGGGTTTCTCGGAATTTCCCTTGATTGGGCCACGAACTAAAAGCACCGGTTCGCATGCGAATTGACAGCGGCAGCGGTTGTAAACTCAATCGAGCTTATTAATTTATGCATTAAGCGCGCATGGCTCGAATCGTACGATCGACTTCGCCTCGTCCATTACGAGAGGGCAATTCGAATAAGCTTAACGATAAATTCTCTCTGTCAGAGATCGACGAACTTATTACGAAGAATGAATTTAAAAAAAAAAAGAAGAAAAAAAAAAATAAAGAAAAAGGAGATCAACAAAGATAAGAATAATAGTCGTTTAATATATCCGATTATTAGTCTCTAAAGACGTATTATTTGGGTAACTTTTCGTGAATATCGATATCGCTATTCCTCTCTATCATACTTTATTATACGTATAATGATCATAAGCGAGAGGTCGAACGAGTATCGCTAAGTATCTTTTAGAATGTTCTACGTGTTGGTCTTTTATTATAAATTTGAGGTAATATTAGAAAGAGACGTATCGTATTAAAATTTCTTCGTTTGTCTCTACTAGTTATATAGATCGAAATGTCATATATTTTCATTTTTATGAATTTTAGATAACTTTATAGACAAAAATGATAATAAATAAAAGGAGAAACAAAGGAAAAGTTATAATACCCAAAGAGACCAGCATCAATTTTCAGAATCATAGAACACCCTGTGTTTATATGTTTGCACACACACATCACACACACACACACACACACATGTGCACGCACACGTACAAGTGTATCCTCTCGACGTTGTTGCATGTAACACCAACGTTTAGACGATACATAAGCTTCGACGTAAAAGCGAGTTCGCACGCACGTGTCTCCACGACGTGGCTGTGTTATCAATATGGATAATCCCGACGAACGACACACCCTCTGTCCGATGATCTTTCAACGAATTAACCGGATGAATAGCCTAGCGTTCACTATGACAGTTTTGGTTAGGCTTACTAATATACTATAACAACACACTTTTGTATCAAACGTTTATTTTTAAACGTTCCAAATTACTTTCAAAGATCGGTATTTATATATATAATACATACATATCTCTCTCTCTCTCTCTCTCTCTCTCTCTCTCTCTCTCTCTCTCTTCTGTTAATTTCAAAGATTAAAAAAAAAAAAAAACCAAAATTACGATAATTTAAAAACTTACGTTCACACATTGGCAATTCCTTTTCTATCGCATTAAATATCAATTGATACGTTTAATAGTAATTAATCGTTTTAATAGTAATCGTAAAGCAAATGTTCATCATTATCACATTTATTCGTCAAAGATGATCGAATATAAATAAATAATGAATTTGAATGGTTTTCTTTGTTATTATTCAAGAATACTAGACGTGTACCTTTGGAAATCATTCTCTTTTAGTTTTCTTCTTTGTCTCTGTTCGCTATCGACTACGTCTAACTCGATTAAAACGAGTTGGGTACGGCGTTTGCACGTTTACTCGCCAGTAACTTTAGCTCTCGTCAATGCTTTTCCTTCCTTCCTTCCTTCCTTCCTTCCTTCCTTCCTTCCTCCCTTTCGTCCTTCCTCCCTTCCTTTCGCTCTCAGCAGAAGGCTAAGTTTTCGTGCTCGATTATTTTCTAACTTTGGAAACACAACTGTGCTACTTCTTGAATGCCAATACCTTTCTTCTATACTTTCTCTCTTCCTTATCGTCTATTTAAATTCTTTGTAAAATTCAACGATTCGGTTTTTCCAAAAAAGAACACGAAGATAATGGAAAATCTTTAATTTTTAGAATCAGTGAAGAAAACTACGACGAGAAAAAAAGGAAAATATTTTATATTTGGTTCGAATAAAAATGTAAAAAAAGGGACGTCGTTAGACGATGTTTACGGTTGAACGAGAAAATATACATATATATATATATATATATATATATATATATATATATATATATATATATACGCAGTATATCCTAGCTAAATTCTATGTTCGATGTAAACCGAAAATCTGCTTTCCTACCGGCATTTTATTATCATCCACATACATGTATAATATATACCACCATTTCTTGGTCGTCAAAGTTGGCGTCGCACAGCCATCTCCGGATTTTCATTTACGATTTTGGCCGAACGTGCAATGGGAAACTTATGCGAGTAAGAGGGAGAGAACTAGATAGATAAATAGATAGATAGATAGATAGATAGATATGTCGAGACTCATAAAAGTGAGATTGGAAGTTGCTCGCAAGTCTATGGAGCAGGAATGAACAAGGATACAGGTACTATGTCTATGTGTGTGTGTCTGTGCGCGCGCATTCAAACTGCAATATGTGTGAAAGGAGAACACGTCGATGTGCTGCGCTGCATCGCTGATCAAGGGTATCAACTTTTCCAGACGAGCTTCAAATAGAATATTTTGAAAAATTCATCCGTCTTGGAACTATCCTCATATGGCTTCTTTTCGACTGTCACGACGATTTACACCTTGAGACATCCAACATGCACACGTTTTAAATAACTTATGAATCATAATTTCTATAAAAAAAATAAAAAACTCCATTGTAAATATTTTATATAAAATTTTATAAATATTTGAACGAGCAACCGACGACGTTGATGCATCGAAATATTCAAGAAAATAAGCGAGATATATCTTGTTAACTATAAAATTAATAACCTGTAAAATTTAAGGAGAAAGAAAATAATAGCCCAACTAAGTTGACCTCTAAACTTAGAAAATAATTTTATTTATATATATATATATATATATATATATATATATATATAAAAAAAAAAAAAAAGAAAATAATAATAATATTAATACACCATGTAACGTTTCTTTTGAAGCTACGCAATTTCTTTTTTATACAACAATTTTGTATAAAACGTATAATTTCAAACTTATGCAAAGTGTTTTACGTTGAGTGTTTACTCTGCATAATGATGAGAGCCTTTTTCTCATCTTCTTCCTTTTCTATTCCTCTTTCTTTCTCTTTCCTTTTTTCTTTTTTGTTTTTTGAATAATTCAAGAATTTTTCCATTTACGAAGCGTTCGCCATTTTTATTTAATCTTAAATTTAATGCTTACGATTCGGGGCAGTAAAGATTTCATATTGTCAATTAAATTCGACGTTAACCCGGAGAAGTTAAAAGAAACGAAAGGAAGTTTCCTATTGAATACGTTAAATTTTTATTTTTCTCAAATAAACTCGTATTGGACTCGGGAATACGAGATATCCGAGCGAATGACGAAATATAACGGTTGGACATTTTATTTCGGATAATCAATTATTCCACGGCATATATTCGTTATATTTCATATTAAAGTAAAAAAAAAAAAAAAGTAAAAAAGAAGAAAAAAAGGGGGGTGAATAAATGTTTCACGGGATATATGACGTGTGTGGTTTATAAAGCGCGCGGGCGTACAGAGAATAACGTTTGAACGAATTATTTATAGAAAATCTTCTTTAGACAAAATTAACACCAGACATACCATATATATATGTCGTATTCGTATGACTGCATCATATCGTTGTATAAGTATCGAACGAGAAAACGTCAATGATGCATCTCATGCGGACGCGTTATTACGTTAACGTTGAAAAATGAAAACCACGTACGATTTTTTAAAAGTAAAACCCAGTGCATTAGCTTGGTTCACCTATTTAATGGATACAGCTCGTCGGCGATATACTTTCGCAGGCTCAATATTCGCTCGCTTTAAGTGAGGGAAGAGGTAAAATAGATGAATAAAAAACAAAAAAGAAAAGAGATAAAAGAGAGAGAGAGAGAGAGAGAGAGAGAGAGGAGATAGATATATAGAGAAAGAGAAAAGTGACGCGGTTTTTTTTTTTGTTGGAAATATTAGCGCGGTTTACTTTCTCTATCTACTCTCTTTCCTTTCTTCTTCTTCTTCTTCTTCTTCTTCTTCCCCTTCTTCGTTTTCTTTTTTATTTTCCTTATCCTCATCGTACCATGTCGTAATAAAAAGTTGAAGCCAGTGAGATTATGGGAAAGACTTGACCATCCTTATCTTAGCTGGTCGAGCGTTCATCGAAGAATGTTTCTCGAGATACGTGAGATGTTAGTTGTTCACACTCGTATCGAGTATATTTATCTTGTATTTATTGAGTCTCTCGTAGTTAAAGTAAATAAGATAGTTGGCCTGTTACGATGATACATAATTTGACAGAATGAACACGTAAGAGAAGAGATTACAGTTAGGATGTTTATCGATCCCTGTGGGAATTAGAATATTTACGTTTAAATATATAATATTCTTCTTGATACGGGAGGAATGATAATTCTATGGAAAATTTGTTAGGGAAAAGAGAAAGAATTAGAGAGAGAGAGAGAGAGAGAGAGAGAGAGAGAGAAGAATATAAAGAAAGAAAGAAAGAAGTGAAGATATTGAAAGTGGATATTAATGAATAAGATTTTTGATGAATACGATCAATAGGAAAACGAAATATTGGTGGATTAATACAAGAGACAAAATGACAATTTTTTTAAACGTGGTATAAAAGACGAAAGCATAGTTTTCGGGCAATCGTATGGATTAAAAAAATTAATTAAAAAATGGATCACTAAATAAGTTGCGGCAAATTAGAGAGGGGAAGGGAAAAGTAAAAAAATATAACAGAGGGAAATCCTAATTGCAAAGGATTATTAACGGATGAGAATTGTGAAAATAGTCAACTAAAGTAAGAATTGCTACGGTGGACCGAGAATAAAGAATGAATGAGAACTATTAAATGTAAAATGAATTGAGAAGATTTCTAGGATAAACGGGGTTCTAAATTAGAAATAAAAGAAAAAGAAAAAGAAAAGAAAGAAACAAGAAAAGGAAGTTTTATTTAATGGAAGAGAAAAGTTTCGAGTGATCGCATAAGTTACAATATATAAACCAATACCAAGTTGGAAACAATACTCTCGTTCATCGGGCATGGTGCACTTCGGTTAATTAAATATATCCTATATATGATGTGCGTTATCGTCGGGCCAGTACGACGAACTTTCCTCCTCCTCCTCCTCCTCCTCCTCCTCCTCCTCCTCCTTTTCCTTCTCCTCCTCCTCCTTCTCTTTCTCTTTCTCCTCCTTCGACTTCCATTCGAAATGTATTAATGAAGCTTACTACGTTCTGTATGATTGTTCCGTAGTTACGACGATAATCAATTGTGAACCAATCACTAGTTCACATATACGTGCGTATATGTGTGTGTATGTGTGGGATACGTACAATTGAAATGGTATTGTTTTCTTGTGGAACCTCGTTTATTGTCCATTGTATGTCCATTCAACTTTAGTAGAATTCGAGAGGACCCGTTTACTCGTGAATTATACATTTGAATATCTCTAGTGAACACTCATTGCTCGTTCGAATCAAATTCAAAAGGAAATTTATTTCTCTTTTTTTTTCTATTTCTCTCTCTCTCTCTCTCTCTCTCTCTCTCTCTCTCTATTTCTTACTCTTATTGCAGAACGTGATATGAAATATTTTTTCAAATATTTTCTAACCACCCACCATTTGTTCCAATTCACAAGTCATTAATTTCGAAAATGATACTACCTCGAATTGATACGCTGAATATCAACGGTGATCCGTTTAATTGAAATCGCACGCAAAGAGACCCGATTGTGGTTGTTCCAAGAATGTCGTGTTAATGATTCGCCCGAAACGATGCCAATAGTTATCTACTACATGCATCGACGAATACAGCTGATATTTTGTTGGAATTTAATCGATTTTCGATAGTCGCAAAAATGTGTTTACATGTGCTGTCATATAAGAAATGAAAAAAATAAATAAATAAATAGTAGTAATAATAATAATAATGATGATAATGATGATGATGATGATGATGATGATGATAATAAAGGAGAATTTCTATCGAATCAGATCTATTGAAATGATTGAGGTCAAAATGATGAATTCGAAGGAAAGATTTAGATCGTAGGAAAAACTCGAGACTAAGTTTAGTTTAAAAAAAAACTGTAAGCTTCTGTCTGGTCGGAGCATTATCTAATAGAAAACACACACAAAATATCAACGTTTGCTCTCTTATCACCTTCCTGACCTTTTACCTACCGACGAATTCTATTTATACATATATTATAATTAACAATTGCTATCGTCTGTGAAGTAACTGTATCCTTTAAAAGTCCTCCTTAACGGTGAAATATTAATAAATATGATTATCTTCTTATTCCGTGAAAGGAATTTCATACAAATCTTAAAATAGATTTAATTAGATTATTTAATAATCGCATTGTAATTATTTACAACATTCTTAAGTGCAAATCTCATAAAAACCGTATTTTATTTTTACTTATAAAAGGTTACGGTATCGTAAATAATTCAACATATATATATATATATATATATATATATATATATATACTGAACTTTTCATTTCTGATTTATATATATATATATATATATACAAATACGTTATATATATAACGTATTCGAAGAAAGATTTTCGTTTTTGGCTACTCGATTTGATACGTCCTGAAAAAGTGTCTCGTTACGTAAATGTTCAAATGAAGTTGCATGACGTAGTTTCTGGTTTTATTATCGAGACAGCCGATAATTCAAGCAGTTATTGAGCGGTCTCACGAAGTTAGTCAAGCTACCCTTCTTTTTTTAACCAACCAACCAACCAACCAACGTTATCTTCCCTTTCCCCCCTCTACCTATCATCCCTGTTTCTCTCAGTTCGCGATATCTTGGCAAAGGTACCAACCACCGAAAATTTTCCATTCAAGCATCGTCGAATTTTTTTTTATTTATTTTACTATCTCTTATTCGTGACTAGTATCAGACAGAGCTTCTATAGACGCGATTAAAGTATAGATCGATGTTCTCTAGCGAGAATCGTTTCCCAAGGCGACGAAAGTAAGGGCTCGTTGGGGGGAAGTAAAGGGGTGCTTTGAGGATGATATGCTTCGAATATACCATTACGGTGTTCCACTTTCTATTTTTACTTTCGGTGAATTTCGCGTGACACTCTCTTTCTTTATTTCTTCCTTTCCTCCTTATTTCCTTTCTCTCTCTCTCTCTCTCTCTCTCTCTCTCTCTCTCTCTCTCTCTTTTTTCGTGTCTTCGTCCTTTTCTTCCTTCGTTTTTTCATTTCTTACGTTGGAAATCAAAGCCGATCGATCGAACGCAGATTCGAAAATTTATCTTTTCGAAGTAACATTTGTTTTTCTTTTTCTTCTCTTTTTTACTGCTTTTTTTTTTTTTCTTCTTTTTCTTTCAAATTCTTTTAAAATTAGAAAATTACTGTAATCAAATTTTCTCATTTATTCGTCCAAAATTTACATAAAATCGGAAGATATCTCAATACGTTTAAATTAATTGCTAAAAGAGAAGAAGGAAAGGAGGAGGAGGAGGAGGAGGAGGAGGAGGAAAAGGAGGCAAGAGAACGAGAAAGAGAGAGAGAGAGAGAGAGAGAGAGAGGGAGAAAAAGGAGGAGGAAAAAAAGAAAGAACGTGCGCGCTAGCTCTTAATCTAAACGTACACACGCGAGCGTACGATAAAAAGCGGAGAGAATAATTTGTAAAACATTGGAGTATTACGCGAGCCAGTACAAGCGACATTTACTTGCAAGAAAGGGTGGGTGACTAGGTAGGTAGGTAGGTAGATAGGTAGGTAGGTAGGTAGGTAGGTAGGTAGGTAGGTGGTAGGTAGTAATAGGTAGGGAAGTAAAGGTAGGAAAGAGAAACGGAAAGGTTTACCCGGCATGCTGATTTATAACGAGGGTTTTAAATCACAGTACGAGTTTTGTTTTTACATAATACTTGAGAGAGAGAGAGAGAGAGAGAGAGAGAGAAAAGGAAAGAGAAAAAGATTTTATCGCGATAATTCGTATTTCTCTTTTCCTTCTTTCTATTTCCTTTCTTCTCACTCTTTCTACATTTTCAATAGACAGACTAGAAGAGAGAGAGAGAGAGAGAAAGAGATAGAGATAGAGATAGAGATAGAGAGAGAGAGAGAGAGCATGGATCGACGACAAAGGAAAATTGACAATGTCCTTCAACATTATTCTTTTGATATCTATCGTATTTGATCTCTTCTTTTCTCTTTAGTTCCTCCTTTCATTCTGTAGAACGTTGAAATAAGTGAAAAAAGTAAAGATTTCGTTTCGTTCGTTATCTTTCGTGTCAACATATCTGAAATATTTATATTGATTGTAAAAAGTTGGCTGGCTCAGAAATGAAATAAAAGGTATGAGAGAAATTTGATGGAAAGGAGTATTATGAATGAAGGGTAATAGATAAAGTAAGAGAAATTTAATGTTACATTTTTGATGAAAGATTTTTACGAATGCGATGTACGATAATGAATTTGATAAGATGATAAAGTAATCAGCGTGAGAATGGTCGTTCCCTTTAAACGAATGCATATAATAACGATCAAATGTTTGTGTTTGTAAGGTGAGCTTTGAAAATTAAAAAACGATACCTGTTCCGTTATTTATAGAAGTATCCTATAAAATTTCATTAAATTTATAATTCAGCCGTTTCGTTCGTATTTTTAACGTTAAAATATTTCTAAATAATTGATAGAAACACGCAATTAGGTTTGACCAAGTCGATTCGTTGTTACATTTGAAAAACAAAAATAATTTACACGGGCGCGCGCGCGCGCGCGCGCGCACACACACGCACGTGCACTAACGGACACATTCGATACACGGGTATTCTCAGTTAATGTCATAATTCGTGGAGAACTTTGAACAGAGAATAAAATAATTCCATTTCTATCAAGAAGTTATATGGCGAACGTATATTTTTTCTTTTTTTTTTTTTTTTTTTTTGCGAACATGATTGCATAAGACGTTTCCGACGATCGTGTATAAAAAGTTAGTCTTTTTATATGGGAGGGGTGGGCAACGAAACGAATCGGGTGGTTATGTCAGTTCACGCGGTCCAATTTTTCGACGCATTGGAGAGATGGAAAAAAAAAGTAGGACACCTGTTGCGTTAAAGAAACGCTCGAGACTTACGAAGCTTGGAAAAAGCGCGATCCGCGTTATAAAAATTTTTATGTTTACACGGTGCACGCAAGCGCGCATTTTATTTTCACCGTATCCTATCCTATCTTCCTCCATTGCGTTATCATAAGGAAATATATATTGTATAAGCTGATACATATTTATTATATATGGATTTTGAAATGTGTACGTATATATCAGAGGAAATGGATCGAGAAAAATAAGAAGAAATTTTTTTCCTTTCTTTCCCCATGTCTCCGAAAATAAATTCTAACTCGACCGGATAGAAAATTTTTTTCCCCTCTGTCTCTTCTTGTCCTCCCTCCCTCCCACCCCCTCCCCAACCCATAAATATCAACGAAAATAGAAAATATCTTGATACGTGCAGAGTTCCTATCAGAAGAATATCCTACGAGTATGTAGACTTATTTATTATATATGACTTATTTATTTATTGAAAATCCGTGTATACGAAATGTTAGAAACAACATGTAAACGTATATATATATATATAGATATATATAAACGTTTTTAAATATTTATTTCAAATCTTATATGTGGCAGTCGTATACGAGTACTATTCACGGATGTACCTGGTCAATAATGGATAGATAAAAAAAATTACAATAAATGTTTGAATATTTTAATCGATTGTTTTCTTGAATACTGCGTACATGTGTGTGTGTGTGTGTGTGTGTGTGTGTGTGTGTGTGTGTATATATATATATATATATAATAAATTACTCGTACTATTCGTGTTTGAATAAAGTTCTCGTTAAAGACGGAAATTGATAAAATTAACGACTCAACAATGGCGAATTTGAGGAATATCGAGGATATGTATCGAACTTTGGAACGAGAGAGGGAGAGAGAATCGGACTTCCGTTGCGACGCAAACTAACAATAAGATAGGAAGAGGATACCAGAGTACACTTGTTCAAACGCGGTGAATAGATCGGCTTATCTTTCGGCAAATGATAACGTGTGAAAATAAATACGGATGGTATTTAGCTTTAAGTAATTCTAGCCTTTTCGTTCATGCTTATTTGCACATATTGACAAAATAACAAAGATAACGATACGTTTCAATACGTTTAATAATATTTCGTTCGATTGAAATTAAGGATAAAGGAAATTTAAATTATGTTGCGAATATTCAAAATTAACATTCGTTACTCTTTGATATAAAAATCGATTTCGACTCGTTTGATTTCGGGGTTAAAAAAACAAAAAACAAAAAAAAGAAAGAAAGAAAAAAAAAAAAAAACAAAAAAGAGAAAAAATACGGAAAAACAAGAATTTTCGAAATAACACAGAATTGATTTAGACCGATTCGATATTTTCGTTTAATGATTGCCTATCGCGGCATTCCCTTTTTTCTTTTTTCTTTTTTATTTTTTTAATATTGTCAGTATTCCATTAACACGTTGAATGCCGTGTGGGCCACCGTCAAACCACCGTCGGACTTTCCATTCACGCTTATTATTTGCGGTTATTTTATGTAAAATGAAACATGATCATGAGATGGTTGATAACATCAGCTGATGCATAATTATTATCAATAATGCATCTTCCATAACCGTGGACCAGTGAATGATCACGTGGCGCGATGAATCGTTTTCGACTTATAAATAATTAATAAAGAATATAAAAAAAAATAGATGAGAAGTGATTCCGAAATGTAGAATAAAAGATAATATTTGGTACTGAATAATATAGAAAAAAAAAAAAAAAAAAAAAAAAAACCGATTAAGGATAGAAATATGAAAATAAGAAAACTCTTAAATATGATTCATGTACACACACACACGCACAATATTATTTAAAATTTATTAAGTTACCTTTCATACATGTACAGTAATCGAAAATAAATTATATGCTTCGTGTTTATGGCGCATATTATATATCATATTTTCTTCTGCCAACTAATTATGCGACCTGAACGTTAAGTCGCTTGAAAACAAAGGAGGAGAATCTAAACAAAACAAAAAAAGAAAAAATACAAAAATGGAAATGAGGCGAGGAGAAGATAGAAGAAATGGAAGACGTATAAGAATTTAGGATATCACTGGCCCAGAAAAATGGAATACATTTGAGAGAGAGAGAGAGAGAGAGAGAGAGAGAGAGAACGGCTGAAATGACAATGATAGCGATGTAACAGACGTGAGGGAACAGACGAGTGAAAAAGAAAGAGGGTTTTAAAACTATCACGGGAGAAAAGATTATGAGAATATTTGTTAGCTCGTTGGTTGGGGGAAAGTATCGAGAAAAATTGTCGGGAAAAATTAGAAAAAATCTAAGAAACCAAATATATGAAACGGGTTCGTTTACTATTATATTATGTTAACGCGTCTATAACGTAATATTGATGGAAAGATCAAAGCGTTCGACGAAATAAGAATAGAAATGAACAGGTACGAAAGTAGTTAGCTGTGGGGTGTGAAAAATCGAGAATAAGTGATATAAATAATAAAGTTTGGTGAATGTCGGAAAGAAATGGAAAGGAAGGAGGTTATAGGGAGAACAAGAGTGAAGAAGTTTAGAATAAAATACACGAGAGAAGATTTAAGAACCACCCTTTCCTAGTACGAGTAAGACGATCCGAGGGTGGGCTGAACAGTCGCGATCGTAATATGACAAAAACGATAAAGGGAAGATACAACACGAATAGGATAAAGAATTAAATAAAAAAAACTTATGATGGGAAATTGGAGAAGGGTATTCGAGAGTGGAATATAAGGGATAGACGATCAACGAAGATGAAATCGAGATTCGGATATCGTTAACGAGGAAGAAAACTAACGGACTTTGAGCGGTGGGTGGTGGGCGATGGGCGGTGGGCGGTGGGGAGTGGAAAACGTGGGGGGAGAGGATTGGTACGGAATGTGGGGAATGACAAGGGGAAGGAAACGATTGAGCACTTGATAGAGGGATGTAAAGAGGTGAACAACAGGGATGAAGGAAGAAAGGAAGGACTATTAACGAGATGAAGGGTGTCATGGAGGGATCGACAATGGTTCAAGAAAAGAAGTGAATTAGAAAAATCGTAGCAAGGATAAAAGCTTTGTGTAAAAAAAAAAAAAGAAAAGAATGAGAGAAAAAAATAGAGATGTTGAAATTCGTTGGATTGTATTGTCATTGTTATTGAGTATCGTTATAATTATTTCATTTGATATTACTTATATAATATGTTATATTTAAATTACGTATGAAGGAGCCACGTGCCAATCCCTTTTCGAGGTCGAAAGGCAGTAAAATAAAGGTATTGTTACAATTGCGAAGGGAAAGGCCGAGTGTGAGAAGAATCACGAGGTTCGTTTGAAACTCGGGGAAAACGGAGCGGTTTTAATGTCGTGACATATGAAATCTGTAAAAGAGGATAATAAAAAGGGAAACGGAGAAAGAGAGAGAGAAAGAGAGTGAGGAAAAAAATAAATGAGAAGGGAAAAAAGTATAGCGAATATTTTTTCTCTCTCTCTCTCTCCATCTTCCTCTATCTCTCTCTCTCTCTCTCTCTCTCTCTCTCTCTCTCTCTCTCTCTCTCTCTCTCATCAAAATCATCCATCCGTTTGTAATAACGTGTTTTATGTTTTAATATAAGACAGTTAAGAACTGAGAATTGTCTTTTTAACAGTCGCGAAGAAGAATTTTCTATAGTCCTTTAAGAAAAGTGGTAGAACATCTAGGAAAACCATAATAGTCTATAAACCTCGGGGCGTTAATATCTCGAACCTCGAACTTTCTTTTCTTTTTCATTGGCGAATATGCGGAAGTGAAAGAAGATCTGAATGTGTTCGTTTAATTTCGAATTCATCTGACAGGATTTTTTTTGTTTTGTTTTTTGTTTTTGTTTTTTTTTTTTTTTTTTTTAATCAATGCCGTACGTACACGTCATTGTGTACGCGCAATGATAAAAACAATAATTTTGGAGATCATGCATATGTATGTATACGACGACTATCAGAGCTATAAATTTATAAATAATGTCATCATAATTTGATCTATATACGATTAATATTGCTAAATTTATTTTCTTAACTGATTATTTACACATTGGCATCGTATACCATAATTATTTGCGGTTGAAATTTCAACGAATAATTTTTGTTTCTGTAAATATATAGGATAAACATATTCACGAAATAAAATTATCATGATATGAGGATATTAGTAGCTTGAATGATGTAGAAACGGGTAATGAAATAGTTCAAACAAAATGCTAAGTAGTACTGATATCAAATTTAAATATTCATTTCGCCCGGATAATTATGCACTGACCCAATATAATCTTCAATTGTGCCTGGTCAAAGTAATAAAAAATTCGGCATATTAACAAAAACAAATGTATTATTAAGCTGGGAACGAACGAACGAACGAACGAACGAACGAACGAACGAACGAACGAACGAACGGATAATAAATAAAATAATTTCAACGATGATATAAACAATTGAGAAAGTGAGTCTAATTTAATTTATAATTATCATGTAGAATGCAGGTCTTTTTTAAATTTACATTCTACTTTAAATCTACGTTTAATATAAACGTAAAATAAATAATAATAATAATTTACTATATTCACTTTATTACCTTAACTCTACTACTTTATACACACGCACGCACGTGCGCGCGATACACACACACAAACACAATACAAGAAGTACGAAATTATTATGTTTAGAACAATGTTTAAATTATATATATATATATATATATATATATATATATAAAACTACATAAATACATATATACACACACACACACACCACATATATACATATATATATATATATAAAAATTCATATTAAATTTTAAATCAAACTTTCACGAGATATTAATAAATATAAAAGTTAATTCCAGCCAGAGGAAGAAAAAAGCTTTTATAAGTTCTTTCACAAGTAAGGATGGTACTAACGTATGAGAATCGATATTTATTGGACGTTGAAAAAAACCTGGGTGTGTTTGTAAGTGTGAAATATAATTATAGTACAGTAGGCGGTGTCTTCGAACTTCGTTTTCTAAGAAGGTTCAAAATAACTGTCAGACCTCAGAAAAAGAATATGTTCGCCGTAAACACGTACTGTTTCGGTAGGACTAAAAAGAAAAAAGAAAAAGAAAAACGACGAGAGCTTCTTCCCTTTTCGTCGTTAAGCTTTCCTTAAGTGCTTTTTATTTCGAGATAAGGTCTTCGAAAATGTATTTTTAAACAGATTACCATTAAATTGTGATCTTTCTTTTTACGAAATTTTTCGATATTGTCTGATAAATGGAAGCAAAACAAAACAAAAAAAAAATAATAATAATAATAAAAACATGCAATAAGATCAAAAGAATTTATGATAACAATTTCTAACGTAATAGTCAAAACGAAGCATAACAAAATTTGTGGAAATTTAAAACAATCTTATTTTATGTTTAATTTACTTTAATTCTTTTTTTTTTTCTTTTTTTTTTTTTTTCTTTCGGTGCCCACTTTCCTTGACACTTTTTACGAAGAATTGATGTTAACCACCCTTCAAGTGATTTCGAACTCGACAAATAAGCGTGAGTCGGGAAGAGGCAAGAAGATTGAAAAGTACGTCCAACTCGTACGTGACGAAGGATTAAAAAGTTCGTACTACATGTACAATGGAAAGAAGAGGGAAGATGAAATTAAGGGCGACGAACTTCGTTTTTCCATCCCTTCGTTTTCACGCAGGACGCCACTACCCTACCCTATTTCATTTTCGTTCGCTAACGAACAAAACAGCTGTTCTCTCGTGTGATGTAGCCTTTTCTCTCTCTCTCTCTCTCTCTCTTTTTTTTTTTTTTACTATTTTACACCGTGACTATCTAAGAATTATTTTAAACGAGATGTCGGCTCTACGTTTCTATCGACCGTTCGTTCTCCTTTCTTACCGTGAGAACTGTATCATTCCTTTTTGGAGTAAGGCGGTTATAGGAAAAAATAAGAAAAGGAAAAATAAAAAAACAATGTTATTCGACATAATAATGCAAGTCATCCGTATAAAATTTGCTCATTCTCGATATTTAATATAATATTTTTACTAATATTCCCTTTTTCCATTATCATCGCAATCACACATTTCCATCCTTCTACCCCCTTCTATCCTTTCGTATTTTTATATAATTCGTATATTGTACGATTTCATCTTGGTAACCTGTTATTAAATAAACAATTATAAATCAAGATATATCGTATGGTAATACAATTATGAAAGGAAAAATTTGTGTTCGTTAAAAAAAAAAAAATACCTTCTAAAAATATCTTCGATCGATCTTCAAATTTTAATTTTTTTTTTGTTCATTCCCACGATACCTCCCCCTCCCCTCCCCGCCGCACACGCCCCCCGCTCCTCCCCCAAACAATTTTCGAGAGATTCGAAAAAAGGTCGACTACTTTGGCAGCATCATCTAAACGAGATCCTTTCTAATCGCTTTTACAAGATGTTCTCATAATTAAGCAGTCCCGCATCAACGTATGTTGGATAACCTTCCCCTCCCTGCCTCCCTCCCTCCCTCCCTCCAACACCCTGTCTCCCTTTTTTTTTTTTTCATGTATGTACTGCTACACTCTATTCTCAAGTGCTGGTAATAAAGCAAACAAGAAGGAGCTATAAAACCGATAGTATTCGGTCCTGATATAGTAATACTTAATTTTACATTCTCAATAAACCCTCCGTAACATTGGCATACACACTGGTGTATCATGGCGATTACTACCCTAATGAATTCAATCGATTCACGATAGAGTATTCGATGAATTTATTCTATTTCTTTTTTTTTTTTTATTTCTATCCTCTCTTCTTCTTCCTTTCTATCAGGGCTAATCTGATTTCTACTCGTTTATATCTACACGGAAAAAGATCGATGTATGCCGTTTAAAGAGAGGAAGAAAAGAGTAAAGTGTTTGTGCAATATTAAAAATCGGATAAATTTTATTTAACACGTGAACTCTGCGCACGCGCGCGCGCGCACACACCACACACTTTTTTTTTAACCAAATCCAAAAAAAAGAACTTGCATGCTTAAGCGGAGTGAATTAACAATTGAACAAAATTATACATGCGACGAAGTTTACGGGAATAAACTTTTTCGAAATATTTAAAAGATGATAATGTATACAAGTTGCGAATAAAAAAAATTGTTCTCATATTTATCACAGTCGAGGATATCGTCGCCGCGATAAAAATAGATTACATTTTAAAAAGTTCTAATACAGATATTTTCAATATCGCGCGTACCATAATTTCTTCACGTTAGAAATTGGTATGGTACCACCTTATGAATAACTCTTATTTTTATTCAATCTCCATCGAACATACCGTCGTACTGATATATTCCAGTTTAGTAAAATACATCGCACGCGCAAACAACCTTCGAACGTAATAATAATCTCGAGTTATTCATAGCCCCGATGTACTACTTTCTTCTCTATGGACCCCTTGTTTTATCTTTCCCATTCTCTCCTTTCCTCATCCCGTTCTACCCCTCCCCTCTACCCCCTCGCGGCCCCTCACCTATCGAAGCACTCGAAAGACGAATTTTCGTGATTACAAGTCACGTATGTCGGACAAAAAAAAAAAAAAAGATTGTCAATCGACTTCATTTGGCCAGGTCCACCGTTTTAGAGCGACCGTTTACTTCGCGGGCTTTTCGAATTTTTCGTGCTTTTTATAAATACGAGTATGTACGTATCTATCTATCTATGTATATATATATATATATATATATATATATAAATGTGTATGTGTGTGTGTGGGGGGGGGATGTATGTGTTTGCAGGTTTGTACATATACATGGTGGAGGACGATTATCTCTGATCGACCGTTTGACAGGAGCCGACACATAGAATGGGTAAGCTATCGACGTTGGGGGATTCAATCGATATTCTTCCTCGTACTCTCGACGAATTTTCACGCTGCCCAACCGGCGGCCGTTTTTCACGACACGCTTCGCCACTGACACGCTCCGTTCCACTGACAAATTCATCTCGTTACCGCCGGTATTCGTACGAATTAACTGTCGGTTTTGAAATTATTCAATTTCGTTAATGGTACACGTTGATATCATTTGAAAATCCATTCGAGTTGGTTATTATTCTTGTTGGTCATTTGTTAAAAAACAAAACGGAGAAAAAAGAGAGAGAGAGAGAGAGAGAGAAGAAAAAATTGAAAGAAAGATTCGAAGACTACGTACAACGAAAGTTTTAATAACGTTTAACAATGAACTGTATTAATAATTTTGTTTGAACGATGCTATTGCTCTATTCTATATAAATATAAATATATAAATATATATATATATATACATCAGCCAAGAGAATAAAATACTTTTGTAAGAGGAGGAAAAATGAAATAGAAAAGACGGGAAACTCTGTTTGCCGACAGTTTCAATTTTAGTCCCTCGCCTTCTTCCTTCCAGCATCCTGGAGCGTCCCAACATTGAGTTTTACTCGGCAGCCACCCTCCCTCTCTCATTCTTCGTACGAGAATCACCACCATTCCCCTTTTCTCGTTCCCTCGTCTCACCGCCCTGTCGTTCTATCTACCATTCGCGAATTACTCCGTCCTTCGCATACTTTACGGTTCCGACAATCATTTCTTTCTTTTTTCTTTTTCTTTTTTTTTTTTTTTTCGTTCAATTTTTTACTCCCCAGAATTTCATGCATTTCTCCGTTATTTCCTTTCTTTTTTCCCCCCTCGTTCCATCCCTACCCTCTCCATTTCGTTCCTCCCTCTCCGTCGAAACTTTCAAATATTCAACGATTTTCCCCGCTAACGAATCGAGTTATACCTAACGAAAAAGTTCTATGAAATCAGTACCCGAGATCGTTTGTGGCTCTTCTCAGGTTGTTTTTTTTTTGTTTCTCTCACCCTCTAGTGTGGACCGTTTAATACTTTATATAACGGTGAGACGGTTATCGCGTTCACAACTGTCGGCACCTAAATCAAATTTTTTTCCTTTCTTTCTTTTTCTCTCTCTTTTTTTTTTTTTTTTTTACTGCACCACGAACCGAAAACGTCTCGAGTTCTGATGTAATTCGTCGAATCAGTAATATCTACCTAACGTGTGTTTTCGTGACATTTATATATCATGGAAAGTTGAAGTATTTTATCGAGGACAGCATTAGGGTATTTTACGATTGACAAAAGATTGTATTATGTCGTTTATTTCGTAAAGAAGAAAACGAAAGAAAGAAAAATGTATTCTCCGATAGAAACATTATATTCGTATATTACGATATATATTTTTTATACCCTCGGTGTATATACTTCGGCATGAATGATCACCCTTCATCGTCCATGATTTTATTCTATTTTATTTTATTTTATTTATTTTATTTTTTTTTGTTAAGGAAATAAATTGATGAAATTTTCTTCAAATAAAATTTAATGACATTGAAAATGATTAAATTTCTATAACACGACCGATGAGAATTGATTGACATTTGAAAAGATAAATTTATTGACGTATGAAATATTTTCATTCGATAAAAGGGAACAGAGATTTATTCGGATAACAACATTAATATAAAATACAATAATATCAATGCTAAACGAGCTAATATTATTTCGAATAAATTTCTATGTAACCTGTTTACCCTCCTCGATCGCCAACATTATCCTATTAATTTTTATTAAGGATTTTAACGAAACGTGATAAGTATTGAACGTATAATTAAAAAAAAAAAGAAAAAAAGAGAGAAAGATAATGAGAAAATAAAACAAAACAAAAAAAAATCGAACGAACAGAATTTTCGTTTTTCGTTGATAATAAATTGTTGCGATAAGGGCAACAAGGAGGTGTTCGGATGAATAAAAAAAATTAGAACCGTACGAGGAAGCTGTGTGTGTGTGTGTATATATATAACGATTGTATCATTATTCGCATTAACTATAGCATACTTTTGCAAGCATTTTACTGTTAAGAGACTTGAGAAGGATGAAACTCTGCATCTACGCTCGGTATTGGCCGAGAAAAGACGTTGAACAGTCGAAAGTCGACGACGACTACGACGACGACGACAGGCGTAACCACCAACTTCTCGCATACAGATCTACCACGAAGGATTACGATCCGGATTAAGCTCACGATAAGCAGCTTACGTTCTTATTTCTTATTCCTCGCGTACTGCTTACCCTTCTCAGTGGCGACATTTAAAGTCCGACCTCGGATTCTATCTCTGATCGTAAGGATAATTTACGAAAAATGAGGACGCTTGATTCGGTTACGTTCTTCGTAAGCAAAAAAGAAAAAAATAATAATAACAAAGGAGAAGAAGAAGGAGAAGAAGAAGAAGAAGAAGAAGAAGAAAAGATGAATTTAGATTAACGACGAGAATTTGTCAAATTACTATACGTCATACGAATATATTCTTTAACGATTATTACTTCACGTCAAAGACTTCTTTTTATCATTTCATTAATGTTGAAAATATTTTTAGCCACGCAAGAGTCTTTTTTCATATATATATATATATATATATATATTTTTTTAATCATATTATTCAACAGAATATACTTTCTCTATTACCGATAAAACGTGTATATCTATAAATAGATAAGATCTCTTTTTAATCATATTTTTTATTCATTCATATCACTTTTAAAGGAGACATTGATTAGAAAACCGATAGATACAACTCGTTGGCGATCGTAACACATTAATTTGTTTATGAAGAAGGACTGAACATAAAACGGGAGATCATTGTTAAACGACGAACTACAATTGTCAAGTATATATCCGTTTAAAAATTTTCAATAGAATCATAAAACATTAAAATATTTCGATAAATAATAATCGTGCAATTGTCGAACCATAAAAAAAAAAATAAAGACATTCTTTCTCGCGACGTTGCGGAGTTAGAACGAAAAAATAAAAAAAGAGAGAAAAAAAAAAAACAAGAAAAAGAAAAAGAAAAAGAAAGAAGAAGAGGAAAAAGGGGAAAAGGAACTATAGTGCAGTCTCGAAATCGAACGGAGCAATATCGCGATGAGAATGCTGCGGAAATTAAGCCGAGCTTGCGGCTCGTGGCGAGGGGGATGTGTTCCGAAGGAGAAGAAGAAGAAAAAAAAAAAAAAAGAGTCAGTTCTCAAAAAGAAGAACCTCACTCCCCGCCCTTCCCAAAATAAAAAAGGAAAGAAAAGAAAAGAAAAAAAAAAAAGGAAGAAGGAGGAAGAAAAAGCGGCCTCGCTCAAAAAATAATTTCGATCGCACCATTGTGTTATACACTTCTTTTAGCTTCGTAAAAGAAAGGAAAAAAAAAAAAAAAAAAAAAAAAGAAAGCCTTCGACACGATTGCAACCCTCGGAATGGCTTGCATCTATAGGAAAGTATAATTTCGGTAACGCGAAAGAGCCTTTTAATCGTAACACCCCGTATAACTGACTGATCCTCCCCCCTTCCCCATACTCCTCCACCTCATCACCTTCTTCATCCTTTAACCACCTCTTCTTTTAGCACGAAAGCGCATTTCATGCTGGCTTTTCTACGTGCCGAAAGTGGGTAAAAGAAATGGCGTGGGAGGTGTGGAGAAAGAAGGAGGAGGAGGAGGAGGAGGAGGAGGAGAGCGAGAAAAAGAGTTAGAGAGAAAGAGAGAGAGATAGATAGATAGAGATAGATAAATAGAGAGAGAGAGAGAGAGAGAGATGGGATATCACGAACTTGCAACACGATATATACACGTGTTTCGTAGGCACGCAGCGAACGTCTCTCGTGCTTTTTCTACGTGGAATCGTATCGAATTCGAAACACGATCGTACTTAGAGCTGCATCATCGTGTGTTCCCTTTTTTCTTTTCTATTTTTATTTTTTACCGTAGCCCCCATCCCCCGACCGACCCACCCACCCACCCACCCACCCACCCACCAACGCAGCCCTATATTTCTTTTTCTTTTCTTTTTTTTTTCTTCTTCTTCTTTTCCTTTAGACGTCGTAGAAGATCGATCACTCGTCTACCGGGTTTATACCTACACATCA
>OU426851.1:5598091-5623091 GCA_911387685.1 Dolichovespula media | reverse complement strand
AACATGATAATCATCCATTACGTGGTAAATACTATTAGCGTAATAACAAATCGCATTGACATGATAAGCAGTATTTCATAAGATCCCAACTATTGTATCGATTCGATCATACAAAGAGTATAATCGATTGTTTCTTTTAGTATCGAAAATAATTGCAATAATTGCATTTCTTCTTTTTTTTTTTTTTTCCTTTAAGAGTACTTCGTCATCTAAATAAAAAAATGAACGTAAAAGAAAGATTTAAATGTCGAAGAAATTATACTTATTAAGTAAAACGTTCAATTTTCAACGTGAATTCGTTTTGTTGCTTTCGTACGATCAATCTTTTATCCTTTTCTGAGCGATTATTATTATTATTATTATTATTATTATTATTATTATTATTATTATTATTATTATTATTTGCTTTATTAAGAGCGATTTTAACGAACATAAATCACGAGGTACGCGCTTCATCGAACCCACAGAATAGAAGTGAATCGAGCGTAAGGAAACTTAGGACGTGTTTACTCGATCGATTATTTTGTCATACGTTATATACCTACACATACACATACCCATACACGTATTCGCGTGCGCGCGTATATGTGTGTATAAGAGAACATTTATGCGCATAAACGAGCACAAGTTTATACATTAAATACTGTTTGCCACAGCGTGATCACAAAGTACCTAGTTTTAGGTACGTCTAAAAAGAAACAAAAAAGAAAAAAAGAAACAAAAAAAAAAAAAAGGAAAGAAAAGAAAAGAAAAAAATAAACAGAAAAGAAAAGAGAAAAGAAGAGCGATATATAACTCTTTGTGTGTGTGTGTGTGTGTGTGTGTGTGTAAGAGCGCGCGCGTAAGTAAAGAAAAGAAAGTAAAGAGCTGAGAGAGAAAATTGGAATTTGAACTTTTTTATTTCCAAAGTAACGAACGATATTAAGAATTCATTAGACGTCGTAATAATAACGGGTATAAACAAAACTTGTCTAACTAATGATTTCATTACGGAGACAATAATAAAAAGGATATACACAACAAATTAATGATAGTTACTAAGAATAACGCTAACGAGATTAACAAAGAGGGAATTATTAGCCTTCTCGTTTCTTTTCCATGGTGCTGTTCGAAAGTCTTGTTTAATCAGACATGTCAGTGAGGGAAAAAAGAAAAATAAAAAGAGAGAGAGAGAGAGAGAGAGAGAGAGAGAGAGACAGAGAATGTAAAAGAGGATAAAAGAGTTTTTGGTTGGTAGATTTTCACCGAAGCAGTTTCGGTGTCGTGTTATTTCACGAGCTGTAGGTATGCCACAAAAAAAAAATAAAATAAAGAGAGAGAGAGAGAGAAAGAGAGAGAGAGAGAAAGAGAGAAAGAGAGAGAGAAGAAAATAGAAAAGAAAAAAAGAAGAGCCGTCATTGGATGGAAGATGGTTCTCGCGCGTGATGGTCTGACGTTAGAGTCGTTCGTGGTGGTTACCACCAATGATACCAATGTTACTGGGTAATGTTAACGATGGTGATGGTGACGGTGGTGGTGGTGATGTTGTTGGTGGTGGTGGTGGTGATGGTGGTGGTGGTGATGGTGGTGGTAGCGGTCGACGTACAAAAGGTGACCGAATGACAGGGCCACCGACCATGACGGAGAGTTGGCGAATAATTACAGACCACGGCGTGCTCGGCTTCTCTTTACTTTTCCAAAGCCTCCTGCAGAGAGTACTTGCATTCGTCTATACATATGTATATATATATATATATATATATATATATATATATATATTATATAAAAGTGTGTGTGTGTATGTATGTATGTATGTATGTATGTATGTATGTATGTATGTATGTATTTATGTATATATGTATGCATCTGGGGGTGACTCGGTGGAAGAGGGGTTAGTACAAAGATTCGAGCCATAGAAAACTATAGTAGAACACGATAGTGTATCGTTCCCGTTTCTTCTTTCCTCTTAAGAAAAATAATCTTGATTATTATCACGATAAGTATGGAAATTTATAAATTGACTTGTCAAGTTAACCGAAAGTAACGTTCTCATTTTTATTATAACAAAGAAACAATGAAATTACAGATATAAATTAGTTCGTAATTGAAGGAGGAATGAAAGATAAATATTATATAATGGGATTACATGAAACTATTATTATATCGTATCGAATGAAGGAGAATACGGAAGGGGGAGTCGTGGTGGGAGAGATAAATTGAATTAATAATTAGAATAGATAAAATTCTGGCAGGTAGTGGACGAATAGAAAAAAAAAAAAAAATGAAAAAAAAGAAATGTGAGATAAGGTTAGGTAATAAAAAGGAAGAATGAATAATAAATGCATATAAATTTTTTATATTACAAATGCATGTATATATATATATATATATATATATATATATATATATATATATATATATATATATATATATACATATATTAAATAATATATAGACAGATATAAAAGGGAGAGAACTTTAGAACGCAATTCTATAGTGTACCACCATGAGATTAATATATACATATATCCTTGTCTTCTATATCGACATATACGAATATACACGGAGCTCGTGTATTTAGATATATCGCGTCGCGGATAAAACGAGCTTTCCGCTTTGGCGCGAAACGTGCGAGCTGATATTCGCGCGCTTTTCGCGTCGAGTTTCATCAAGACGCACACTTCGAGCTCATTCAAAGGAACGCCTCATTTTTCTATTCTCACTTTGTCTCTCCCTCCCCCCCCCCTCTCTCTCTCTCTCTCTCTCTCTCTCTCGCTCTTTCGAGTTATATGCGCCATGGCAAAACAACTGCTGAGAGACACGATATTAAAAATTTCCTAAATTCACCAGAGAAGCGAAGAATTCACGTTGAATGGCGAGAAATTTAATGAAAAAAAAAAAAAAAAAAAAAAAAAAAAAAAAAAAAAAAAAAAAAAAAAAAAGAAAGAAAAAAAAGAACATATGTTTACACATATATTTATATAATTACTTTTGTATATTTTTTTCTTTTCTTTTTTTTTTTTTTTTTTTAATGTATACGTATATATAAAAGTTTTCATATAAACTTTGTTACCGTCGATCTACCATAAGTAACGAAAGAGGTTAAGAAAGTACTTTGTTTATTAATAATTTAGCAAAATGAAATGTAACTTAGTGAAACAAAATGCGAACAAAGAAAATTATCGATTTTCGTCGTGGGCAATATCGATGTATTTGAAATGTAAAGATCGGAGAAAACAAAATTGGCGTGCGATTCTCTCGTATTGTTTAAATTTAAACATTCGAATATGTATATTTATATACACATATATTCGCGTTCATTGGATTGGCGTTTTGCAACAAACAATCGTGACCCGTTGCTAGTCGACACAAGAAGTAATTACTCCGTCATTGATCGATCGATACTCTCGCGATTAAATGAAATCGAATCACGTTACGTCGACCAACGGAAATTCATAAATCGCATCCGCGATTATACGTTGATTAACAATATAACGTTATAGAGATTCGAATCTTCCAATTAGAATCTTCTCCATGTCCATTGGTTTCCCCCCCCCCTCTCTCTCTCTCTTTCTCTCTCTCTCTCTCTCTCTTTCTCTCTTTAATTCATTTGAAAAGACTACAGTATAAATAAATTTTGTTGACGGATTAAGAAAATATCGATCATCCTTCTTCCACGTTTCCATCGAGTTCTCTCTCTCTCTCTCTCTCTCTCTCTCTCTCTCTCATTAACGCCTAATGCTTTCATTAGGTCAAAATTTCGAGTGGCTCAGCGTACGATCATCGTTGACCTGCGAAATCTCCTAATTTCGAAATTCCATTCCCAGGGAATAATATCGCTAATATGAAGCCTGCATTATTCATCAACATCGCACGCGCGGCCATCGTGAACGTTATCTGGACACGATTTCTCTGTAACCGGTATATTTATCGGTAATTATGTGAAATAACGGTGGCGCGAATGGTCTCTTAGAATCATTGGAGAGAGAGAGAGAGAGAGAGAGAGAGAGAGAGAGAGAGAGAAAAGAAACGAAAAAAGAAAAGAAAATAAGAGAAATGACAAGGAAAGAAAATGGGGGAGGGGGCGGGGTCAGAAGATAGGAAAAGAAGGAACGTGTAATAGTAAAACAAAAAAAACAAAAAAAAGAAAAAGAAAACAAAAGAAAAAAAAAAAAGACAAGTAAATGGTGTGACAGGTCTCGTTCTACATGGAGATTAACCCTCTAGTCCCTTTTCATGTTCCATTTTAATTCTAATCCTCATTTCTCTCTCTCTCTCTCTCTCTCTCTCTCTCTCTCTCTCTCTCTCTCCCTCTTTTTCTCTCTTAAAACGAAAGCAAAGAAAACATTAGTAATATACGACGTAACGTGTTGTCCGAGCAACACGTGCTATAGATGGGTGGTAAAAAAGAAAAGAAAAGAAAAAAAAAAAAGGAAAAAGGAAAAAAAGAAGAAAGAAAAAAAGGAGGGAAAAAAAGAAAGAAAGAAAGGAAAAAAAGAAAAAGATAGAGAACACGACACGATCCTGGACGAGGCTCGACATTTGCATCATACGTCCGCATAATTTCAACGGTGGCCGCTCGTTAAAATACCCAGAGACCAGAAATACCAGACACATACATACATACATACATACATACATACATACATATATCATGCATACATACATACATAGAAGGCACACTTTATCGTGCTCTCTGCTATGCTCCACGTGTACTTTGCCTTTCGTGCTTTTTCCCCCCTCCCCAACCCCTTTTTACACCACCTTCTCTCTCGTTCTCATTCTCTCTTTCTCTCTTGGACCCTCGTTTACTCGCAACTTTGTACTTCCATTTTCGAAGATGATTTAGAAACAAGAAATATAGGTAGAGAAAAGATACGCGACAGCTTAAAAAAAAAAAAAAAAGAAGAAAAAAAAAACAAAAAATAAAAAAAAAAATAAATAAAGGGAAGAACGAAATGGTAATAAATGAAAACCGTGAAATGATTCAACAAGATCACTTTTGATTACGCTCAAGTACGATATTATTTCACGAAAGTCGAATTAACGACGAAATTATCTCATATTATTTAACTTGATCGTTTCTTCCATCGTTGATCATTGACAATTTTTCTTTTTCGTTTCTTATTTTTTTTTTCTTCTTCTTTTTTTTTTTTGCGACATTCGAATCTACGCCGTTACAAAGTCACTTGGATATGAAAAAGGAAGGGATTCAAAGGAGAAAATTTCTCGTATATCAAATACACAGAGATATTCCTTCAAGATATATATATATATATATATATATATATATATATATATATATATATATTCGTATACGATGAAAGAAGGACGATTATCTTCATAGAGAGATTCCCAACGTCGTACTATTATGATATGCACGGATGAGACAAATCTCTAAGCTCAAAGGGCGTCAAAGTCTTCTTAAGCTACGTGTTCTCTCCCTTGAGATTTCGTTAAGCAGGAAAGCTTGTAGTTACCAGTTAAACCCTTTATGTCCTTTCGTATGCTTCGGCGATCGTCAGAAATCTCCCAGCTGCTTTGTATGGAACGTGAGAAGATACTCGAGAAACGCGCGTAGGAGCTCGACCAAAACGACGAGAGAATGACTGAGAAAGGGGATGGGAGGGGAAAAGTGGGGTGGGGAGGGAGGGGGGGGAGAGGAAGAGGGAGGGAAAGGTGCAAAGGAAACAGTGGTGAAAGCGAGAGATTGGAGCATACACACGATCGTGCACCTGCTTATCGGACTCGACTATTGCCTATTTCTATCCCTCCTATTTCTATCCCTCCTATTTCTATCCCTCCAACCCTTTACTCTTCCTACCTTATTCACAAATTTCCATTCGGAAATACACGTGTCATAATGATCCAAGAACCCACTTTCAACGCAAAGCTTATGAGCTACTTTTGAGAATGAAAGAGATAAACGGATAGAACGGGGAGAAATGAGAGAGAGAGAGAGAGAGAGAGAGAGAGAGAGAGAGAGAGGGTGAGAGAGAGAGAGAGGGATAGGGACATCTATTTGTTTATTTTAATGCCGGTGTAAATGAAAGGATAATTCACGTCTACATATGTGAATATATGTATGTACGTGAGTCCGATGAAACGAAGATGAATGGAGTAGGAAGATTATTTGAGGAATATACGAACTATCAAAATTATGATGATAAAGGATACATTGCGAAATGTTTTGACAAATATTATTGTACCTAAGGAATTTTATAAAGCGTCGTGAAAAATTACAATTCGATGACTCTCATATAAATTTGATTCCGTTCGTCATTAACGAAACGTTATTAATTAAATGATTTTATTAATGTAACGAACGAAATAATATATATATATATATATATATATATATATATATATATATATATATATACGTATCTTACATACGCAATGTTCGATAATTGCCGATTGATAACATTTCAATTGTAAATTTATTTAAGATATTCGGATATGAATTTGAACGTATAAAGATTTTCGAATAGCGCAATTGTTAATCGCGCACACTCATACGTTTGAATGTTATTAAGCTATTAATTAGTTCTCATTCATGCATTTAATTAAAATCTCGCGAAAGATCTTTATCGATGTTCGTATAATAAATAGGAATATTCAATGATCCTCGCTTAGGAGATACTGAAAATCTGAGAATAAAAAAAAAAAAAAAAAAAAAAAAGAGAGAGAGAGAAACAAAACAAAACAAAACAAAAAAAAAACAGAAATACAATGGATTTTGCGAATTTAATTATTTCAAACGTTGATCCAAAAATTTTATGCGATGTATACTTTCGAAAACGAGCTCGAACTAATCTGACGCCATCTCGTCGAAGTTTTTAATGAAATTAAAAACAGAACAAATTAACATAAAAGAAACGGAAAACAGCAATCCCGAATTACTAGACAAAAAGAAAAGGAGAGAGACAGAGACAGAGACAGCGAGAGAGAGAGAGAGAGAGAGAGAGAGAGAGAGAGAGACAGAGAGAGAGAGAGAGAGAGCGAGCGAGCATAAGAGAGATGAATCTACAAAGTCAACGTTAATAATTTTATATCAAACGTTTATTGAAATTAGTTGAGCATGGTACCTACGGCGGTAACAGTTATGCAAACGTTTTCGTTAAAACAACAGAAAGGTAATTGTTTCTACCCGGCGTTTATGAAAAAATCCTTTTACTTCGTATCGAATAATAAATAAAAAAAAAAAAAAATGTAACAGGATATATATATATATATATATAAATCTCTCTATATATATAAATATATATATATATAGAGAGAGAGAGGGGGGGGGGGGGGAATTAAAAAGAACCACTAGAAAATATAGTATTAAAAGAGATTGCATTGGTATAAGAGCCTCGTTTCATGGAGTACTCCATGTTTATGCATACCTATACATAAAACTATATGTATGCACAATAGTAATAAAAAAAAAAAAAAAAAAAAAAAAAAAAAAAAAAATTGTGTTGGCAAAGTGGTAGTAATAATGGAATATTGTGAGAGTAAGTGAGTGACTGAACGAGTGAGTGAATGAGAAGAGAGGGCGAGTAATCGAGGTCGATATTACTCATTATCGCAGTTTCGTTACGAAGTAATGGACGACGATAGCGATCAGAAGAATGATTAAGCTAAAACGAATTCGAGAAAGCGTTCGTTTTCATAGTGTGTGAGAGAGAGAGAGAGAGAGAGAGAGAGAGAAGAAATAATAAAAAAAAAAGCAAAAAAAAAATGGAAGAAAGAAAATGCTCGGCGTTTAGTTTTTATCTCGCATTAATCGAGGAGAATCGAGCGTGAAACAAATTATTATAAACGGGAGTAATACAGCCGCAAATGATAGTGGAAGATAAGTTCTTAGTACCGGGAAAATATTATTGATCTTCCTTTTTATCGTAAAGATTTGAAATGTTTTGCGACAGGAAGTTCCATTATCCGAACGTTCTACTATCCGTACAATGTACATACATATATATTTGCACATACACACGGGGACACGCGCACACACACACACACACACACTACATATTTTATTACAAAGAACTCTATTTCATTTTCTCTATCGACGCTGATATGTTTCACGTAATGTTTCATTCTATTCTATAACGATTATAATAAGGCTGCGTGCACATTGATGAAAATCATTACATTATATCATATCATATTATATATATATATATATATATATATAGAGAGAGAGAGAGAGTAAATATACGAGCGTATATGCAATCGGTAGCATGGGACTTGTTGGTCACCGCGACCAATGAAATACATCGAATCAAATGCACGCGTTCGTTTCATTACAAGAAACTATACTTTATCGGTGACCAGATACTAGCCGAATGTAACTTTCATGTGATTTCAGTCGATCGTGTGTCTCCAACTGCCTTCATCTAAATTTATCACCGACTATTCGATACTGACATTAGACATCACGATATCGACGAATTCGAGTCATCGATATATGATCTCTCTCGTAGACCGGGGCATTGGCGCGGACTACTCTAATCCATTGCAATGTGCGCGCACGCACCTTAAAAAGTTTCATTTTTTCCTCCCTCCCTTTCCCCTAATAATACCTCGTTGAAAATTTACGAGGAAATACATATTTGAAATAATATCGAGGAAAAATAAATGGATCCAATATGGAATACGTACTTTTATTCTTCCCTTATTTCAAGCATTCATGACTATCAGAAGGAGATATATTACTTCGAATCCTTTCAGATAATGAGGAGGAAGAGAAAAAAGGAAGGAAGAAAGAAAGAAAGAAAGAAAGAAAGAAAGAAAGAAAGAAAGAGAGAAATAGGGATGGAAAGAGAGAAACCAAATGCATAGGAAGCTAAATATAAAAATTTCCAATAATTCAGCTGAATTTCTTGGATTTCAAAAAAAAACAAAAAAAAAAAAAAAGAAGAAAAAAAAAGAAAAGAAGAAACAGTCGATTCACGTTCGTCTCGATATGAATTATTATTTCTTTTGGTACGGTAGTTTCAGAAAATATATTCTACAAACATTTCATTTCGAAATATACCCGAACTAATCACATCATTGTTATTGTTTCCGTATTATTCGAAATTTAATTCTCGATCCTTTTCTCCTTTCGTATAAGTTCGAAGAGAAGGAAAAAATGAAAAGAAGGATAGAAAATGAAAAACGAAAAATATAGAAGAAGAAGAACACGATCGGTCGCGGTCCTTATCTCGAACTGGTCCGTTCATTAATGAGATCATGGTACACTCAATTTCCTTCAAAGTGAACCTACGAAAACCCTCGTAACGCGATAGACTCTAGTAAAAAGCGTTTCCATCGACAAAACAGTTTAGATACTCCTCGGAAAAGAGAAAGAGAAAAAAGAGGAGGAGGTGGAGGAGGAGGAGGAGGAGGAGGAGGAGGAGTAGGTGGGGATGTGTAGGTAAAGAGATAGAAAGAGAATGTGAAAGAGTGTGTGTACGTGGAAAGAGAGAGAGAGAGAGAGAGAGAGAGAGAGAGAGAGAGAGAGAGAGAGAGAGAGAGAGAGAGAACTAACAGAAAAAGGGAGAAAGCACAAGAACAAAAGAAAAAGAGAGAAAGAGAACACGAGAGGGAAAAAGAACGAGTGTGTGTGTGTGTGAGAGAGAGAGAGAGAGAGAGAGGGAGAGAGAGAGATAAAGATATAGAGAGATGGGTTTGAGAGGAAACACAACGGCACTTGGAAAATATTTTTTGGCGAGTTATCGACTTGTTCGTACAGAACACGATACGCTCTACAAACTGCATTTACCGCATTCGTGCGCGCTTACGGTTGACCAGCGATGCACGTAACGAGCGATTATAGGTACGTACACGCTTGCTGGCGTATCGAGAGTATATAAAAACGTGCGAGTACTACTACACAACAGAGAAAGAGAGAGCGACCACGTTTCTATATGTATATATCTCTATATGCATATATATGTATATATATGTATATATATGTATATATATATATACATATATACATACATACATATATATATATATATATAAGGGAGAACACGCAACTCGCCTATTCGAAATCGGCCGACATGCGATTTTTCACACGAACCTTTTCCGTAATTTATACCCAGAGTTCCTTCATAGTGATCCGTGTCCACATAGTTATAGACTTTATCGTAACGCCAAAGAAACGATCTTGAATTTCTATTCAATTATTCCTTCGATACTTTTCTATTTCTATTCAATTATATATGTCTCTCTCTCTCTCTCTCTCTCTCTCTCTCTCTCTTTCTGTCTCAAGGGGGAAGAGATTTATTGTTGTGTAAAGAAAAAAAAAAAAAAAAAGTAAAACAAGATCGTATAAAAATGTGCACCCTTACTTCTCCCATGTATTTCCAATAAAAAGTCTCGTAAAAAAATTCGAATTCGTAAAATTGACAAAGTTACAATTCGTTTATTAGGACGCGCCATTATTTACATGGATTATTATTATATTTATCGTTACGACGACAATTTCTTTTTGTTTTTTTTTGTTTTTTTTTTTTTTTTTGTTTTTTTTTTTTTTTTTTTTTTTTTTTATAAAATTTTGTTCGATAATGCAACTTTTGTACGCAAAATTTCAATTCTTCTTTTTTTACTTAATCTTCCTACTTCCTTGTTTTACATCAACTTTTTATATTTCTCTTTAAAAAGTAATTAGAAAAAAAAAGAAATCAGTAACGCATCCTTCTCATTTACAATTATTTTTCTTTCTCTCCCTCTTTATCTCGAAAAGGATAAAAAAAAAGAGAAATAGAGAAAGAGAAAGGAATACCAAGTAAAATATTTTCTCGGCCGAACGTTTCGTGTAAACGTTCTGCGAAAAGAAAAATAAAAAAAAAATAAAAAAAAAAAACAAAAATTATAGTATCGAGATAAATAAGAATTGCTAAAACAGAAAGGCGGTTGGTCATTAAAATAGCGCATTGTTATCCTTTTAAAGAATATTTAAAATACATAGGATAATTTTCTTACGTTCAGTTTATTACTTCCACTTCCTCGTTGATCGGTATCTCACGCTGTCATATTTAACCCTTTAAAATTATCACGAGTGAAATTTCATTCCATACTAATTTTTAGATTGTAGTGATAGGGGGTGGGGTGGGGGGAAGGAAAGAAATAAAAACCCCCGATTATTTATATAGCTTATCAAAATAGCAAGAATAAATTTCCATAATTTTTATCTAATATTAAGTAATAATAATAAACTATATATATATATATATATATATATATATATATCGTTATTTATTTTGCTCATTATTTTCTGTGATAATTTTTCAAGGTTGAAAAAAGTAACTCTGGACGATGATCACTGGTACTCACCTGAAACAAAAATAAAGGGGAAAAAAATTAGTTAGATCTGTATTGCGAGATATGTGACGGTAGAGATAAGGAACTAACGAGGGATGGGAGAATATAAAAATTAGATTTAAAGAAACGAAAGAAAAAAAGAAAAAAGAAAGACAGGAAGCAACGAAAATCCCAACCTCTGGTTTCCTCTCGCGCGGACATTTTCTGTGGATAATTTCAGTTTCTACCGTGCGCAACTGGCCAATTTCGTTTGGAAATTCAAAACGATTGCTTTTTCTAGTACACCCTCTTCCCGTTTTTGAATTCATCCTATAGCACAACTCGTTTCGCTTTTAGCCATGCATCCCGCGACTATTGTTAGTGGAAACATCCGTTTGCATTTCGTTGGACGTGTTCGTCGCCACGCTATCGTCGAGTGCAACGTGCGTATCGCACGAAATTAAAAGTCCATCAATTTCTGCTCGCAAGCAGAGATGTCGAAAACGTTGCTCGTTTCTCTTATTTCTTTTTGGCTGTGCCAGTTAGTCAGATTGCTTATATTTTTTCATATATATATATATATATATATAAATATATATGTGCGCGTGTGTGTGTACATATATATATATGTGTGTAGACACACACACACACACACACACACACGAAGTATTTGTATTGGCATAACAAATAAAGGTTAAGATAGAAACGAGTTAGTTGATAAATAATGTTAAAATTGTGCATTAAAAATTATGAATATTTTTTAATCGTCGAGAATCTTTGCACATGTACGAATAGTAGTATAGTAGAGAATTAATAAGACTAATAAAAAAATTGTTTTCACCGAATCATTGTAAGTACATGTATCGAATCACATAGTGTACACACACACACACACACACACACACACATGTGTAGACACACACACACATATGTGTAGACACACACACACATACACACAAAGTATTTGTATTAGCATAACAAATAAAAGTTAAGATAGAAACGAGTTAGTTAATAAGTAATGTTAAAATTGTGCATTAAAAATTATGAATATTTTTTAATCGTCGAGAATCTTTGCACATGTACGAATAGTAGTATAGTAGAGAATTAATAAGACTAATAAAAAAATTGTTTTCACCGAATCATTGTAAGTACATGTGTCGAATCACATAGTGTGTGTGTTATAATATAAAATTATATTGCGTTAGTCAATAAGTAACGCGATGGAATTTTTAATAAAACGAATACCACGTATATATATATATATATATATATATATATATATATATATATATACTTTATGAACATATAAAACAGATAAAATTCTAACATTATTTATTGACCTATTCGATACATAAGTTATCCCTCCTCCCTACTTTTTACCCTACGGCTATTTAATTTCATACAAATTTATATAAATTTCTATCTACTATATCTTCTCCTTATTTCTCTTCCTTCCGTCCTTCCACCCCTTCCTCCCCTCCTTACTCTTTCAGAAATTTCGATCGTCGTCCGTTTAATCACACGTGCGATTCTCGTAAACCGATTTAAATTAACAAGCAGATTTACGAGAACCGCGGGAAAAGAAAAAGTAATGTTCGAGTAAGAATTATTCCAGCCGTGGAAATTCAAATTACACTTCGGATGACGAATGTAGGTAACGAAAAAAGAAGTAAAAAAAAAAAAAAAATAAAAAAATAAAAAAAAAAGAAAAAAGAAAAAAAGAAAGAAAAGAAAAGAAAAGAAAAGAAAACGAAGATAAAAGAAAAAAGGGGAAAGGCTGAAAGATAGACAAAAAAAAAGGGGGGGGAGGGAATTTTCTACGCTCCCCCACGATTCGATTTGCTCGAACATCGCGTGAGTCTCTGTCAAAAGAACGGATTAACGTTCCCGATCCAGCTCGGTTCTCGTTCTCGCTTATCGACGTAGGGAGGGGGTGGGGCGGGATGTGGTAGGGTAGAGAAGGATGACGAAGAAAGAGAGAGAGAGAGAGAGAGAGATAGAGAGAGAGAGAGAGAGAGGGAGGGAGGGAGGGAGCAGTGGGAAGTTAGCGAGAGTAGTAATTCGTAATTCTCGTACGAGAGTAACGAGACGACTACGAGGGAGGCGCGAGAGCGTAGAATTTAATTTCGGTGGAAGAGTTTCGGGGGGCCAGAGAGACAGGCTTGCGTTGTCGTCATTGCTGCTGTTGCTACTGGCTTTACGTGAGAGAGAGAGAGAGAGAGAGAGAGAGAGAGAGAGTGAGAGAGAGAGAGAGAAGACGGTTAGAGGGTGGAATGCCGATAAATGGGATTGGTGCTCGGTACACCGTGGCGATGTAATACAAAGGACCCGCCGTCGGTTTGCTCGCGATCAACGTATATCCCACCGGCTTGTGAAGGGTGAGGGCTGAATCCGGTGAAGGGCATAAAGAAAGAGAGAGAGAGAGAGAGAGAGAGAGAGAGACGATTTTATCAAACCCAAGAAGAAGCAGGAATTAGGACCCTCCCGGACCATTCAAAGCCAGCTCAATAATATTCGTAATACAATGGTAGGTACAGTCCGACCCTCTTCCAATTCGATCATCCCGGAAGAGGGCTCTCTCTCTCTCTCTCTCTCTCTCTCTCTCTCTCTCTTTCTCTCTCTCTCCATACACGCCTCTTTCTTTTCCCAAAGATGAAACGATAGAAAGAGAGATCGGTTTCTATTATATACACATACGCACTTCAAATCGATTGATTTGATGAATGGTAAAAAAAAAAAAAAAATAAAAAAATAAAAGAGGAAGAAACGAAAAGAAGAGAAAGGGAAAAAAGGAAAGAGAAATAAAAAGAAAATGAGAAGAAAGTTCGATATCTCAATATTCGTCGTACCTAGATGTTCCTAATAAATAGGAATCATATCACGGATCAAACGAGTATAAACGTAGAAATGTATGGAAATCTTTTTATTAACATTTCGAACGTGTTCCTCCACCTGCGAGACTATTACTACCGACAACAACAACGACAACAACAACAACAACAACAACAACAACGACAACGACAACGACAACAACAAGAACACGTTCACTATTCGTGTTAAATTCCATCGGGGATGGGGGGTGGGGGGTGGGTGGGTGGGTGGAGGAGTATTATTTTGCATTCACGTATCTATACGTTTTAATGCGTTGTACACATACTTTCACGTTAATTTCGACGAATCCTTACCATTAGTACCTCTAGACATGCCCGGCACCAATTACGTGAGCTTGCGCGGAGAAAGCGACGGCTGGGCTATTAAGAACCCGCGCTTAGTTAACGATCCTCCTACCCCCATGGTTACCGTGCACCATGAGATCTCGAACTTAAGTATAATAAAACCTCGAATTCGCCTCTACCGGACAACAAGAAAAAAAAATTCACGTCGGTATAACTGAACCTTAACCTATAAATGAACCTGAAATGAACCTGAAATGAACCTGAACTGAACCTGAACTGAACTCGTCGGTAATACGGTTGGGGCAGAGCCGTGATCCGGAGGGCCGGAGGGGAGGATACGGGAATCGTACGAACGAAGAAAATCGATTGGAAAATCATCGCACGTAACTCACGAATGATAATATCCATTCACAAAGAGTATAGCATGAATGTTCGTCGTATTGTTCGACAACGTTCAGCGATTTCCTTTTATTTGCAGAATAAAAAGAACAAACAAAAAAATAAAATAAAATACAAAGAAATATTATCGAAAGTGTTCCGTTTTAATAAATTCGTTCGAACATACGTTGAAATTATTCCCCGATTCCGGATAAATTCCTTCACTTTGATGGGGAAGGCCGGGGAAGGGGGGAGCAGGCGGAGAGGGGAAGAAATATGCAATCAATCGACATATTAATATATCGTGAGATTTTCTCTTTGCCTCTCTCTCTCTCTCTCTCTCTCTCTCTCTCTCTCTCTCTCTCTCTCTCTCTCTCTCAAGCAACTGTCTGTTGAAAGAAGGAAGAAAAAAAGGGAAGAAAAAAATTATAATAAAAAAACATAATAATAATAAGAAAAAAAAAAAAAAAAAAAAAAAAAGGAAACAAAAGGGAAACCATTTACCGATATCATCATAAATACCTTCGACGATATTCCAGCGGATTAATTAAAACGAAACATCTCCCGGCCCGATGTGTATCTTTTACCGAAGCCTCGAATCTAAATTCCTTTATTATTTATTTGCGTTTTTTTTTTTTTTTTTTTTTTTTAAGAGGGAGGAAGAATGAGAAGGGGAAAGAAAGAGGAGGAAGAGGAGGAGGAGGAGGAGGAGGAGGAGGAGGAGGAGGAGAGGAGGAGGAGGAAGAGGAGGAGAAGGGAAGAAATTGCAAAAGAGAAATATACGAAGAGAGAGAGAGAGAGAGAGAGATAATACTCTCTAGCGATAAAAAAGGCCAATAAAATTGGTTAATTGCGAGAGCGTAATGCTCTAAAGGTATAGGGGTATATATTCGTGGGATGGGGGTTGGAGGAGTAGGGGGGGGGAGGTAGGAGGCCACGTAGAATATCTTACGAGATGGGCTTGGCAGCGTCGATAAAACGCGTTATTATATACGACGGTGGGACGGCGCAAGGGGTAGGGGGAACGTGTAAGAGGATAAGCCGTTGAAAAGGAAAATTCCAAGTCGACGCGCCGACGGGAGAGAAAGAGAGAGAGATTTCCTCGTCGAAAACTTTCGCCTCTTCCAATTTTTCTCCGTTGCGAAACATCGAGGCGGAAATTTAAATCCCGTTTGCGGTCCTTCCATCTAGTTCAGAGCGAGAGAACAACCACGGGTGTGTGTGTGTATGGTGTGTGTGTGTGTGTGTGTGTGTGTGTGGTGGGCCCCCGGGTCCGAGTTCGCTTCATTTCCGTAACGTAAATCACCTTAAGCGAACCACCCTTCCTCCCACCCTGCCTCCCTCCTGCCTGCATGCCTCCCACCCCCTCCCTACCGCCCCACCCCCCTTTTTTACTTTGCTCTATACCTTATTCGACCTATTCCAAATATAATAATAAATATGTACGTAGCTATGAGAAAAGGTATTAACGTGGAATAATTCGATAAACGTGTTACGTCACAACCACTCCTCTCCTCTTTATAGAGGAGAGTCGTTCTACCATTTACTAATTCGCGAGGAAAAGAAATGATAAATATAGCGAGAAGAGAATGCGTAAGGATAAAACAATGTTACAATTTTCATCGCCGAGTAATTTTTGTTGTGGAAAAAAAAAATAAAAAAAAAAAAAGAAGTAATTACGAATTACCGTATCTACCGTGTATTATATTTCTTAATTTTTCACTTCGCGTCGGTCGATTCGAAAAATAATCGAATCCTTTATCTTCTTCTTTTTTTCTATTTATTTATTTATTTATTTATTTATTTATTTATTTATTTATTTATTTATTTATTTATATTTTTATGATATTAACCGTTGACAATTGCCAAAAAAAAAAAAGAATGAAAGAAAAAGATATAAGTCTACAATTCGTTTTCTCGAAGAAAGGAAGAATTTCTCGTCAAAGGTGCAGCGTCGTATATTGCCGATTTTCAAAAGGAAAAAAAAAAAGAAAGAAAAGAAAAGAAAAACAAAATTGCATTCAACATCTTCAATTATAATCGAAACCCAATAATTTCTACGGGTAGAAGAAGGACGATTAGAGTCGCGTGATATCGAAAGAACGTTAGGTTTGATCTCTAATTTCGTACGATTTCGTAATTAACTTGAACGTACGATGGAAGTATTTTTTTGTCTTTTTTTTTTCTTTTTTCTTTTCTTTTTTTTTTTTTTTACCGTGTGTTCCGTAAAACGTAAAATCCATCGTAGTAGAAGGTAGAAAAACTACGAGCTTGAACAGGTTAACTCTCAAGGTTTAAAATTAAAAATGCCAGTAGGAATTATCCCTTGTCGCTCCGTTCCCGGAGAAGAACAATCGCTTTTTATTATTGCGCTCTTTCTCGTTTCAAGAAGGAAGAAAGAAAGAAAGAAAGAAAGAACGAAAGAAAGAAAGAAAGAAAGAAAGAAAGAAAAAGGACGATAAGAGAAAGTGGAAAAAAAAGGTAGAGAGTAGAGGAGTCACGTGCAAACGCTGAAAGAAGAATGAGAGAGAGAGAGAGAGAGAGAGAGAGAGAGAGAGAGAGAGAGAGAGAGAGAGAGAGAGAGTTAGAGAGAGAAGCACTTTGAGGAAACTCGAGTTTTCCTCTTTATGCACTCGATGTAGTACGGTAACTGGAAAGTCTCGCTCTTGTCAACAACGAGAAAATGAGATAAATAAATAGATAAATAGATAAACAGATAGATAGACAGATAGATATATAGACAGATAGATAGATAGATAGATAGATAGATAGACAGATAGATAAATAGATAGATAGATAGATAGGTAGACAGTAGATAAATACATAGATAGATAGATAGATGGACAGACAGACAGACAGACAGACAGACAGATAGATAAACAAATAGATAGATAGATAGATAGAGAGAAAGGAAGAGAGAATAAACAAGACAGAAAAGAGAAAGAGAGAGAAAGAAAAAGAGAGTGAACGAGAGAGAGAGAGAGAGAGAGAGAGAGAGAGAGAGAGAGAGAGAGAGTGGGTGAGTGAGTGAACGAGACAAAGAAAGAAAAAAGATGTATTTTAAACGGAAAAAAATTCTTAGAGAGATAATCGCGGATAATCCCTACTGGAGGAGGAACTAACTTCTGTGTGTCTCTCTCTCTCTCTCTCTCTCTCTCTCTCTCTCTCATCCCTTTTGTAAGAGCACAACGAACGAACTAGAACGTTTTTATAGCTTGGCCGTCGAGAGTGTAACGCGGAATCGGATATATTATGGCTTCTGGATCACCGCGGAGAGTCTTCGTAAGTCTCGTGTAAAGGTGCGAGGAAGAATAACCAAGAGAAAGAGAGAGAGATAGATAGATATATATATATAGAAAGAGAGAGAGAGAGAGAGAGAGAGAGGGGCCAAATAACTCTTTGACTTCCTACTTCGACACAGTTTTCTTTCCTTTTTCTTCTTAGATACCATTTATAATGCACATGACGTTCACTAATGTTGGATTTAGAAATTCTTCTCCTTTCTTTTCTTTTCTTTCTTCTTTTTTTTTTGCCTAAATAATATCATACCTATTTGCGATTAACTTAAACCGTAGTCAAGCTTATAGGTAATTTTCGATTAATCGATCGATAATCGACAATAATGATAAAACTTAACTACTTGGCTATCTTATAGGAATATTCGATTGTCATTGATTAGGCGCATAGTGAAAATTTGAAAAGTGACGCGTGTGTCCTCCCTTTTGTAGTTACGTAATAACATTTCTCTCTCTTTTTTTTTTTTTTTTTGTTTATTTACACGATATTAGCTTCGATAATGAGAAAATTTTCGTATTTGAACGTACGGAGGTAATGGACAAACGGAGTAAGAGAGTTGCGGGACATTAACGAAGAAACCTTTCCTCTTATCGCGAAAAGTTTCTTGTGAGGCTCGTATAGACATTACGACGTTACGAGATGGGAGCTACCAACCTTAATGTGGTTCACGAAATGCGGGCTCACGAGACTTTCTGCCAGTAATTTATTTCATTTACGTCCGAAAAGCTTAAGATCAACTAATTAAGATCTAAAATGTGGATATGCTTTTGGAAAGCCTTTACCGAATTTCAAACGAGAATAATATAATACACGTACAACGTTTAACATCAAAATAATAGACCTAATTTCACTAATATTTGTCGATTTAGCGTGTACTAGAAAAAAAAAAAAAAAAAAAACAAAAAAAAAAAAAACAAAAACAAAAAAAAGAACAAAAAAAATAGAGAAAGAAAGAAAGAAAGACAAAGGAAACATTACGATTTTTTTTCTTTTAATTGATCACATAATGATAAATGAAATAAACAAAAACAGTTCTCGTTTACGATTACTCTAATAATTATAATTACGATAATTGCATGTGTGTGTGTGTGTGTGTGTTCATTCGAATTAATTGTACATTACATAACAGCAGCCATCGATATTTCGATAAAAACAAATCGTTCGGAAAAATGAACGAATATATATATATATATATATATATATATATATATATATATATATATATATATGATCGTACAAAAATCTATTACCTACATATACCTAAACATCTTCGTTTTTCTCGTTAATCCGATAAAAACGCATCCACGAGTTTACCGATTATCCTATCTCTTGCTAGATGTCAATTGGCTTCGTTACAGAGCGCGTGGATTAAATCTGCGTGCACGTGCGCACGCGCTATAGTGGGAGGGGAGGGAGGGAGAGAGAGAGAGAGAGAGAGAGATAGATAGATAGATAGATAGAGATAGAGAGAGAGAACCGATGCGGTGGACCGCTGGCATGGTTAACACGAAAGAACGATATCGTTGCATAAAACTGGATAAAATTTCATTTTCTATTTCGCTAGTATCGCAACAAGAGAGAAAGAAAAAAAGAGAGAGAGAGAAAAAGAGAGAGGGATATATATATATACATATATATTTAGGGAGAGTGAGAGAGAATATATTTGACACACACACACACACACACGCACGCACATCTCCGTTGCATATAGAAGCATCGCTATCTCGTAAACCAAAACCGCACGAGCGGCCAACGACAACATTGACCATCGTAACTCAAAGAGATGCTGACCAATAAATGGTCTTTCCGCTTCGCGGATCGTGAATCCTCTTACTCTCTTTTTCTTTCTTTCAAACATCTCTCTCTCTCTCTCTCATATTCACCTCTCCCCCTCTCCACCTTCTCTCTCTCTCTCTCTCTTACTCGTATATTATTTAAGCGATATACGTTTTTAGAGTCTCATAAGCGATAACAATTAGGAATTATGAATGAATGTTTCAATAAAATTTGACGTTTTAACGCTAACCGTACCAGCAAGCAAGGCCCGGTCAAATGAACGGTTTCAAATTTAATTAGGAATTTTATATGCATTGTTGTGCGTTTCCTTTCACCATCGACTCGCTGTACATTATCAGATTCTTTGATTAATCCAATTTCTTGCCTTCGGTTTTTTTTTTTTCACTTTTCTCTACTGAGATACAATTATCGCATTATGGCTTGCTTACCGTGACCGTTCATTTGATCGGTTTACAGATTCGTGTCATTTTTTCTTTTTTTTATTTTTCATTTTTTTTTTATTTTTTTTTTATTTTTCTATCTGTGACCACATCTCTGGACTTAAGTATCTCAACTATAAGATATAGTTGCATACGTTCGATTAAAAGAACACAGCGAAGCGAACGTCTGAAAACCGTTCTACTTTGTTCTAATTTGTTTTAATTTCACGTTTATGAAACAAATTTATTGAGAATAATTCAAATAGTTAGAAGCCCGATGTGAATCTGACTGTTGATGAAACAACTACAAAAGTGAGATGTAAATTTACATAATACATACCAAGTAAGCCTGATAAATTTGGCATCGAGTTTTGGATAGCATCGGATGCCAAAAGCATATACATTACTTATGGTTATCCATATCTGGGAGTAAGAGGAAACCCGACCTTATAGAGTCAATATCGTTTCAAAATTTCAGACACGTTACGACGGACAACCTTTTTTTTTCCCACGAGCGCATTCACTGGCGACAAAATTATTGGCAAAACGAACAATATCATTTGGGACTATTCGGAGTAACAGAATGGAATAACAGAGTAACAGAATATTGACAATTCCAATCAAAAAAATAAGTGACCGGTTACGGTAAGAATAGGATATATATATATATATATATGTATGTATGTATGTATATGTATATGTATATGTATATATGTATATATGAAAATGTCGGTACGGTTAGTGTTAATAAACTCAGTCATTTTAATAAAGTCATCTTAACTCGAATTTATCTAAAGTTATTTATTTTCTTTCTTTCTTTATTTCTTTCTTCCTTTTTCACTTTTTCATTCAACACATAAAACTAAAGATAATTAAAAAGCATCGAGATAGCATAGGATTGTTCCTTATAATTAATATCTTTCTTTATCCGGCAATATCTGGTCCTAAAGTATAAGAAAACACACACACACACACACACACACACACAACCACACACAAATCTTCGTCCTTCGTCACCCTCTTCTTATGTTTCGCACTCCTTTTCTTTTCTTTTCTTTTTTTTTTTTTCATCAGGGATTACGACATCCCCCATGAATTTATTTCAGACCGTGGACTTGAAAAAACAAATCCCAAACTCTTTCCTTCACCCCGGTTATCATCGTTGAGGAAAGAAAAATACGAATAGGGTTTTGCGAGAACTCGAATTATAGTCACGATTAATTCGAAATTAACAGGATTTTCGAAATTTTGAAGGACTCCACTTGACAGTTTGTCGTTTCCCTGACGAACGGATGAAACAGACGAATGAATAGATAAACAGAGATTCTGCGAGAGAAAGAAGGGATATTAGCGAGAGCGAGCGAGAGAGAGAAAGAGAGAGAGAGAGAGAGAGAGAGAGAGAGAGAAGGAACATGAAATTACATATCTCACTCATGAGAGAGCTTCTGGGTCAAAAGCTTTCGTCGTAGCGCGTACATAATTCGAACGTGAAGGGTTAGGCGCGTGCCGTGAGGAAACACGCACGATGTTCCTACACATATATGCTATGTGTACGTGCACACGTACCACTCTCTCTCTCTCTCTCTCTCTCTCTCTCTCTCTCTCTCTCTCTCTCTCTCTCTCTCTCTCTCTCTCCCCCTACTCTATTGACACTGGACACGGACGTGCAAGTCCACTTTGACCTCTCACGTCACGTACTCATACGCATCTCTATTCATGTGAGTAGACAAATGTACCTACATACATCGATATATAGATATACAGATCACGTATGTACATATACGTATTATATATATATATATATATATATATATATATATATATATATAAACACATATTATAAATAATAATAAACTATATAATAAATATATAAATAACTATATAATAAACTATATAATTAATAATAAATTATAATAATAATAAACACATATTATAAATAATAATATAAATAAAAATATTATATATATAAACACGTATTATATATATATATATATATAAACACATATTATATATGGGTATATACGTGTACTTGTAATATATTCGATCTAACGACGCGCTGTATTTCTAAAGCTCGAAATAATTCGAGAAAAGAAGAGAGGACACGTAAATTCTACTACGTATAATTCTTTCCCCTTTCTTCCCCATCGCATTGTCCTTTTCCTTCATTTTATCGCGCAAAGAAAATTCCCGAAGCGTCACTAAATCCGTAAGTCCTTCAATGTCCACCTATACGAGTGTATGCACGTAGTAGACGGTGCAACGCAAAACGTCGGTGGAACACGAACACAATGGCCGAACAGTATGCAAATGGAATCAATTTGTGACTGAGGGCGTCGCTACTACCACCACCACCACCACCACCACCACCACCACCACCACCACCACCACCACTACTACCTACTACCACTACTATACTACTACTATTACTATTATTCTCTCTCTCTCTTTCTCTTTCTCTACATTCTTCATGGACCCTCGTCTACACATCCCCTACAAACATCTCCGCCAGCACGCGTCTCTCTTCTCTCCTTCTCCCCTGGTGTGAAACGAGTTTACCAAAAGGGAAGTAAGCTACGGTGTGATTTAATATCGTAAAACAGCCTGTAACATCCCGCAGAATCTCGCTCTGCTTTCATTGAGTGCAACGAGAGTTAGATAGAGAGAGAAAGAGAGTTAGAGAGAGAGAGAGAGAGAGAGAGAGAGAGAGGTGAGAGTTTCCCCAAGGACCGCTCCGTATCGTCTAACGAGATGTACACCGGTTCGATTTGACCCTAGGAAAATGTCGACCCCTCGATTTCCAATGTGAGCTACGACACGCGTCCCGTCTCAATATTGCACACGTGCACGACCATTTTATCGTATGGTTCTACATCGTCGCGTATGGTCCCATAGGCACGCGCGCGTATATCGAGTTATTACACAGGGAATTTAACTTGCATTAATTTTTTTTTCTCCTCTTCTTCTTCTTCTTTTTCTTTTTTTTTTTTTTTTGTTCCTCTTTCTTTCTACGTTCCACCGAACGAACCTACGAGATTATATTCGATTATTATTTCTAAACAGAATACACGCATGATTGAATATGCGCGCGCGCGTGTGTTCGTTATTTTTTTTATTTTTTTTTTTTTTGCTTTTTTACGTCCGTGCTGTTATTTTCGAAATATATATGAAGAAAACACGCGAGAAAGAAAGAAAAAAAAAAAAAAGAAAAAGAAAAAAAAAACAGAAAAATGCAACTCCAGCGTTTTCCATCGGTAAACGTTTCTCGTTGCAATTCAAACAAGGATGATGCCAGGTTATAATAGTTTGCACAGCTCGCGTCGATACCATTACACATTATGCCCGATCGACAGAGTAATTCCATTATTCGAGGGGAAATTCAAACAAGTACGGTCAAACGATATACGCTCGTTATAGGAGAAGAGAGTCTTTTACTCGTCGTGCTGCAACCATGGGGTTATGATGGTGCGCGTTACGACGTATATGACGTTTTAACGATTAATAATAAGTTTACGACCTCTCTTTCGAAACACCGTAATTTAACTAAATCGTCAAAGGTAAGGGAATTTCATTTTAAAATATAAATCAATTAATGATTTGATCATAACGATGATTCGGGATAGGGAATGAACGATCGTGCTTCGAAAAGTAATCGTTGAATCATCATTTATATTAGAAAAATGATTCAGACGGGATGATTGACAACAAGGAGGATCGATCTAATTGTTACGATTAAATATAAAATTGTACGGGCAGTGAGAAGAAAAGCTTCGACTCAATAAAATCGTATCGCGGAATGAAAAATTGATATGTATGGTTTTCTTTTTTTTTTTTTTTTCTTTCTTTCTTAAGGCGAACGAAAGACAAACGATTTATTTATTCCTTCATTGCGACAATAAAAATCTGATGATTTTTACGAGTTTTAAATCGTCAACTCTCCAATTGACAGGTTAAAAAGTCTAATTTGACATTACCTTTATCTCCCCTTCCTCTCTCCCTTACTCGTCAATTTTTTCGCCAACGTTTATTCCGATTTCACGTATAACATCTAGAAGTGATTATATTTCAATATATTCTTATTTTATCATTAAAAATTGAAAGAGAAAATATAAATAAGAGAAACGTGTATGGATCATTAAGAATAATTTAGGTTAGAACACATATAATTAGAGAACGCATTTCGAGAAAATTTCATACACGCGTGTGTGTGTGCGTGCGTGCGTGTGCGTGTGCGCGCGTTTATTTTTATATATTATCAGAAAAAAAAAAAAAAAGAAAAAAGTTGTGCAGATTAAAAGTAGACCATTTCTTTTTTTTTTTTTTTTCGTCGCCATCGACCTGCACAATAATTAAGAAATAAAAACGGTGATAGAGCGAAGAGAAGATAGGAAAGCGAAAAGAAAAATGGGGCGGGGGGCGGGGGGCGGGGGGAGCAAGGAGGGGGAGGAAAAAATAAGGGGAGGGAAAAAACGAAAGAAAAGAAAAAAGAAAAAACTTGAACGAGCAAACGAGTCGGCGGGCTGATAAACCAAGCGATGAAAAATACAACGCCGTAAGAAAATTAGAATTTCTCTTTCATGTTCCATCGGATAATCAGTTCTATCCTCAGATTTTATGTCGCCTTAAAGACGCCGGCTTCCGTTTTCGCGAACGTCGTGCGACACCAAAAACGAG
>OU426851.1:5555591-5588091 GCA_911387685.1 Dolichovespula media | reverse complement strand
AAGCGTCAAAGCTTACAATCACGCATATAACACGCTCGTAAAGTACACGTTCATGATGTAGTACACACGAGCACGCGCGCGCGCGAAGATAATAATTCGACTTTCAAATTAATTAGCCAGCGCTAATGCTACAGAGAGATAAAAGAGGGGGGGGGGTCGAGCGATGAGAGGGATAGAGACAGGGGAGACAGAGACAGCTTTTTGTAACAAGCTCGATTGTAAACGTTGAACTCTCTCGTCGAGAGAGAGAGAGAGAGAGAGAGAGAGAGAGAGAGAGAGAGAGAGAGAGAGAGAGCACAGTCATCGACTTATCTGATGAATATTCATAAGGTATTCCGTGACCGAATCGTAAATTAATCGGAGAATTAGTTCTAATTTTCGCGTTAATCAGGCAACGCCGTTTTCGACGACGCCTAAAATTAACGTTGCATTGTGCGTATCGTTGCATGGTGGTTCGATTTATCGAACGGTGATGACGACGACGACGACGACGACGACTACTACTACTACTACTACTACTACTACTACTACGCTATTCTTATTCCTATTACTATTACTACTACTACTACTACTATACTATTACTATACTACTACTATGACGATGACGACGACGACCTAAATATTGAGAACTCGATGACCGTTCTCTGTATTTCCCAGTTGATATGAACGTCTCGCGTGATTCACGATCATGATGATGACGCAAAGGACGCTAGAAGATCGAATCGAAAGAGAAACCGGCTGATTCGAACAAGCCTAAAGCCGGCTTGACCGGTTCTTTACCTTCTTCTTCTTCTTCTTCTTCTTCTTCTTCTTCCTCCTCCTCCTCCTCCTCATCTTCCTCTTCGTCTTCTATTCCTTCCTTTCCTTTTTCCCCTACTTACTCTATAACTCTCCTTCCTTCTCTCCGCGAGCTTCAACGAAAACGTGGCGTCTTCGAACGTAGTACTACTACTTTGTTATAGAATAAAAAATATTCTAGGCTAGGATAAATCGTTCGATCGATCATTTTTTATTTATTTATTTATTTATTTATTTATTTTTTTTTTTTTTTACTATTGTTTCTTTTCTTATTCCGTTCATACGTTTTTACGAAGCCATGCGACATTGGCTCATTTATGTGGATCAATAACTTGTGTTACGTTTTAATACGTTATAATACTCGTAGGAAGATCGATAAATAACCGTTTAAATATTTATTCGCTCGTTATAAAGAGAGAATTATTATAAACAAATGAGTGAGGTTATGTTCATTGAAATACCATTATGCGAAACGCGTAGAAATTTCATCTGTATAAAGTCAAAAAGAATATTCAATGACGTATCGCGTATTCATCCTTTATTGTTCGTAATTAAATTTGAAAGGGTTATTATTTATTATTGATAAATTTCTATTGAATCGACGAGAGAAAGATAAGAAATTTGGTAATTCTATTGTAAACTTAAATGATCTAACACGCGAATTAATATATAGTAATTAAATCTATGTTATAAATCTGTTTACAATTATTTCTGATAAATAATAATATTAAACGTTCAATTATAATTAATTGTCTCGATAAGAAATTAACGAAACTGTATTATTCTTCGATATATTTGAACGATTCAATGAGAATTAATACAAATATTTAACCTTTCATAATTATCCATTTATTCGCGATTAATTATTAAACGTTCGATTTTAATTTATAATTATCAAATTTTTCCTCCCGATTATTAAAGAAAAAAAAAAAAAAAAAATTTTGTTTAAATACCGAATAATCCTTCTCTATATTTAAATAATTAAATGTTAATTAATATATATTAAAGTATACGGAGATATTAATATATAATGTATCTCGTGAGTATCACTTAAAAGGATCCTTTTAAGGATTTATGAGTCACGTTTAATGTTACGCTTGTGGAACAACAATAACGACAACGACAACGACGACAACAACGACGACGACGACGACGACGACGACGACGACGACGACGACGACAACGACGACGACGAGGTAGACCTCAAAACGTGTTAAACGTGAGTAGACCTTAACACGTGTTCAAGTTAAATTAAACTTTACTATAAAATCAATCAATTCTCGTTGGATGTTATAAAGGAAATTCCAAGTATTTTAATTTAATTAAATATAAATTCAAATAACGAAAAATAATATTTTACCTTTTAACAAGCACAATATTAATTACGATATCATATCGGTATCGTTTCTTCGACATAGTTCATTGAACTAATTTGATCTAGCCTGTCCGCAAAATTCTACCACGTTATAGCTTGTTCGTACGAAACTTTCGATATCGCGTGTTTCCTTCGGCATAGTTAGTTCTTGCTAAATTCACCAACACCAAAATCCATACCCTCTTTCGTATACTTCACCAAACATGATCGTTACAATAAAAAAAAAAAAAAAAAAAAAAAAAAAATTATGAGGTTTCTTGTAAAAAAAAAATCGGAATAATAAGTTGGCCACTAATGTACGTATTAATCGTCCAGCAAAAAAATTATGTAAATATTTCTGAGAACGAAAGTTTCGTGATCATTAATTATTCGTTAACTTTGTAATAGAATATTAACGATCGTTGTGATTCAGATAAAATTTAATTTATATAAGGTTGTGTTTCTCTTTTTCTTTTCTTTCCTCTTTCTTTTTTTTTTTTTTTTTTTTTTTTTTATTCAAAACTCACTCATTACTTCAATTTGATTCCTTCAAAAATTCTTCCGATCTACGAAATTATGACTCGTATATTACATTCGTGGAAGATGAAAGGAAGAAGAAAGAAAAGAAAAGAAAAAAAGAAGAAAAAAAAGATAAAGAAAAAAGAAATTTCTTTTCGCCCTATGAAAGAAGATGAAGGGATACGCATCATTGAAGTTCCAATAGATAAAGCTAGTTCTTTCTTACATCGGCATATCATGCGAAGAGATAACGGAGTGTATAGCAATTTCACAGGGACACCTTGTATACGTTATTATATAGCAGTGCACGCTCGATCGAATCTTCCAAGCGCGATCGTAACTTTTATAGGATACGACGAAGTAATCTTTCGCTATTTCCTTCTCATTATCATTTTTTTCTACTTCTTCTTCTTCTTCTTTTTTTTTTCTTCTCCTTTTTTTTCTCCTTGTCATTTTTACGTCCAACGAGTAATCTTTGAATATCGATTAAAAATGTTTCCGATTAAGGTCGACGATATTCAAGATTATGAAAAAGAAGATCGATAATATATATGACCAATGAGCGCATAATCCAGTGTATATGAGAAACATTATTGGATTGTTTAATTAACGTTAATATTTTTAATAACAAATATTGTATAGTGTTCGTAATTTAAAAATAAAATATTCACAATTTTGAAATTATTTATTCATCAACTTGATATATCCAATTATGTAATTATTTACGGTTAACAGTTGACTGTCACATATATATATATATATATATATATATATATATTCATCCAATATCTGTCATAATTTTGTCTATAAAAACTTTAATTTAGACTGTACTCATGTTACCAAGAATATTTCAATCTTATAAATATAACAAAAATAAATTTGAAATATCCAAATAGCGTTTAACATGTTAAACGTCACCCATAGAATTACGTGTAACGTAAGATAAGATAAGAAAAAAAAAAAATATGTCTCTTCTTGTGAAGAAATAACAGAGACGAAGGTTGTTAACCCTTTATAATCGTGTCACAGAAAAAAAAAAAATAAAATAAAATAAAATAAAACTATATACCTAATACGAAAATTACAACGTTGCTCAAAATAACATAACTACAGATGTTATATACTATAATATTATATAGATTATATTTAGATAATATATAGATATTATATAATATATATTATATATAAGTATAAGTCATACTTATGATGATGTTAAATATTTCAAATATTAAGAAACGATTAAGTTTCGTGTTAATAAAGTGACAACACAATTTAATAAGAGCGCGCGTGTGTATGTGTGTATGTGTAAGTGTAAGAGTAAGTGTGACTTGAAAATTACATGGTCTTTATAAAAGATTAATCATCCATCGTATTGTATTATCGAAATTGTGCCAAAGATGTCTTACGGAAGGACTTTGAACTTTCTGAACAGAAGGAAGGTACTGTCTGGAGTTTAATCGTGAGCAACCATGGACCGGTTTCTGAATCGAACGTAAAAGGAAAGGATAGTATAGTGTGTGTGTGTGTGTGTGTGTGTGTGTGTGTGTGTGTTTGTTCTTACGTCGATCGAAAGGAAGAAACGATCAAATGACGAGGTTAGACGCGTTTACTTTAAGACGTTTAATAAGTAAGTTGGAAAAGAAATGGAAGAAGGAAAAGAGGAAGAAACTTTTGTAGAAACTTTTAACCTAATTTACGTTTTTCTAGTACTTTCAAAAGATTAGTTGAGATTCGTAGTTAAGATTACGAGGGTTACAATCTCGAAATCTTTCCTTTTCCCTTTCTTTCTTTCTTTCATTTTTCTTTTCAATTTATAATATCCATCGATTTTTAATCGCGTTCGATTGAACGGTTTTAACGACAAAAGTAAGTTCCGATCGATGGAAAAGTAATATCATCCTTCCGATCGTTCCGTTCTGATTCGTACAAAAATAAACGAATTTCGTTTTCCTCCAAAAGCCAAGTTTTAGACAAAATAAAAAAAAAAAAAAAATCCAAAGAATTTCAATTGCAAGCGTCCCCAAACATCGTGGTGATGGTACCACTACTTGGGAACGAAATAATCCATCCCATCTGAGCGCCATCATACCGAGGAGCCATCTTACGAAGGATGTGGTCTCTCTCTATTGAAATTAGAAACTCGTAGATAAGTACTTGATGCTCACCGACTTGCTTTCTTCTTATGTAATAAGAGGTACTCGAAATTTGCACAGCGATTCCCTGTCAACCTTTCTTTGAGAAATACGCCAAAGTCAAATACTATTATAGCGCGTTAGCATAGTAAACAGCGTTAGATTCTGGTAACGCGGAATACTCGTAAGAAGTAGTAGTACTAGTAGTAATAGTAGTAGTAGTAGTAGTAGTAGTAGTAGTAGTAGTAGTAGTAATGGTAGTACTAGTAATAGTACAGGAGTATGTTAGTAGTAGTAGTAGTACTTTGCATTTGATGAGAACTAGAAGAACGAGTATAATTTTCAAATTACTTTTCTTTTTTATCAAGTACCACTTTGTTGAAACTTTAGTAATAGTTATACATATACGTACGTACGTACATACATACATACATACATATATATATATATATGGGTAACGTATTATATATGCAATTTGATGTATAACAATAATAAAGAAAATAATTCTTTACTAATATGAATGGAAGCGAATAAAGCTTGGTCGAACGGGAGATTCCAACTCCAACGGGAAATTACCTTGGAAAGCCTGCTGCTCGTAGCGGTGCTTTCGGTAATTCGTACGCTCGATAATAATTGACGTAACGAGGACGTCCAACCCCTCTCGAGCGCTCAGCCCTAGTGTTGGAGGACGATCAATGGCACGATCAGTATACGCGAGCCCGTATATATTCCCTTTAGAGAGAGAAAGACCACTGGAAAGAGAGTGAGAGAGAGAGAGAGAGAGAGACTAACTGGACACCCTCTCTCTCTCTCTCTCTCTCTCTCTCTCTCTCTCTCTCTCTCTCTCGATTCGCAATTATATTCTATGGGGACTCTATCTACATTAGCACGAAACTGTTCGCACGTGTACATTTTCCATACTTGTGTGTATATGCGCGCGCGCGCTCACGTATGCTCTCTCTCTCTCTCTCTCTCTCTCTCTCTCTCTCTCTCTCTCTCTCTCTCTCTCTCTCTCTCTCTCTCTCTCTGTGTGTGCGTGCGTAGGTGCATGCGTGAGAGAGAGAAGGAGAACATACATTATATCGCAGTACTATGATTTATGAGAAGCAGTTGACTTCGGTAACATGGTTACGGGTTACTGCAGTCCAGTCTATGCCTTAGTCTCTCGTCGTCCTTGTGTGTCTCTTTACTGTCTCTAGAAATGTATATACATCTGTATTGCTTCTATAATATGCACAGATCTAATATTGAATGAAATATTTTCACACGTTCACAATAGTTTTAATCGATTAAATGAGCGAAATTATATTCCATTGTGAGAACAATATTTTCATTTTGAATAATTTAAAGCGATTTTTAAGCTTTGAATGATGTATGACGAAACTATGGTGAAATGGTGATAGGTATATTGGCATCACCGACTTACGCGAATACGAACTATACGTACATTTCTATTTTTTAGTTTTCTCCATTTACTATGATAAGAAAAAAAAAGAAAAAAAAAAAAAAAAAGAAATGAAAATAGTCCACTCTCACGGTGTCAGCCAAAAATGACAATAGTTATAGGAGACATTTCTCACAAATGTGTGTGTGTGTGTGTGTGTGTGTGTACACATGAATCATCCACTCCTTCTCCCTCTCCCTCTCTCCCCCCCACTCTCTCTCTCTCTCTCTCTCTCTCTCTCTTTGTAAAAACGTGACGAATCGACGCGAATAATCAAAGCTTTTACGGCTACACTTTGGGAGGATCGATCCTTTGAAGGCAAGTTTCGTTTAAGAGGGCGGCTTACCCCGCCTGGGAAAGTTCCTGAAATCGACAGGGCCGAGCATTAGGAGGCGCATTAGAGCAAGTTTGAAGGGATAGGTTATGCTTGGGGTTCGATCTATTGTAGGTTATATGAGAGAGAGAGAGAGAGAAGATCCCATTTCGTATTGGGCTACGATCGTATGAGTGTATCGACAATACACACGTTTCTACGTCCAATATCTATTGCACATTTACATTGATAAAGGTAATGTTCACGAACTTCAACATAACTACCATAGAAAATAACTAGTTGGATAATAAATAGGCCAAACAACCTTCGCTATCGTTACAAGATTACAATATTTTCCCCGCTGTAGAATATAAAAATTAAAAAAGTACACACGCTTTGGCGATGTTAAAGTTCTTTTTTTGTTTCTTTTTTCCTTTTTTCTTTCCTTCTTTCCTCGTTTTTGTTTTTTTTTTTTTGTTTTGTTTCTCTTCTTCTTCTTCTTTTTTTCCCCCCCTTAGAAAAGAAAAAACGCGTGTAGTGCTCTCTTATGAAACAATTAACTGAGAATAACCCTTGGTCGCTTTTATTAAGAACGTTTGTTTTTTCCTCTCTCTCTCTCTCTCTCTCTCTCTCTCTCTCTCTCTCTCTCTCTCTCTCTCTCTCTCTCTCTCTCTCTCTCTCTCGTTCTCTTTCCTTACTCCAACGACAACTCGCTTAATTTGAAGAAATTAGAACAGAAAGGTGACCTTTCGTACGATCTTGTTGTAGTCCCGTTTATCTAAAGAACGAATTACGTTCGGACTCTATACCATCTGTTGAAAATATATTCATTGAGAGGGGGATCCACTGATATATATCGACACGCATGTTAGTTTTATGTTTTATTTCGTTAAAAACCAATTATCTCGACGTCAAGCAAGATACCCGACAATCTACGCTTTTTTTATTTTTTTGTTGTCCTTTTTCCTTAATTTCCTCTGTCATTCGAAATATTTTATTCGCTATAAACAAAAATATCATCGAAATATAATCGCGTTGATCGACAAAAGGGAAAAAAAAAAACACAAAAAGAGTATAAAATACGTTTGTCGGGTATAACTCGTCGGACGGGAAAAAAAAGAGAGAGAGAGAGAGAGAGAGAGAGAGAGAGAAAGAGAAAAAGAAAAAAGAAAGATAAAAAAAGAACAGAAGAGACACGTAGAAGAAGGAAAAGAAGACCGAAAAAGAGAGAAAATTGTCCGAGTCAATGGACAAACGATAACTCTTAACATAAAGGATGACTATGAAAGGATAATAGAGAATGACGAGGTAAAAACGTCGCAAGGAGTTTTTACAAGAAGTTGTTACATACATACATACATACATACATACATGCATACGTATATGCATACATACGTATGCAGGACTGACGATGTGTTTCCCCATGTTAGAACCATTAACGTCGCGTGCGAATGTTATTGGGAAAGGCATACAAATTTGGACTTAATGCGATTCGTCATAACGTAATAAACGTAAAAAGAAATATATTACATATATATATCTCTCTCTCTCTCTCTCTCTCTTTATTAGTGAAATATATTTATACCACCATAAATCTCTTTTACTCTTAAAATGTTGTCTTTGAACTTACTCCGAGTACACTGCTGCAAATATCTATCTATTTACGTACCGTATGTCTACGTACGTTATATGCATAGAAACGTCGAACTCCTCTGATATACATATACATATATATATATATATATATATATATATATATGTATATATGTATATATATACATATATATATATATATGTATATGTATATATGTATATATATTTATATGTGATAGGTACGAAAATTGGAATAATTTCAGGACGATAGGAATATTCGTGCTCTTAAAGGAAACGGCGATAGAAGGATGAGGAAACTGGATAGAAGGCTGCCGGATGAGACGAGAGCAAGCAACTTGTTTTTAGATCCGTTTACATTTCATAGCTGCTCTTGCCGCGCAATCCGATCTATTTACCGACTGTTCCACCCTCAATCTCTCACTCACCCCCCCCCACCCCACCCCGCCTCTCACCCTCCTACTTCTCATCCAATCCAGCGTCGTTCTATCGCTAGATGATAGCCTCGTTTCTTTCTCCACCGATATCGGTACTGTAAAACGTCTTTCAAAGATTTCCCTCTGCCGATCGCGGAAAACGCGATTTGTATTAAAAACTACACGGGGGGAGGGGGTTGAGGGAGGGAGATAGGTGAATTCGCGTAAAAATAATTACATTTCCGCGTCAAATGAGAACTGCTCGTCGAAGACATTCGGCAAAGAGTTTTTGCTAGTAATTACGACGTCCTCAATTACTAGAGAGAAAGAGAGAGAGAGAGAGGGGGGGGGGGAGATGCAAACCAAGGCCTCTTGAACTCGTTGCGTATCTTACGAATGAAAATCAAGTGTCTTCCTTCTTTTAATTACACCACCACTATGTGTACATGTTTGTGTACATGTATGTGTGTGTGTATATATATATATATATATATATATATATATATATATACACACATATATTTATCTTCTTGATATCTTGCAATGAAAAAAAACATACGAACGATGTCCGTTGAAAAATAAAAACGTCATTATAAAGAAACACGATTGACACGACCACGTCTTAAGCTCTGTAAATATATACATACATATGTGTGCGTGCGTGCGCATATATATATATATATATATATATATATATATATATATATATATCCCGTCAACATATTTCTCGAAAAATTAGAGCAATGATTTTCTCTGATTTGCATCAAGTTTCTTTTTATTTATCCAATAATTTTTTGTCACTCGAAAAGTGTATCATCGACGTACGTAAGTAATATTCCACTCTTCGAACAGCACTCCAATTCAGTCGATTCGAATTTTCACGAATCCGACATATATCGTTAAGAGGTGTCGACTTAAGAATACATACAAGTCAAATTTTTCTTTACACATTCGTAATCATCTTCTTCGTCGTCGTCGTCGTCGTCGTCGTCGTTATAGTATAGTAGGTCGAACGTCAAGTTTTATTAAGGTTAACGCCTTGACCAAGCACCACGATTCTCTTCTATGAATCTGACTACGTAACTGTCAATGGTTCGTAAACTTAGAGAGTAATGCCTCCGTGGAAAGCTCGTTCATCTCGAACCGAGATATATTAAGGTCGAAGTGGCGTATACGTCGTCGCCCAATATCGTTGATTACGTAGGACTATTTGATGAGAATAATATCGATCTAACATCACGTAACCAATACTTTACTTTTCAAGAATACGTGAAATGTGGAGGCAATACGGAGAAAGAGAGAAAGAGAGAGAGAGAGAGAGAGTGTGTGTGTGTATGAGAGAGAGAGAGAAAGAATGACAGAGAGATAACATTTGTCAACGTCGTCTCAGCTAGGATCAAAGAGCGCATAAATCAACCTGATACGTTAATGAGAACGAAAGAAGAAAACTCGTCGAATATATTCGGTTATGTATCTTCCCCCTTCCCCCTTCCCCCTTTCCTCCTAACTAAATGATGATGACTCCTCGTCGTTTGTCGCGACACCGTCTCACACTCGAATCCGTAACAGAAACTAACGCCACTTTCGAATCCAATTCTTATCCGTTTTCTTTCGAAAATCATTATGCAATAAGACAAAAATCGAGTACGATACCGAAAATTTTGCATTATTTCAAATACATACATACATACATACATACATACATATATATATATATATATTCAACGACGATACGTAATAATGATCTCGATAGAATTTATATCGATAATTAATTAAGACTCGATCAAATACGTGAAAAATTTGTCAGATTGATATTGATAGATCAACTTACAACAACTTGCAATCTTGCATTATTGCAATCCTTCATGCTCCTTGCTACTTCTTTTATACTCTATACACGTGTGTGCGTTAGGAGCTATTATTGGTATATGTAAACTGTGTATGTAGATTACGATATATCATGGCCGATAACGTAGATCCCTGACACGATACGGTATCGTTTCGCGAACGGCGCTTTCTCATCGTCTACGACGTAGCCGTAATCTCGAACGATTATTCAACCGTGCATTCTACGTTTCCGTTCCTTCGTCCTGTACTGCCATAACGTGACAAGCACCGACAAAGGAACCGGCGAACCGATGGATCGTCCATCCGCGACTACGTCGGATGAATAATAGGTTAAACGTTCTCTCCCCCCCCCCTCTCTCTCTCTCTCTCTGTTTATTTTTACGTAGAACAAAAGTCATTTCTAATATGGTAACGAAGACTTCCGATCGAAACAGAAACAAAACGTATTTATTATTCATTCGTAGATATAAAAACAAATGTGATAAACCAAACCTCTACGGCTCGCGAGCCCTATACACGGAGTTAACATATATATAGTCAGCATATGTATATGTATATATATATAAATATATGCTGACTCCGTATAAAACGAATCTCATTTCACTGGATTAAAAAACTTGAAACCGTAAATATTTCTACAAACGAAACGCGATTGTTATTATCGACATTCAACACCTTGATGAATGATGAGTACGTGTGACCAAAGAAGAACGATATTACAGTACGGAGTTTCAAAGACATCTTACGATATTGAAAATATCAATATATACGGCTGTTTAATATATATTTAAAAAAAAAACAAAAGAGAAACATACATACGTACACGTATCCGCACAGTATAATTATAAAATAAATAAATAAATAAATAAATAAAAAAATAAATATATTAAATATTTAACGATACTTTCGAGACGCGGGACTCGTATAGAGAATATCACTTAAATTTTCAATATTGACCTGCCGCAGAACGAGGATCCCTTTTCTTTTTGCTCGTTGCCGGTCTATAAACAACGGATACAATGAAAAATAAAAAAAAATATATATATATATATATATTCAACGAATTATTTCAGCATGACCATTGAATTCCTACGATTCTATCATTTAGACACAACTTATTATAAACGATACAATAATTATAATATTTGACGTTTAAATCATCGAATAATAATTATCTATCAAAACGTTTATTCTTTCATTAATAAAAGCAAACGCGATCTCGAAGAAGGTAACATTAATAATTGTTTTGATCCTTTTGAAATTGATGCGAGCTACTCTCACGTCATATATATATATATATATATATATATATATATATATATATATATAGAGAGAGAGAGAGAGAGAGAGAGAGAGACGGATGGTATTCTCTTCGTTACAAGCTTTAAATATGATTTTTCTGACACTCGTCGTTCGATGATCGACGATCTCGTGCAAACGACTTTTGCAGAGAGAGACAGACAGACAGACAGACAGAGAAAGAGAGAGAGAGAGAGAGAGAGAGAGAGAGAGAGAGAGGGAGAGTGAGAGAGAAAAAAAAGAAAGGATAAAAAAAGGGATAATAAAAATAGGGAATATCAGGTTCACACCGGGTTAAAAAACTAGATACCTACTACAAGCCTTTTATCCCATCGAGTAATTATTTTACCATCCGTCTTCCGCTTCTAATATCCCCTCCCTCTTACTCGTTTCACCGTCCTGTCTCTACTGGCACGTTGGCTTTATTCCTTCCTTCCTTCCTTCCTTCCTTCCTTCCTTCCTTCTCACTCTATCTCTTCCTCCACCCCTCTATCACTCACTCACTCACTCTCTCATTCTCTCTCTCTCTCTCTAACTACATATCCCTCCCCTTGCCCCTGTGACTCTACTACCCTCTTTCACTACTATCCCATCCCATTTCGTACTCTTTGAGGTTAGAGAGACCAGAACAAAGAGCCGAACCGAACAAACGAGCATCTCTCACATGCACCTTCTACTTCTACTACTTCTACTTCTACTTCTTCTTCTTCTACTTCTACTTCTTCTTCTTCTTCTTCTACTTCTTATTCTTTCATTTTTTTCCTCTTTCCTTCCTTCTTCACTCAATGAAAAACGCTAGCCAACCGCAGAGGAAGAGGCTATTTTCTCCCCTTGCCTTTTCTCTTCCTTCTTTTTTTGTGTTTCATCGTTTTCTTTTTTTTTTCTTTCCTTCTCTTTTTTGTTTTTTATTACGTCTCCTTTTCTTCTTCGTTTCGCTGCGTTGCCTCGCGTCGTCTCTTTTCTCTCCAGGTTCTCTCTCTCTCTCTCTCTCTCTATCTTTCTTTCTTTTTTATTTTTTTCCTCTCTTTTTTCTTCCCCCCCCCCCCTTTTTTTTTAACCTCTGTATTATATGGCGCGAGTAGTGACGCGAAGAAACACGAGAAACACATAAATCGTGAGGTTATCGAGAAAAGGGAAAAGAGAAAGAAAGAGAGATAGAGAGAGAGAGAGAGAGAGAGAGAGAGAGAGAGAATACTTGTCGTTGTTATCTCGTTACTTGCACGCTATATACATGGAATAATATACATGGCGACGTTCCTCGAATTTCGTAAGATCGAAGCAAATGAACAGAACAAGGCGGTTTCTTCTCTCTCTCTCTCTCTCTCTCTCTCTCTCTCTCTCTCTCTCTCTCTCTCTCTCTCTCTCTCTCTCTCTCTCTCTCTCTCTCTCTCTCTCTCTCTCATTCCCTTTTTTCACTCGGTATCCGACAAAAATTTGTATAATTTCGTCCCTTTATTTTCTTTTTTATTCATATTACACGTACAATTTACATACAAAGTCCGATAATGAATTTGTTTAAAAATTATTATTCCTATCACGAGCTTAACATGCGAACGTTTCGTAACGTATTGAACAAACCGAAAGATTATCGTTGAAATCGTGCCCATGTGAAATCCATGACTCGGTAAAATGGTTCGATCGGGGAGTGAAGGGTAAGGAGGGAGGGAGGGGGGAAGGAAATTAACACAAAGGAAAGGGGGAAGGAGAAAAAAAAAGGAACTATAAAATAAAGTCGATTAGAAATGTCTTGTTCCGTTTGCATTCGTTTTCTCTATTTCTTCTCGTCTCTTCGCTCGAAAATATTCCCTCTCTAATGATTCCTTTTAATCATTAGAGAACTTAAAGTTTTACTGTTAGACAGTAACAAGGCCTGCGGTTTGTTTCCTTAGATTAACGAGCGAACCGCTGACTGCTACTTAACAAACAAAACGTTAATTCCTTTCAAATCTCTAAACTAGCATAGTTACGTATTATTATACTCTATGTTTAACGTGCGTGTGTGTGTGTGTGTGTGCGCGCGCGTGCCTTCTCGTTCCATGAACGGCACGGGGGTGGGGTGGGGTGGGAGGGGAGGAGGAGGTTTGTGTGTAAGTACATGCGTCTCATCTGCCAGCAACATCTGCGAATCCGGTTTTGCATTCAAATCGGACGAAAGGGTGTTTCGCGTAAATCCGAAAAGCGGTCTCTCCTCTACTCTCTCGTACGAAAGAAAAAGAAAGAGGAAACAAAAAAGAGGAAGGGGTAGGGCGGGTGAAGAGAAAGAAAGAAAGAAAGAAAGAAAGAAAGAAAGAAAGAAAGAAAGAAAAAAGAATTTGACTGATCATCAAAATTCGGTACCCGTTATCTCCCCCGAGAGTTATTTTGGGAATGGAAAAACGAGAAGGAACGAAATAAAAAGGAAAAAAAAAAATTCAAAAAGTAAAGGAAAAAAATAGAGAACAAGGATATATATATATATATATATATAAAAGGATATATTAAAATCATCAACGCGGAAAATTCGCGAATACGAATTTCTGCGTACTGCGCGTTCTGCGTTCTTATTCGCTCGAAAGTAAAAATAAAAAAAAAAAAAAGAAGAAAAGAAGAAAAGTAAAAATAAAAAAAATAAAAAATAAAAAAAGTTTGAGAGGAAAAGAGCGAAATAAAAATGAAACAATACGAAATAAATAAATAGGATGGTAAATACACGACGTGGGAAAACATAGGATGTTTGCCCACGGGATCGCATGAAAATTGGCATATTAATTAAGTACTACTGCCACTGTATCTACTACCATGGCGATAATGATTACGAACGAGTAATATATATATATATATATATATATATATATATATATATATATATATATATATATATATTATATTGCAATCAGATGTAGTTTTCATGTACGATACGTATATGTACGAATAAGTATTCGTTAATCGATGTATTATAAACCGAGTTTCGATGACGAATAGCAATGAAATTTCGGACGTCTCATCAATTGGAATACACACAGTCAGCTGGCTGTCGATGTTATCATCGTCGTTTAACGTTAACATCAACAACGATGATTCCATTCATAATTCGATCGAATCGAAAAGGAACGATTCATCGAACAAAAAGAAATCGTAATCAATCGATCGAATACGTAATATACCGTCTTCTTGCGACCATCACCCCCTCCCTCCCTCCCACCCACCCACCCACCCACCGAACCCACCTCGATTTTCTCTCTTTATCGTTACTACCTCTTCGATTTTCTTCTCTTTAATCATCACTTTTTTAATCGATCGATGAATCAATAATCGCGCGAATCCTTTTTCTCCCCGCCGTACCCCCCTTTTCTGCCTTTTTTTTCCCTTTATTTTTCCTTTTTTTTTTTTTTTTTACAGCGTCGACGTCGAAGGAGAGTATCTTTCGTCGAAAGAATGAAATAAAGAAAGGAAAGAAAGGGTAGGAGGATGAAAAGGAAGAAAAGGAAAGAAGAAAAATGTTCGGATAAGGGAACGGCTCTCTCTTTTCCACCTTTTCTATCGCGATTCCGTTCGGATTCTAATGCAAATCGAACTCGATATTGAACTAAGTAAAGTCAGTGTAAATTTAAAGGACGTATTCCTAAGAACTTGGAAATGATATATCGATTTCAAGTGGAACACCAGCAGCAGCAGCAGCAGCAGCAGCAGCGGCAGTAGCAGCAGCAGCAGCAACAACGAGCGCAAGCACGATTCTCGTCTTCTAAGTAGTAGACCGCCGCCATTCGTCGTGTCACACCCCTCGAGGGAAGTGTCAGGACTGATCGTTAAAGGTAAATATTTAAATAAGCCCGCTTTCTCCGACGGACCGTTCTTCCGTCAGTCACTTTGTGGACCACCGATATGCCCCTTTGTTCTACCACCATCTCCGTTTCCTCCTGTCATTCTCACTCGCTCCCTCACTCGTTCTCTTTCTTCGTTTCTTCTCTCTCTCTCTCTCTCTCATCCTTTCTGTTTGAAATTCCTAACGGAGAGCAGAGGTGGGTCGTCCGTGACCCGGTCAGCCAAGCAAAGACTAGTCGATCCGACATCTGGAATTCCACTCCGACGACCCCGTCTCGCTCTCTTTAGCCATTATCATCGTCGAAAAAAAAAAAAAAAAAAAAAAAAGAAAAAAGTTAACAACTGCTTGAAATCGCGTCTACGAGAGTTCGTCGTTCTTTGCCCGAAGAAAAAGGAGGAGAACTTTATTAACCGGTGAGAATACCGAGGTAAACTACAGCGGAAACACGCGCTTTCTCCCCCCCCCCGCCCCTCATTTTTTTTTCTTTCCCCTTTCATCTCTCTTCCTTCTATTTTTGTTTCTATTTCTATTTTTATTTTTATCCTTTTCCTCTCCTAACACACTCTTCCTCCTTCTCGCTCGCTTTTTCATTTTCTCTCTTCTCTTCTCTTCTCTTCTCTTCTCTTCTATCTCTATCTCTCTCTCTCTATCTCTCTCTCTCTCTCTCTCTCTCTGTCTTCTTTTTCTTTTTTTCTATCTTTTCAGTACATAATTGGATAGTTACAAGTTACCTAGCTGGTATAAAATTGGTTTACAAATTAGATTTTCTCTAATAATCCAAAGCGAGATACGAAGAAATACTTTGATTTCAATTTCAAATTACTCTTACTTCTTATTCGTGCGATATAAGGTTTGCGATTTCCCGGTGATATCTTTTCCATATTAAGATGGAACTAATTTAAAATTATAAGGGAATTAATATCAATTAAAATGAGAGGGGAAAAAAAAAATAGGAACTGGGTTATCGTCGTCGTAGAAATTCTCGATTTGTCCGTCAGAATCAAATATTCCTTTTCTTTTTCTTTTTTCTTTTTTTTCCTTTTCTATATATTTTCGTGCTTTAAAAAATTTATTTGAACGAAGAGAAAAGAAAGAAAGAAAGAAAGAAAGAAAGAAAGAAAGAAAGAAAGAAAAGAAAAAAAAATGGAGCGATTAAAAAAATCAACGATCATTTCCTTTTTTTCCATTTTTCTTTTTTTGTTTCTTCTTTTTTTTTCTTTCTTTCTTTCTTTCTTTCCATTTTGGACGAATTCTCAGAGTAACTCGATTTCTTTTATTCCTCGATCTCTTCCTTTTTCCTACGTCGTTCGCATCAACGTGATATGTTTCCTCCCCTATCCTTCGTCTATGATCGCACAATGCACTTTGAGTAAACAAAAGGAACTAATACGACGAAATATACGCGCCAGTGCAAAATCGGATTGAGCAGAATTCAATTAAGACAAAAGGAGGGGGGGGGGGGTGGAGGGGGAATTCTCTCGGCCCCGGTTAATGCGCGATAAATCCGCCAAGTGCTACTACGTTTGGAATTCGATGAAACGTTCCCTGACCGGTCGATGATGTGTGTATCATATATACATATATAAAAATAAATTTCAGGATTAGATGATGAGAAATAACGGATAGAAATAAATTTCTAGATAAGATACGAAAGAAAAAGAAAAGGAAAAAGAAAAAGAAGAAAAAACGAAAGCTTCCAGAAAGCAGCGAAATTTGAATTTGGATATGTTCCTAAGTATACGCGAACAAGATGCTAATAATTTGATGCATTTTTATGTGAGATCGGTACATTATGAAAATGCAATATTGCACTTTTTTTTCTTATTTATTTATTTATTTATTTATTTTTTTTTTTTTTTTTAATCGAAATCCATATTGTTAGTATATAGCGTTAGTATTTAGTATTTAATATTTGGTATTTAGTATCACGAGAGTACGTGAATATTTACGTATACCGCACATGCATGCATATCGTTGCAAACGAGTCTAAAAATGCATTGAGAAACGTTACAGAGGAAATGGAATGGTATACCGGGGGCATCGAGAATTTTTTCACGAATAGAACACGCGATAACGAACGGTCGTCTTTACCCGGGATGATATCGATTGGAAAATATGTCATCGGTTTGAACTGTATAAATTGTAAATAGTTATAAATAGTTTTAATATATCATCGTCAAAGTTTCATTCGCAAATCTCTGCCGCGATATATATATATATATATATATACACACACACACACACAAAAGATGATAGAAGAAGGATGATGCAAAATTAGAGTTACAATTTATTAGTACCGAAGGGACCGAACATGTAACGGATATCTAATTATATGAATAGTATACATTAATTACACGAGTTATAAAAGAGGATAAAAAGATGGTGACCGAGACAACTCTCAGAATAACCAATGGCGTCTATACGTTGAACACTTGTAGAGTGTAGATAAAATTAGGACAATTCATGTATATTTTCGAGTTATTAAATATTACGTTTTCATTCTTTTTTTTTTTTTTTTTCCCTTTCTTTTAACTATATTTACAATTATACAATTGAGTTTACATATAAGAGATATATATATATATATAAATTGGATTTAATTTTGCGTAATCTTTTTTAGATCATCAATCTCCACCATACGTACATCGATTTAATATACAAAAATATATGCGATATAAATGTGTAAATATATGTGCGTTTATCCAGTTTCTTATATGCGATATTCATAACTCAACTTTATCCGACAACAACGTTTCATTCTCTCTTAACATCAAACGTTCAGCTTTTCATTCTCTCTCTCTTCTCTTCTTACCCCTACATACTGTACAACATCCTTTAAACCAGAGTGATTCTCAGGAGGCTAATCGAGTTAGTCGGCAATTTACAATGGCTAGCTGCCTGCAGACTGCGCCACGAAGCCGTCGCCACCACCACCACCACCACCACCACCACCACCACCACCACCATTCACCAGCACCAGCGTCTCCATGAGAAGAAGGTTACCTTGGAAGGTACTTACATTAATGAGTTACTAGTTAACTTAGCCAGGGCCCACCTATGCGAGGTGTTCCACTCCGTGACTCCTGACACGCCTTATGTCTTACAGTACTGTACACTACATAATAATAATTATCCATATATAGGTCCATATATAGAGGGTTGAACCATTCCGCGAAATGTATCACTATACGTATTACCACTCTCTATCTATTATCAACTACTATTCTATTATTGCCATAACTGAAATGCGCGCGCGCGCGTGTGTGTGTGTAGATCTATCGATAGAGACGTATCGGTTGATACAATACGGTCATTAATACAATATACGATTAATGAAAAACAATACGATAGTTCAATACGGTGTAATGTATATTCGTTAATGAAAATTCTTAAATTTGCATTAATATCAATGATTAATATCAAGAGCCAGTTCATCATGGTCAGTCGAAGTAAGTTCAGAAAACTTTTAGCTATACATTAACTTCCTAACGTATAAGTATTAGGGCATAAGTATGTTAATACATTTTATGTAGAGCGTAGAAAAACTGCATCAACCGATGCAATCGAAAGTAGTTTTACATTAAGAAGAAAAGAAAAAAAAAAAAAAAAAACAGGAATGCAGTTGCAATTTCTTTTTTCTTTTTTTTTTTTTTTTTTTCTTTTTTTTTGATATACCTTATCCAAGAAAGTGCATAAAATTATTTGCATATTATTCGCCGTTTTATACCATTTTATTTATAACATTTTTGATGACATAATATATATATATATATATATATATATATATATTTTTTTTTTCTTTCTTTTCTATTTTTAACCATTTAAGGAGATACAACACAGACAACGTCTTTATACTCATCTCTAGGTGCACGATAAATATATATTTTCTAAAAGAAATTTGGAATATTTCTACTTGACTCGCATTGCATCTATACAATCTATGCGGCTATGAATTCCCACGCGAACGAAATTTATTATCCATTCGTTCATAAATTGTTCCCCCTTATGTTACTACACTCTCGATCCAACTTTTACGATGTTAAATACGACAAATCCCGTTATTATTAACATTTTTTAATAAGTACATATAGAAAATTTCTCGCTGAAGATCTTGTCGAGATTTAATATTAATTAAAGCAAAAGAAAATCATTATATATTAATGATAAAAGAAAATTATTTCACCGAACAAAGTGATTAATTCGAACGTTTGTTATAACCGTACGAATGAAAAAGAAATCTACCTGATTTCAAATTAAGACGAACGATTCGATTCATTTGATCTCCCGAAAGCTTATAATCCATCTTTCGTCGCGTTCTCTTTTACGATATTAATCGGGTGTCACTTAAACGCGACGGGTTTCAAGGTTTCCAACAATGGGAGTTGAAAAGAAAAATGAAAGAGTGAGAGGTAATATAATGTGTCTTACAAAACTATACAGGCATCGTGCTCACGAAACATCGATCCCCCTCCGTTACATTTAACTCATTACTTTTTCCATCATAACACTGTAGTAGTTATACATTCTCTATATATTCATGTTAAAAGAGACGCCAGTTTAGATACGCAGCGGACATGATCCAGGTGTCTCCAGTGCTGATTTCCAAGCGAGACGAGACATATCCGCTTTCAGACCTTCCATTTTCTAGACTTCCTCTTTCCCTGACATGATCTACTATAATTCCGACTTTCTTGCATCCCCAAGGAGCAAAACTCCGTAGTCCAAGACTCGAAAGAGACTCGGAAGAGATTCATTCGTCTCTCTTCCTCTCTCTCTCTCTCTCTCTCTCTCTCTCTCTCTCTCTCTCTCTCTCTCTCTCTCTCTCTCTCTCTCTCCCCCTCTCCGCACACACACACACACAAAGAGAAAGAAGGGGAGGGGGCAGGCAGACAGAGACAGACAGTCGGTCAAACAGACAGACATCGAATTAAGAACGAACACAAATTGAGCTTCGAATAAAAGACACCGACATCATTTTTATCCATTAAAACATTTGATATTTTAGATAAGATAATATATAACACGAAACCATGTGATATATTCATATATTTTTACGTCAATAGTGTATTCATAATTATATACAAAATTATAAATATATATATATATATATAATATATATTTATTTATACGTATATATCTCATAATTAAGTATATCTATTTATATGTATATGACCTTTGTATGTGTGCGTGCGTGCGCGCGCGCGCGCGTGTATGTTTCATTATAAATATATCGAGCATGTGACACCGAACCGGGGTGATTTGACTTCCTATTGATCATCAAACACGTCAACCGACGAAAAGGATATTCCGAAACGGAATGCATAGAAGAAGTCAATGAAAAGTTAATCGACCGTAAATTATTAACGTACAACGTGAAAAAATGTTGAATCGAACGATGGAAAATTTCAAAACCGGATACGTTCCTTTTTATACTCCCCCCCGCCCCCACACCGCCACTTTTTCTTTATACCCACTCTCTTCGTATCCCCTTTTTATTTATCTTTCTTTTTTTTTTTTTGTACATTTCTCTTGATCACTTTATAATATTCAAAACGGATATGAAAACACGTTCTCTCAACGCGATTACTTAGATCGTGAGCAACAGAGGACATATATACAAACACGCGAATACACTAACACAAAAGAAATCTGTGTTTGCGTGCGAATCGTGTTATTGTTAGAAGTTGAATTGCGATACGTAAGCTCAACTATCTCTCTTTCTCTCTCTTACGCTCTCTATATCTCTCTCTATCTCTCTCTCTCTCTCTCTCTCAGCCACTCACACACTCATTTATTCAGTTTATTTAAAACCGTTAATTGCTACATTTCCAATCCACTACCACTATCAAATGAGTATAAATTTACGATTCAACGATAATATGTTAATAGGTTCGCATTTGCGCGCGCGCGCGCGCTCGTACGCGCATACAGCTGTTACTAGGAATTATTTCCGCATGTGGTAGAAAGATGAGGGCGAGTAGAGGCATGAAATTCGTTATTAATAATTTAACAAACGCTATATATATATATATATATATATATATATATATGTATATATGTATATATATATATATGTATGTATGTATATGGTTTGTTGAATTATGCATATATGGGAAATACATATTTCCTGAAAGAATACGTATAGAGGTCCTCGGGTGAGAAACAATTAGAGATGAGTCTATACGTTAGTGCAAATTTCCGATAATAACAAAATATTTCTTTTGCCAATTACGGTCTCTAAGGTCGGTAAAATCAATAAAAGAGAATTATCGATATAAAAGGTCGAATATTGCGATCTTTCCGTTTCTCTCGTTAATATTATCAGTATCTCTATTTATCTATCTATCTATTTATCTATCTATCATCTATCTATCTATCTATCTGTATGTCTGTCTGTTTAGCTATTTCATTTTCTTTCATATAATTGACATCAAAGTTTTAAAAAAAAAGAAAAAGAAATAAACGTTTGATCTCTTACTAGTCAATTAAAACCTGATTTCTTTTTCTTTTTTTTTAGTTCGAACAACCGATCGATTCTTCGAATCGTCGAGAAAAAATTTGTACGAAACAATCTACGGGAAAGAATCCGACGAGATTTCGGATTTTTCGATATTTTTCGGTCGGTCTCGTGAAACTCATACATGAATTAGAGAAATCTATCGTAGTCAATTTTTGAAATTTTTTAAGAATCTTTATTACTAGATATATATATATATATATATTTATTTATTTATCGGTTGAAATCGATCCGATTCGTTGTACGAAAACCTTAACATATTTTTAAAGATCGAGTTCTGCGACTCATGTGTCATCTCATTATTAACGCATTGTTGACGGCAGATGTATATCGGGCGTCATGCATTATTTATAAACGTTGAAGACGGGCGGCTGCAATTCACACGTATTCTATGCCCCAAATAATATTAAATGAGAGAGAGAGAGAGAGAGAGAGAGAGAGAGAGAGAGAGAGAGAGAGAGAGAGAGAGAGAGAGATTATTAAACGTATACACGACTTTGTTTTTATAACATAACAGCTTCATAGATCGTCAATGCATTTTTGAACGAGTATCCGAAAAATACCCTCAATAAAATGTACTATTGTATATTTCAGAGACAAAATTAATGCATATATATATATATATATATATATATATATATAAATCCAAATAAAAATTATGGAAGAAACGTAATGCGTGCATGCGCGTGTGTGTATGCGTGTGTGTGTCTATATATATATATATATATATCACCTCGAAAAATCGAAGTTATTCATAGTCAAACAGTTAAATATTTTATAAATTTCTATGCAATAATTACCCATTGGGTTAATAAATCGATGAATTTATAAAACTCTTTGCAGCTTGGGTATTTTTTTTTTTTTTCTTTTTTAATCGTGCGCCTCAAAAAGCTAACGGCGTCGATTATTAATTGTAACCATCAAATATTTCATAATAATTTCGTGTTCGATAAAACATTTATAAATCGTTTCGTAATCATTTGACGATATATATCAAAATCGTTTGGGATGCCGTGTGGACAAGATCCATATCACGATACACCATCAACGATACGCGTGTTAGATAAAGAGACACAGTTATATTTATATTCCTATGGGGTAGGGGGCGGGGGGGGCGGGGGGGCGGGGGGGCGGGCGGTAAAGAGGTGGGAGGAAGCGTTCGTTCTCTTTTTCTTCTTTTTAAGCAAAAGGAAAAAAGAAAAGCTTGCTTTTCATGTTCGTCAAGTATTGAACTACGAACGTCCTCGTTAATAACTCTCTACCACGATGAAATCGTTTCGATCGATACGATCGAAAGAGATCGGTCGGTCCACCGTGCTATCATCGAATTAAATACGATGTTTGAATGAGACCGAAACGAAGCGGAGATGTTCTAGGTACGATGAAGGATCCTAAAGTGGGATTGGTCGTCATACGGCAAAATTTAATTAAAATAATGAATTAATGATCGACGATAACGGTTGGGATTCTTAATTACACATCGAGCATTTATAATTAAGGATCAATTATACGACTTCTAAATTATTCAAATCTTTATGCGAAACACGTAGTGTTAATACTTATTGTATTATTGATCGAATTTGAAATATGAATTATTACGGGTGAGCATCGTTCGAGATAATAATAATAACGAACGAAGGTATCGCTTTTTCCTAATACATTAATTATTCACTTTGTTCTAAACGTTTATAAATCAAACGCCCGAATAGATATCAAAACGTTTGCACACATAGATGTGTGGGTGCGAGTAATTTTTTTTTTTTTTTAAATCAAACATACAAATCACACAATTATATCATTCAATCGATATTCACAAGTTAACGTGTGCGTAACGTGAGGTACGATTTTTATGGAAAGGAAGAAAAAAATTAAACAAGCGAAATAGAAATCGGGTCACGTGGGATTAATTTTTCTTCCTTTTTTTTATTTATTTTTTTTTTTTTTGAATCGATTAATTCATAAAATGAGAAAAAAATGGAGTTAACGAACGATGAAACGATCTGGAAACCTAATTGTTCGCCGAAATCCAACGTTCAATGTTATTTATCGAGTATAAATTTTCGTAGTATACGATTTGTATTTAAAGAGCATAAAAAAAAAAAAAAAAAAAAAAAAAAAATGTAAAGAAAAGGCAACAAAAACAGACTTCCAAAAAGTAAATCATACAAATCGTAGTATTAAAAAATAAATAAAATGAAAAGGAAAATAAACGAACCGAAAGAATGCAATTAAAAATCCAACGATCGATATTTGTCAAGTATAAATTTCGCGGTATAAAATTTCTATAGAAAGTAAAAAAAAAAAAAAAAGAAAGAAAGAAAGAATTAACCGGGGCGCCGGGGGGGGAGGGAGGGAGGGGCGGAGATGAGGGGGAGGGGGTTATAGGTGGCGAAGAGGATGGAAGAAAGAAACAGAATCAGACCATGGAGGGTTAATCGAGCGAGACGAATGACGATGTCAAAGAAAGAAAAAAAAAAAAAGAAGAAAATGAAAAAGAAATAAAAAAAAAAAAAAATAATAAAAACCAAGTTCAAATTAAACCCCCTTCCTCGTTAGATTTTGAAACGACTTTGAAACGGTATACTTAAAGGCAACCGCATCGGATGCGTTTCTCACGAACGTGGCGACCCTTTCTTTGTTCGACATTCTCACGTTTACGAGAGAAAGAGAGAGAAAGAGAGAGGGAGGGGGGGGAGAGAGGGGAAGACGAGGAAGAGACGATTAAAAAGAACCTTGGCACACGTTCGCTCCCTCTTGAAGGAACGGTGGGACCCGTCTGAACGATCCCATGACTAACTGATCCTCTGTCTTATTTTCTCTTACAAACGCATTCAATTTTAATGCGTAGGAAGAAGCGTTAAAAGGACAAGGTGGTGATGGTGGTAGTGGTGATGGGAGAGAGAAAGGAGATATAAGAAGGAGGGGAGAGAGAGAGAGAGAGAGAGAGAAGGAATATTCTATTCGACGAGGTCGAAGCGCTTTAATGATAGGTGCATTGCACGTTCTTTTACTCGTTACTTATGTTCATCATACCTCCCTACCACCCCTCCCCCATTCTTGTCACCCACCCTCCTCCTCCTCCTCCTCCTCCTGCTGCTCCTATCTCGTAGAGGTACTAGATGGTTGATTATTGTATGAACCGAAATGATATAAAACAAGTCTAACTTTTACGAGCGTATGTTTCATCTTAATTTTTTATCATTGCTGGACATCATCATACGTGGCCATTTTGATCTCCTAAAAGGTTGCTTTATAGCTTACATAAAAAAAAAAAAGAAAAAAGAAAAAAAAAAAAAGAAGAAGAAGAAGAAGAAGATTGGAAACGAGCAATGACATTTTACTTGTAATTTGACTTATGACACTTTTTCAAACCCTTCGGTCTTTCAGTGGCCACCCTGTATAACACGTCATCGACGTATATACATACCACGTCAAGCAACCCCTCAGATTTTCAAGAGAGGAATTATCGATTTTCGATATTCTATCGAAAGTTAGATATCCTACTCGGCCTGTGTGATATCTTATATAGAGTCTGATATATCCTCCCCCCGGCCCGCCCCGCCCCGTCCCTCGGCCCTTTTTCATTGGTAGAAAAAAAAAGGTCGCTTCGTCGAATAAGAATCCGTACGGGTTCCTCGCTTTTCCATCTTACGAATATAATTTCACGTGTCCTAGGTCAGGAAGGTCGAAGTTAATTCGCGCGACCATTCGTAATATAACTAACGAATTATAACTTTCTTCCAAATATTTCCAAATCTTTTCTCTATCGTAACGGATAGGGAATTTTTACTGTGCACTTGAAAAAGAAAAAGAAAAAAGAGAGAGAAAAGAAGAAAAAAAAAAACGAATTCCATCTCGTAAAACTATCGAAAAGAATCGAGATGCATGAGAGCTAAAAGCGAGAACGAGGGTAGAAGTAAATTAAAGTTTGTATTACCGGAATAGAAGAAAAGAAAGAGAGAAAAAGGGGCGTGGCATTGAAATCTTTTTTCCTATTACTTATTTTTTTTATTTATTTATTCATTATTATTATTATCATCATCATCATCATTCATTATTATTATTATTATTATATTATTATTATTATTATTATTATTATTATTATTATTGTATTATTATTATATTATTATTATTATTGTATTATTATTATTATTATTGTATTATTATTATATTATTATTATTATTGTATTATTATTATTATTGTATTATTATTATTATTATTATTATTGTATTATTATTATATTATTATTATTATTATTATTATTGTATTATTACTATTATTATTATTATTATTGTATTATTATTATATTATTATTATTGTATTATTATTATATTATTATTATTATTATATTATTATTATTATTATTATTATTATTATTATTATTATTATTATTATTATTATTATTATTCTTTTTTATATGGGAGAAAGTTATATGACAAGTCGGACTGATAAACGAAATGAAAAAGAAATAAGAAAGAACTTTCTAGTAATGACGTAAGGAAAAAAAGAAAAAAAAAGAAAAAAAAAATAAATGTTTCCGATCAATCTGATCTTTTCTCTATTTATCTCGCCATCTTTCTTTCATTCCCTCGCTTTTCTTCGTGCGAAAGAGGAACATGCGGCTAACCCGAAGCGCGTCTTCTCACGGTTCCGATTTCATCGGCGGATGAAATTTAGACGAAGGTCGTCGTCATCGTCGTCGTCTACGTCGTCTTCGTCTACCACGAGAGAAATATCGAGCGCTTCCTCCTATCGATGACTACGAAATATTTGGAAAATTAATACCAAACGTCGTAAACTAACACATCGGCCGCAGGTGTTGTCGCGACAGACTATTTGTTTTATCGATGACTCTCCGCACAGCTCCGTTTGGAATCTTCCTCGAGGTCGAATTTTATTTTTCTCCCTTGTCTTGATTTTCCTTCTTTTTTTTTTTCTCTCATCGTTCCTCGTTTCGTTAATTCTCTAATTGATATTTATCGTTTCGAAGTTATGCACGTTAATAAATTTCATTTGATTAAATTAAAGTAAAAAAAAAAAAAAATAAAGAAAAAGAAAAAAGAAAAGAAAAAGGATAATTCGATATTTCCATTTAATTCTTCTCGCATTATAACATTCGGTTAATATTTTGTTTGAAAAAATTTTGTATTATATATTTTTCCTATTACACACACGAGCACACGTACACGCACACGCACACGCACACTTTTTGTTCTATATATTATTCAAATATTTTCATTCATAATACGTATTATCGTCGATAAAAATTAATATGAATTCGTAAATTTTACTGAGAATTAATATAACATATATAGAAGAATATAAAAAGAAAAATGAAATGAAGAAAAAAAAAGAAAAAAAAAAAAAGAAATAAATCATATACGAAAAGAGGATTCGAAGAAAATGTAAAATTCCAAGAGCCGACTTTAATCTGGATATTTAAGTATAATTGATAAAACCGTAGTATTATACGGCCAGGTAGAAGTTCCGATAATACCTCAGCTCACAGGAAGTCGTTGCTCAATCTCATGTTACTTCTTGTTATCGAACGATATATACTAGTCGATACGCGACACGCGCACACACACATATATATAAACGAAGCTCCACACATATACAGATGATAAGTCACTTTTATATACTACACGAGTTTTCTATATCAGAACATTTTCGATATTATTGCGCGCCCTTTATTTCTATAGAAGAGGATTACGTAGAAAATATGCTATGTAACAGTTCGTTCAATCATCGTTTATTAAACCGTTAACAGTATATGAATATAACAGGACGATATTATAATATCGATGAAATAAAAATCTATTTGTCATAGAAATATTTCTAAACATACGAGACTCCATTTTTACATCGTATCCTTTTTATACATCAATATTTATATTCGTTCTCGTTCGTTTTTTCGTATCATCAAAAGTGAATTATTACGAACATCAGTAAAGCATATACGTACATAGGTCTGCTTTAATTTTGAAAAATACTCTCTTTGTGAACGATGAAATGTAAGATTGAAATGAATTAAAAGAAAAAGAAAGAGAAAAGAGAAAGAGAGAGAGAGAGAAATACGAACGTAAGAGTTCGTAATAATCAATATAAAGTTTTTCGCATCGTATTTCCCGAGGAAAAGAAAATTCAATAACACGACGATACAGTGACGATGAGATTTCAAGAAATCAAATCAAATAAAACAAACAAATTGGACGGTTCTGAGATACGCTCAATGGCAAACTGTTACGAGTATTCGCGTCTTCCCTTGTTACCAGCGATATCATTAATAACACCAAGTCGTATTCGAAGCATTGCAAAGAGAGATAAAGAGAAAGAGAGAGAAAGAGAAAGAGAAAGAGAGAGATATCACTAGTCCTATATATTTCTTTTTCTTCCAACCATCATACTACCGATGTATGACGATTTTTTCTGGTACGATATAGTTGGAGCTTAGGAAAATCGCTTATGTATATATGTATGACGGCTACGAGACGACCGTAGTTCAAGAAAGAGAGAGAGAGAGAGAGAGAGAGAGAGAGAGAGAGAGAGAGAGAGAGAGAGAGAGAGTGAGAATGGAGGAGAGAGAGATAGGTAGGTAGGTCGATAGGGTAAGAAGGAAAGAGAGAGAGGGGGAGAGAGAGAGAGAGAGAGGGAGAAGAAAGGAACTCTTACAAGAGTCTTCTCGCTGTTTAACGATCGTATAACCGACGTCTATGTATATGTCGTGTTACGAGAGAAGAAAGAATGCAAATGACGTCATCGATACCACGCTGTGTCATAGCCGGTATGTATGACTACGCGACGCATTCGATACGTATATGTATATGTGTATATGTATATATGTATATGTATATATGATATGTATATGTATATGGTATGTATATATGTATATGTATATGTATATATATACATGTATATGGTATGTATATGATATGTATTTGTATATATGTATATATATGTATATATTGTATATATGTATATTTATATTTCTAAGTATATGTATATATATATATATATATGTATATGGTATGTATATGATTTTTATATGTATATGTATGATATATATGTATATGTATATGATATATATGTATATGTATATGATATGTATGTATATGTATATGTATATATGTATATTTATATATATATGTATATGTATATATGTATTTATATATATATATATATATATGTATATGTATATGTATATATACTTGATCCTACATTTAATTCTCTAATAACGATGAAATCTATCGATTCAAACGCCACGTATTCGTTTTAAGAAATAGACAGAGAGAGAGAGAGAGAGAGAGAGAGAGAGAGAGAGAGAGATGTTTTAAAAATTAGATTGAATTAATTAGACGAAAGAAGAAATTGTTAAAAAAAAAAAAAACACAGCAGCAATAGTGAAAGTGAGTAAGTGATTGTGGGAGCGAGCGAGTGGATGAGTGAATGTGTAAGAGAGAGAGAGAGAGAGGGGGGGTGGGAAGGGAGGGAAGAAAGAGAGAAACTAAATGCATTTTCGGTCTACCTCATTCTCGAGTCACGACCCTGACGCTGCTGCTGTCAAGGCCGTTATAATGGCGGTTTCTTTATCGTAAGGGAAATGGGAGTCGTGTGGAGAAAGGGTGGCCGGTGGGGAGGGAGGGGGTGGGGAAGACATTCCGCGAATTCCAACGAGTCCGGGTTTGTTGGCTTTGCATGGCTCTGATTCATACCTGAGTGGCTGCGACTGCGGCAATGGTGTCGGTGGTATTTCGTCGCTGCAATTTTTTTTTTATTTTCTTTCTTTCCTTTTTTTTTCTTTTTTTTTAGTCGACTCGTAAATATAAACGACTTCAGAACTCTTTTGAATGAAATTCGACCATACACAGATTTAAAAATACCTTTTAAAATCTCCCCCTCCCCCTCGTCAAAACCCTCCTTCCCGCCAGCCCCCTCTCCCTCGAACGCTCGCTGCTATAACGCTCATAACGGCACGATATTACTATCGAAAAATCTGTTGGGCGTGATTACGATTTTTTTTTTTTTTTGTTTTTACGTTGCTTTCCGACAAATTCTGACATCGCGATATACAAATTGATTAATCACGTAAGGACCGTATATTAATGTTACGAATACTTTGTTTTACTTCTTTTCTATTTTTTTTTTCTTTTTTCTTTTTTGCAAAATAATCTCTTTGAGGTGGTTAAAATTGGTTCAATAAAAAAAAAAAAAAAAAAAAAAAAAAAAAAAAAAAAAAAATGAAAAGATCTAAAAATAAAACAAAAAAGTAAAAAAGTATCTCTCAATAAAAGTCTAATATAAAACTATATCTATCTTGAATATAATCGAGAATTTCCTGTCCTGAATAAAATCGAGAAATTTTATTGGCGAAATAATTTTTAGTTTTATCAAATGGTAGTCGAATACATACATACATACATACATACATATATATATGCTTTAATATTGAATCAGTCTATAATTATCCGAATAAAATGAATTTTGAACAATGACAATGTCACTATTTTAACTTCCGTTTCGATAATTTCATTATTCGTTTTTCCCGTACGGCAAAAGTTTCAAACCATTCGTATTTCGCATTTGATTATAATTTTTTTCCCCAGATATTAAAAGAAAGGTTTCGAAAATTAAGATTAAAAAAAAAAAAAAAAGAAAAAAAGAAAGAAAATAAAAAATAATTACCGACACGTTTTAACGAAAAATTGAGATGATCGATAAAATCATGAAATCTTCTAATTCTTGTATCCTTGCCATGATGATCATTGGATAGATTCAATATTTTTCGATCTGATCGAAACACGATTCTTACGTTGGATTTTCGATCTATCGAAAGTACTACACGAATTTGTCTCTCTCTCTCTCTCTCTCTCTCTCTCTCTCTCTCTCTCTTATTTCCCCTGTTATCCTTTTTTTTTGTACCTTTCTCTTTGAGAATAGAGTTTTCGTGCTCGTACATCATCGATATATCGGATAACACGAAGTACCTTTACTACGTTCCTTTCTTTGCCTGGCCCTCTTGCTTCTTGGTCGATGTCGAGCCCGAAGAGGATATACGGTAGATTTTAACCCATCTTCGATATCGTATCTCCGATATTATATCTCTCGACGATAGGGCAAATAAAAGTGTACGTCGAATAAAGCTTCATCGACGTTTCCTTAAAAGTAACTTACTTTCTCTTTTCTTTTCTTCTATTTTTTTTTTCTTTCTTTCTTTCTTTCCTTCCTTCCTTCCTTCCTTTTTCCCTGCTCCTTTTTCCCCCTCTGTTTCATATTCTCCGATACTCTATTTTTCAGTAAAGTACATCCGTTGATGATCTCATATATGACTATTATCATGACTATTATTATTATTATTATTATTATTATTATTATTATTATTATTATATATGTATATATATATACATATATATTATCTATTTGGAATCCCATTTACATCGAATTCGTATCTATATATACAAAAAAAAAAAAAAAAAAAAAAAAAAAAGAAACGGGATAAAGAGATATCGAAAAGAAAGAAAGATTTAATATTGACATTGGGAAGCTTTACGATCGAACGGGAAGAAAAGAAAAGTTTACCATTAAAATGGTTTACAAATGAAATCGTACCACATTCGTCAAAATGCAAAGAATTAGTTTATCAATCGATAGCCAATCGGTGGAGGTAAAGTTAATCACTGAAAAATATGATGGAGAGAGCATTCCATTGTTCGAAATAGTCACGGGTACGAGAGGACGTAAACGGTGAAGCTTTATAAAGACTAAAGAGAGAAACAGGGGGGAGGGGTGGAGAGAGGGAGGAAGGGAAAAAGGAGTAGAGAAAATGGGGAAGTTAAAAAGAAAGCGGTTGAATTGGCCGCTTTTCTCTCCCTCCCCCCCCCCACTCACTCTCTCTCTCTCTCTCTCTCTCTCTCTCTCTCTCTCTCTCTCTCAACGAACCTTTCTCCCACTTGATCATCAAAGAAAACGAGGATACGCACTCGTGTACACGAGGAACGAAGAGAGGCAAAGCGATTGGCCAGCCGTAAAAAGCACCTCGCTCTAGTGTTAACTTTGCCACTCATCTTTCATACACATTGAAAGTATAACAGAGTTTTATATGTATATATATATATATATATATATATATATATATATATATATATATATATATATTGACTTTAAGTGCTGATCAATCATTTTTAGAAATATTCTTGTAGGTACGACACATCGATACATCGATTAAAAAATTCTCACCGCGATTCCCTGCCTCAACGCGTCGAATAAAATCGATAGATGATTCCTATCAAAAAAAGAAAAAAAAAAAAAAAGAAAAAAGAAAAAAAGAAAAGGAAAGAAAAGATAACAAATAGGGGACAAAATAAATAAATAAATAAATAAATAAAGGAGAAAACGACGGAGAAATTTTAACGATCCTTTTGTCGATCGTGCTCCATTAAAAAGGTTTAA
>OU426851.1:5530591-5545591 GCA_911387685.1 Dolichovespula media | reverse complement strand
CGGCGTGTACCGTCTAAAACCTGACGAGCATCGTACTCTTTTAAATTAGTTATTTCCGTATAAAGAAGCTCGAAGAGAAGTCCCGTCTATAATAGGAAATTCGTTTTAAGACGAAGGAGAAGAGAGTACCCTTATAACGCGTTGAGTTCTCTCTTAATCGCCTTGCTTCGCGTTACCTTTTGTATTTTCAAGTCTTTGATTAAACGTAGATTCACGTCATACCAACCACAAAGGCGCGGTTAACAGCGAGGGAGATAAAAAAAAAAAAAAAGAAAAAAAAAGAAAAAAGATAAACGAAAAAAAATGCTCTCGCCCATGAGAGAGGGAGAGAGGGAGAAAGAGAGAGAGAGAGAGAGAGAGAGAGAGAGAGAGAGAGAGAAATAGAGATAGAGATATTTGAAGAATGCACGTTACAGTTGGTTGTTGCATGTACCTGCTCGCTCTTGATTAAAAATGGATGTATGTGAGATAGAAGGGATGTAACCGAATGAAATCATGAAAATCGAGAAGCCCGTATATGATTTCACTGTCGGAGTTCTATATTTATAAACAATAATGCGAATTCGAATGAAGTCGATATAAAATCAAATTTGTATATTAACGTATCTGTTTCATATATATATATATATATATATATATATATATATATATATATATATATATATATATATGTATATGTATAACAGATATAGATATATATCTGTTTCATATTTCATATATATATATGAAACACAAAACACGTACACGTACACGTAAAACGAATAAATGTAACGTAAAATATATAGAAATTGATGATATTTAATGCAAAATACAGGATGATAAAATGGAGAAACGATACAGAACGATTATTAGTTTAATATTTTGAACATCGAGAACTTTATATCGTCGGGTGCAATAAAATATAAATTTAATATCGTAAATAGAGTATAGTACGTATTTCGTACGTGTGTGTATGTGTGTGTGTGTGTGTGTGTGTGTGTGTGTGTGTGTGTGTGTTCGTAGGATATTCGATATATAATAATTCGTCAAATATACCAGGTAAATATCTACCAGGGAGAGATTATTATTACAAACTGAATTTTTTGCTCGTTACGCTTCTAACGGCAACTCTCGCGAAAGCTTTGTAAATGTGAACGCGAAGAAGGTTCGAACCTGAGAGAGAGAGTGAGTGAGTGAGTGAGTGAGTGAGAAAGAGAGAGAGAGAGAGAGAGAGAGAGAGAATTGCATTCTGTTCTCGAATCGCTTGCCTAACCGGCTTCTTCTCGCTCTACCCTACTCTCCTCTTCTTCGAATGAACTAGCGCGCACACGCATGAATATAAAGAGGAGATACAGAGAAAGAGGGAAAGACACACACACACACACACACACACACAACGTATACGCGCATAAATACCTTTCTAACCACTCCGAATATATACATACATATCCTACGTACTCACGGTGATTCCTACGAGCTTAGGTTTGTCGTACTTACTAGCAGTCTATTCCAAAAAAAAAAAAAAAAAAGAAAAAGAAAAGAAAAGAAAAAAAAAAGAAAAAGAGATGAGATAGAGGCAGTGCACGTTGAATACAGGATAAATAAAAAGAGGAACAGAGAGAGAGACAGAGAGAGAGAGAGAGAGAGAGAGAGAGAGAGAGAGAGAGAGAGAGAGAGAGAGAGAGATCAGGACAAAAAGATAAAGAAAAGGATAGGAATAGATGCGGGTTTCTCTACTACGGATATGACACTGTCACGAGTATCTGTCGGATAATGTTCCTGGTTACACCATGTTCCCAAAGCACGAGAGTACCATTATCCAAGGTATACGTATAACATACACAAAGTACGAGTGGGCATTAAAAAGTTAACCTTCTATTCACGCGAGCGTCTTTTCGAGAGATAGATAGATAGATAGATAGATAGATAGATAGAGAGAGATAGAGAGAGAGAGAGAGAGAGAGAGAGAAGGACAAAATAAAAGATACAAAAAAAGAAAAACTCGAACAGAGCAACGTCTATCCAACAATTCAAGCAACTAAATTAATTGAACGGAAATATACGTATCGAGAGAGAGAGAGAGAGAGAGAGAGAGAGAGGAAGAATTAATTTTTCTCTCCCTTTCGATTTTGACCCCCCACCCCCCGTCCCCAGCCCCGTCCCAAAATGGACGACAATGTTTTGTCATCGCGTATGACGTAAAAATGTATTATGACGTAATAAAGGAGACAATTTGAAGCAGAACGACGAACAACGTCCAAGTCCGTTCTGCTACCGACAGAAATTATCGGATTATCGTCGATGCTCTTACGACGTTAACCATCCACGAACAAGATTAATTCCATTTCCCCTCGAACCACCTCCTCCTCCTCCTCCTCCTCCTCCTCCTCCTCCTACCCCCCCCTTCTTATTTTACCACGTCTCCTTTCTTCACTTTTCAACATCAATGCTGCTACACGTCGACTACCTTTTAAGACGACTAACTGGCTTCAGAAGAGCGTACCCCACCGACCCTACGGTGAATTTTTCGAAACGAGGGAGGAGGAGAGAAGAAGAGAGTGAGAGAGAAAGAGAGAGAGAGAGAGAGAGAGAGAGACAGGAAAGATGAAAGGCCACAGAAAAGGTGAAGAAAACCTGCCGAGGCAAGCGATATTCACATCGCAGCAAGGAACTTGAGACAGACTGCAACCCTCAACATATACAAAGAGAGATAGGTGGTAAGAGAGAGTGTGAGTGACACACACACACACACACACACACAGAGAGAGAGAGATTATAGCCGGATAGACGGGTAAGATAGAGAAAGAGAGAGGGAGAGAGCATGAGGCATACGTCTCTCTCTCTCTCTTTATCTATCTATCTATCTATCTATCTATCTTTCTCTCTCCCTTTCTCTCAAAGGACACTGTAATCCAGTTACGCAGCTTCGAGACCAGTTTTTCCGAGTCTGATTATTAGAGAGCAAGCGAACACGTACATAAACGTGACTTCTAACCGGACTCCGAACATGGAGACTTCTTTAAAACCGGGTAGAGATACACCTTTTGCCCGATCTCTCCACCTGTGATTTTTCCCCGAGGAGTCCACCCCCTCCCCCTCCCCCCACCTTCCACGCCACCCTTTTTCTCTATAAACACACATCATTAACACAAACAATGGCGAAACCGAAGAAAAATTATACGTGATGATATATAATAATATTCAATATAAATCGTCGGTAAGAAACATAATCCTATCGTGAAAAGCTATTTATTATCAGTTATGCGCGAGAAATAATGTTCGTGTAGTTCGTCCATCGACTCGTTTAATATATATATATATATATTACGAGAAAGTTTTATGTATAAAACGTAGGAAAAAGCACAACGTCGTTTCGCTATTCTTAGTAAGTGATGACACAAGTGAAAACAAGTTTTAGATGATTTACTTTCCGTCTCGTACTACTTTGAAGATTTGATGCTACGAACGAAAAGTTTTGCATATTTTATTCGGACAGGGAAAATTTTTCACTTCAGGATGAAAATATATATTTTGGGACAGAAGATAGAAGAGAGCCACCATGGTATCTCACTAACTTCATCGGTGATATTTATTTATCTCGAAACTATTATTATCGCATTCGTTATTATCGACAGAGAGAGAGAGAGAGAGAGAGAGAGAGAGAGAGAGATAAAAAAGAAAAAGACCATAAGAGAAAGGAGGGAACGTTTCGTTTTCTTTTTTTCTTTTTTTTTTTCGTTTTCAATCTCTACAAAATGATTTTCCAATGATTAGAATGATTAATCTCTTAAATATGAAATATTTCTAACCTCTAATTTCTTATCGTCCGTTCGATTAATTTCAACGTGCTTCAAATTAACTCCGACATATACTCCATTTGAAATGTTCACTTACGAATCGAACGTTAACCTTTTCGTTTATCTTGCTCTAACGCACAGAACTTCTACGTTTATTAAGTTGTAAACCATTACCACTACCTACCACTACCTACCACCACCACCACCACCACTCAACCCCCTCCCCCATCGTCTTGAAAATTGCTACCACCTCGTGACGTACTTTACCGTTTACTACTAGGGAACTTAAATAACGTACCGCTTAGTAAGAATAACTGTTCCCATGAGTCTTGGGTCCGTCTATTCCATTATCATTAATTCCTTCGAGTCCGTTGGCACGTGCCACTAATGTTTTGTTAACGTTTACTTTTATAGCATCAACCCACACACACACACACACACACACACACACAAAGACAGAAAGAGAGAGAGAGAGAGAGAGAGAGAGAGAGAAATCTATTGTCCAAAAAATTGCAAACAATTTTCGTTTCAAACGAATTTTTTATTTGTTTGTTTGTTTGTTTCCTTCTTTCTTTCTTTCTTTCTTTCTTTCATTCCTTTCCGCTTTTTTTATTTCATTAACCAAAATTGGAATTTATTCAGAACAAACGTTATCTATATTTTCAACAATGGAACGACGTCTGATCCAACAGCTCGATGTTAATTTAAAATCGAATCATATCTTTTGACATTGAGATATAAAGAAGTAATAAAGGAGATGAATTAATAGAAATAAGATTCCTAGGTATTGTGCAGTATCTGGTTTGGTGGCCGATACGCCATCGCATTCGGTATCTCGGCCACTTCTGCTGCGTTTTCCTCCTATCCTTCCTTCCTTCCTTTCTTTCTTTCTTTCTTTCTTTCTACCTTTTTATTTCTTCTTTGAAATCTCCCTTTTACCTTTCTCTCCACGTCTTCGCCGAGCACGACGCGCTTAACCGGGAATTCCTTTCTGCACCGTTCCAGGCGCCTTTATTCTATGAATCGCGACGAGTCAATTTTGTTTTTTCATTCCACGCAACGAACAAAGACCCCTACGTTGAAAAGTTTAAAAGTCTTTTAACGTTTCAGGGAGGAAAAAAAAAGAAAACAAAAAAAAAAATAAAGAAAATATATAAAAATATATTTTGTAATATATATTATACATACAAATATATACTATGCATATATTTGTGTGTATATATATATATATATGTATGTGTGTATGTATGTATGTGTGCTTGAATGCGCTTGTATGTATTAAAAATAAAGCGATACGAATTTGTATTTCGGGAAGACGGCATTTTTGATGAAAAATTCTTTTCAGACAAGAGATCTGCTTTCAAAGGAAAAATAATATTACATTTAGGAACAGAGTAAAAGTAAACTGTAAACTGGAGAATAATAAACACCTCAATTAAACATGTGCTTCGTAGACGACGGTACAGATATAGTTCTGAAAATTAAATTTATGAACTTAATATTCCCTAAACATTTTCTCATCTCTTATACTTATTTTTTTTTTTGGAAATGTTACTACCAACATTTTTTCATGTCAAAAAGTATAAAGATATTTTTTGTCAAATATCTCGAAAAAATTGAAATCGAAGGAATGAAATTATTTCGGACAAAAATCATTTTTTCTCTTTATGTAGAGTATATCGTCATTATAAAAAAAAAAAAAAAAAAAAAAAAAAAAAAAAAAAAAAAAAAAATGTTAATTCTCCTTTAAAGGGCAAAAAAAAATTTGTTATTGAAATGAGCTCAAAATCTGTCACTGATCAAAAAACAAAATAAATTCCAAAGTATTTTACACTATTAAAATCAAACAATACTCGTTTAAAAATGTCTCCGTAAGGTGCTGTGTGTTCCAATATGAAAATTTATATTTATGAAAATGATTTCGAACATCCGGTATATGAATATAAAATATAATTATTTTATATTATAAATAAAAAATATACAATATATACATATATATATTATTTATAGAAATATATGAATATATATATAATATACATATATCCTATATTATTAAACGTAGCAATTCTTATATTCCATTTTAGTCAATGTTATTTTGAAAACGGGCTTAAGGATTTTCATATACTGTGATGTAATTATTAAAAATATAGTATAATTTTATATATAATTTTTGGTTGATAAAATACTTCTTAGTTGGGTACCGAGACTTCGGAAATATTTATTTAGAGTTTTAAATAATTAAATAAAATATATATATATATATATCTTTTTCATTTTACATATCGCTGTTAAGGTGCCGCATGAAATTAAACAATGCGCGATACGACGTTAATCGAATGTCATATTTTAATCATTATTGGTAAGATAACCATATGTGATTTTATAGGAAAACAGCTCGGCCTAAAAGCCATAGAAAAAATTTTGTACGCCTTTAGCATTCTCTCTCTCTCTCTCTCTCTCTCTCTCTCTCTCTCTCTCTCTCTCTCTCTCTCTATCTATCTCTCTTACTGTGTGTTGTAGGATGATTGTTATACAACTTTTTGAGGAATTTTGATGAGCGTACAACCCAGTTCAACTCGAAAATAAATAATTAAAAAAAAAAAAAAAAATAAAATAAAATAAAAAACCTCTTCGAATTTCAGCATTTTATCTTAATATTAAAGCGTGCCAACGGGTACATACTGTTTTACATTTAAATAACATAGATATTTTAAATACCTTTAGTTATCACTTTTCTAGAGCGAGCGATAAAGAAAGAGGAAAAACAAAATTCAACTCGTTGTATATAATACTCGCATGTATTCGGGATAAATTTTTTTTTTCCTCTTCTCCTTTTCTTCCACCGAACATTCCTCAGTTTACGAATTAATATTCCATATTGACAAATAACGATCGGTTGTATACTAAAATCAAATACAATGCATATTGCAGATGATTTTGTTGGACCACGAACAATTCCAATGACTCTAAAGAAAGCTAATAAAAGAAGTTTGAATTATATTTGACAAACAAAGTGCCAAGAATGTGTGTGTGTGTGTGTGTGTGTGTGTGAGAGAGAGATTTCTATAGGAATTAAATTCTTTTTTCATTTTTATTCATATAAATTCGAAAAAATTTTTATTCATATACATTCGAATATACATGCATGTCGAATGTACATGCGCGTGTATCAAAAATGTATTATTTAAGGGAACAAATTTCGAATATAAGTCTCGAAAGAAAAAAATTAAAATGGGACAAAAGAGGGGCCAAGAAAACGTAACCACACGTAGTTTGTGCTAATTTTTCCGGATTTAACAACGAACGTTAATACCTAGGTTTTAATGAAGCCAAATAAAGGTATGGAAGAGTACGTCCTCGTTTCGTTTCGTTTCGTTTCGTTTCGTTTCTTTTCCTTTTCTATATATATATATTTTTTTTCTTTTCTTTTCTTTTTCTACAAGAATGACCGACCGTGTACGTCTCCCTCCCCTCCCCCTCCCCAACCACCACCGACGTTACACGAGAACGGGCCCGTTCGCCGTGACTTTTTCATGGTAGCACAAATCGTGCATTTTAACTAATCCCCATCCGTTTCTCATCGTACACGTAGAACAATTACGAATTCCACGTTTCTCTAAAGATAATAATGCGATATCCGTCGCACGCGCTTTAAAGTATATTAATTCAAGATACATTTGGAACAATTAAAAAATCTCACCGAAAATTACAATGAACTTAAATTAATTCATTACATTCGAATAAATTTAAGTCATAAATTAAATCCAAATAAATTTAAATAATTAATATTCGTTATAGAGGGAAAATTTGGACCGAGTATAATAGATTATCGTTTCTCTTTATTGACGTTCTTCTTTTTAAAAAGAAACAAAAAGAGAAAGAGAGAGAGAGAGAAAGGGAAAAAAAAAAGAAAAAAAAAGAGGATTTAGAAGAAAAAAAAGAAGAAGAAAGAAATAAAGGAAGAACAAGAAACGAAAGGATAGAGCGATCAACAAAGTGGTTCTACTAACGATGTAAATGCGACGTAAGACCGATATGACAAGTGGCTTTAGGTATAAAAAAAAAAAGAGAGAGAGAGAAAGAGAGAAAGAGAGAGAGAGAGAAAACGTGAAAGGTGAGTGGGGAAGAAGGGAAAAAGAAACGGACGGGGGAAGGAGGGGTGTAAGGGGGATGGGCGTAAAGATACGATACTTTTCTACGGGTGTTTCAATAGCACTGAGAAGCTTTCGAGATTTAAGGTCATTTCACTCGGCATGGCAGCGAGAGAAGCAACGAAATGAGCTTCTTCGCTATTTTCCAACCACCCACCCCAACCCACCTTACCCCCGCCCCCCTCCCCTCCCCCTCCCCGTTCCCCTCTCATTCATCCACGAGCCATCACAGGCGGAACCACCTCTTTCCTACACAGCGCCGTGTACCCGTTCCCCCTTTTACTCCTCAACCAGCAGCCCTCCTCATTCTCCAGTTCCCGGCTTTCGTTTAAAAGCTGCTTCAAGAAAAAGGCAATGGCTACGTGCTTTCCTTTCTCGCTCGAACTTTTAAATTTCTAGTTAGTAGACCCTTTCGTAACTTCCTCCTCTACTTCCTCTACTTCCTCTCTCTCTCTCTCTCTCTCTCTCTCTCTCTCTCTCTCTCTCTCTTGCACACAGCAAAATAACAAGTCGCAAGACGGTGTACGTATATGTGAGAGAAAGAGAGAGAGAGAGAGAGAGAGAGAGAGAGAGAGAAAGAAATACGGTAAACGTTAAAGTGGGACTGGTTGTGTCAGACGGAATTACTATAAGGTTGATATCTACTATACGTTCTATATCGTAACCACTATTCGTCGTTACGGGCTTAAAAAAAAAAAAAAAAAAAAAAAAAAAAATGAAAGAAAACATGAAAAAAAAAGATTTATATCTATATGGTTCAACCCGTTTTACCGTACGTTTCCTTTACCCCTTTTTTTTTTTGCAAAAACGAACACCTTCCATTTCTTCTAATTTACCTATACGAATAGGATTATCAAATCTATTACTTTCTTAGGAATAATTTCATTCCGCGCGATCATCATTATCTCGTTGATCCATTCAAGCGTGTTCGTCAAAAAAAACAAAAAAAAAAATAAATAAATAAATAAAATTGAAAAAATGAAAACATTACGTATCCACGATACCACTAAAACCTAGAGTTTTATTGAAATTTAAATATACAAAAATCTTTTATTACAATTCTCATACGACGATCATAAAGTTTGGTCTCATTCGTTCTCCCTCCCCTCCCTCTCTCTCTCTCCCTCCCTATCAGCCTTTTTTCTCTCGTCGCATCGATTAACGTCTCTTTCAACCCAGCCATCCTATCCCCACCCACCCCCCTCTTCTATCACTGATCTATTTATCGACGCGACGAAACTAGAATAACAGGGAAATGAGAATCATTCCGGGTTAATTTTCAACCGACTTCTCTGTTTCCCCTCCTAACCCCGAACCCCTACCCATCATCACTTTGGCTTGTAACACAACCGCGATAATTCATGAATCGGGTGATGAATTTTAACGACATACACCGGATACGTGTTCGATCTGACGCATGTATATAGCTAAACTCAACTCTGCTAGGCTACACACGGAGTCATCGGGACGGGGAGAGACTCATTTATCCTTGGGATAGTTTGGTGAGTCATATTTCTTGTTCGTAGCGTCGTTAACGTTAGAGAGAGAGAGAGAGAGAGAGAGAGAGAGAGAGAGCTACCGATAATAATAACGGCGGCGTCTCCTTCTTTCTTTCCTTTAAACGTCGAGTATGATCGAACATATCGAGGATTTGAACATTTTTTGTCGAAATAATACATCTTACACGATTTGGATACAGACCACCCACGTCTACTTATTAGCTTAACCAACGCGTTCGTTATCGCCAAACGTTGTTAAACATATCCCCCCTCCCCCCCCCCCCCTATGACGCACCAACGATTTCCAATCGAGGACGCCCAATGTCGAAGATACGCTACGAAGTCAATTTTTATCTTAAATCGTGAATAAATAAAAATTCGGTATATTTTGTGGAATTTTTTATTTTTTTTTTCGTTGGAGGTGATGTTGGGTGGTGGTGGGTGGGTTGGGGGGAAGGGGGTGGAGAGAGCAATAGATTGTAGATGGAATTTCTTCTTTGCGGGGCGGTAGTGAACGTGTTAAAATATATAGTATGTCTTAAATCTATATAGATAGATAGATAGATAGATAGATAGATAGATAGATAGATAGATAGATAGATAGATAGATAGATAGATAGATAACAGAGCTACTAATCTAATCTAGATGTGGCGGCCTAAAGAAGGATAATGTTCGCACGAAAAATACTCCCCTACTACTACTTCACTCGACCTGAGTTTTATTGATCATAATAAGAGAGAAAGAGAGAGAGAGAGAGAGAGAGAGAGAGAGAGAGAGAGAGAGAGAGAGAGAGAGAGAGAGAGATCTATCGTGGTATCGTCAGCAAATTAATCCCATTTTTGTTTCTTTCGTTTTCTTCTTCTTTTTTTTTTTTTTTTGAAGGAATAAAATTCACTCGACATGGTCATTCCTCTAAAACGTGAGCAACGATTACACGATGAGCATGACAAAGTTTTATCGTATCTTCTCCATTATTTTAAAAGTAATATTGCATTGAGAGAGAGAGAGAGAGAGACAAACGGTTATGGAGAATTTTAAATCCACTTTTATGCGGCGCTATCATCCTTGACCAATTTCAAGAGATTTGTCATATATAATATAAACCACTTATGCGTGACGTGCAATAATGTGTGTGTGTGTGTGTGTCGAACGACATTGAAAATTCTATCCAGTAAATCAATACAAGATTTCTAACAGGAACTACTACTACTACGCAGCAAACAACTATCGTTGGCTGTTAGGCTATTATCGATATTAGGTTTAAGTTTTCCCTTCACACTCATACATACGGGTATATATATATATATATATATATATATATATATATATATATATATATAGTCATACAAACATAAATACATACATACATACAGGTACAGAACCGTTCGTGCATTCGAGCAATATATCGAAGTACGCGGTAACCGCGAGTGCGAGTGTCAAACGACTCGACTCTAAACAGCTTCCAACCAACACCACCAATACCAGCAGCAACAGCAACAGCAACAGCAACAGCAACAGCAACAGCAACAGCAACAGCAATAGCAACAGCAATAGCAACACAACAGTAGCTACCAACATCAGTACCAGCTGGTTACGACGCTTTCGTAGCTTCCAAGTTCACGATAGTTCTCTCTTCCTTAAATCCCTTTCCCTAACCATCTACCCCTTAAAACTACCCTCTCGCAAATATAACGAAGCGTTTGTAATTATACTCCTACCAAAGGGATATTTTCCTATCTCACTGAAATCTTTTTCATTGTCCTTTCTCATTTATCTATCTCCCTTTTTCCGTTCTACTTTCGATGAAAATCGAAAATTGTTTCTACGATATATATATATATATATATATATATATATATATATATATATATATATAAAGGGTTGTATTTTCTTTTACAATCGTTACATCGACGCGATCAATATCACGATCGATAACGCAAAGATGGTACGCGCTCCAAATAGAAATAGGTAGCTTTCACATAGAAAACAAGTAAAATCTATCTCCGTTTTCTGTTTATTTCTTTAATGAGAAATACGGAACGAAAGGGACATATGACACGCCACCGGAATTTACAAGAAGGCTCAGAGCAACCCATTCTCCCTCTCCCTCTCTCCCTCTCTCTATCTCTATCTCTATCTCTATCTCTATCTCTCTCTCTCAACCCTTCTAGGATTTCTTAGCGTTATATTTCGTGCGCTAATGAAAGTAATGAGAAAATGTCGCTAGTGCTTGGCAATGTCTACATTTTGTTACTCGGTACCAACTTAACAGAGTACACATTATATCATTGAATGATTCAAAGTTCATTCATCTGTTATAACCGATTACTGACTACGTACTATGTTCCCAATAAATTTTTCATAAATTGAATTTCTCAAAGGGTTGTTCTCATTCACTCTTATAGAATAAAAACTGTATTATTAGACGCGAACAATATTATAATGAATTATTTATATATTTATCAGAATGAATCTTATGTAACAAAGTGTGACAAGATCTTTTTGTATTTTTTGATTTATAAAGTTACAAAAAATATTGAACGACACACACACACACTTACATAATTCAACGTATTAGAAAAAAAAAAAAAAAATTGGAAAATAAAACGATTTAAAGAAATCAATTATGATCCATGATCTGTGATACTCGTTCGTTCGTATCATATGTTTGCAAATATAAAAATTCAAAATAACATGAAATAACATGAAATAACAAACACGTACGTATATAAGTACGCAACGTGGAACCTAATGATGAACACAGCATGAAATACGATGAATACAATTTTCCTTCCAGCTTCCCACTTCATTTTCCTACCGAATTTAAATTTCGACAGAGAATAGAAAAAGACGAGAAGAGGAGGAGGAGGAGGAGGAGGAGGAGGAGGAAGAAGAAAAAAGAAAAAAGAAATAAAAGAAAAGAAAAGAAAGGTAAAGTAAAGGCAAGTGTGCTTTTACGTTACGAGCATACGAAGGTTCTTTTCAGTCATCCGTTTCATCTCCTTACGCGATATCAAAGGAAATTCAAAAGCAAAACGCGTCCCCACTCGGCGCACGTTCCATTTACGTTTCTTTTTCTTCTCCATTTTGTTTTCTTTTTCTTTCCTTTCTTTTTCTTTTGTACCCTTCTTCTTCTTCTTCTTTTTTCTTTCCAAATCGTTTTCCGTCTCGCGTAAAAAGATAAAAACAAAAAGGAAAGATTATCGATATAGGTGGTAGATCGTTTTGTAAGGTTCGTGAGCAGATTCGGCCGATCATCGACGAGCATTAAATTTTATATTTATTTATATTTAATATACAAATAACGTGATTTGCGCGTATATACGCTTGGCGACGATCTTAAAAAAAGAAAAAAAAAAAAAAAAGAAACACGAACGATCCGTTGGCCATCGCGCACAATTTTAAATATTACATCGAATGAATCAAGTGCGTTTATATTTTACAAAACAATCACCCTTACAAGTAATTTTCTTGGTGACCAGAGAGTGACGAATGTAACCCATGAAAGGGTCAATGTGAGATGATATCGGATGCTACGATATCTGACAAATTGGAGTCTACGAAGTTTGATCGACAGTGTGAACGCAGCCTTAACATACCTTCTAATTTTATCATATGGGATATTTCATAGATATATATATAGGGTACCCAAAAAGTATCAAACCAAAATTATACTATGTATCACTAAGGTCAAATAGATGAAAAAAAAAAAAAAAGAAAAGGAAAAGAAAAAAAAGAAAGTTTATATGAACTTTTATCGCGGAAAATGATTTATTGAAAAGATATTAGGGTGCCCATAAGTTTCTTCCTCTTCTTTCATGCGAAATGAATACACGATACCGAAGAAACTTAAGGAGGGCATCCTAATTTTCTTTTTTAAAGATATTTATTATTTATTACAAGTTATATAAAAATGTTCAAAAATTCCTACCTCTGCGCAGAGGATGCGCAGAATTCCATTCGTCGAATTGCCGAATAATGATCGTCGAAGTCCTTCTAATATATCCAACTGTATATTGGAAATAATAGTAAATGCATTTTGAGTTAATTACCAAAGTTCATCTTCTATTTCTATCGTATTTTTGATAAGCCAACTCTCTTTTACGAAAGCTCATAAATAGAAGTCCAGAGGAAATAGAAAGAAAGAGTTCGACAAACATTAATTCGACGAATTGTGAAAATAAATCGTAATTATCTTTAAAAGCACATATTATCTTTTCAATAAAGCATTTTTGGAGCTAAGTTTATATGAACCTTCTTTTTTCCATCTATTTGATCTCGTTAATACGTAATATAAATTTGGTGCCATACTTTTTCGTTATATATATATATATATATATATATATATATATATATATATGTATGTATGTATGTGTGTGTGTACTTATATTATCATGAAATATAATATGATACACATATGAGAGCGAGAGAGACAATAGTCACAATCGATAATTAAAAATATTTTTACGTTGTATTTCCTTCCATACATCGATTTTTACGAATGTTGATATTAAAAATTGCAACTTCATGTTTCGAACCATCCGCTGTTATATGTACACTCTTGTTTCTATAAGAAACGAATTCATTTTTCTATCAAATTACGTTATAAACTGTAATAATTTACTTATTTGTGTGCATATTTATAAAGTATGCAATATATTCGCGAATTTAAATAATAATAATAATAATAATAATAATAATAATAATAATAATAATAATAATAAATAGGATCAAGAAACGGATTTAAAATACTTCACGATGGTATGGATTTATTTGATGAAAATGTAAATTAAATCTTTCCACAATAATTATAAATCTGTATGTGAATGAATCAACTCTCGTAAGAATGTTAAAAACATGTGGAATAAAATTACATTGATAAATTATTTTTAAATATATCTCGGTGTATAAATTAATTCCCCCACCCCCCTCCTATAATAATTACAATACGTGTATCTGAATAAATCGTTCGAATGAAATATCAAAAATTCAATAAATCGTAATCGATAATTTTCAATGTTTTTAAGATTAAATTGATACATTTATGAATCTAAATACGTATCATATAGCATACATTTAAGATTAAAACAGTGAGTCGTTTATATTTAAGCGATAAATAACTATATGAAAAAATAAATTTGAAAAGAAAAAAAAAAAAATAAATAAATAAAGAAAAAGCAAACGAAATACGAACGTATTTCAACGGATCTCAATCTCTGACAAATAAATAAATCGCTCTGTGTGTGAGTTTAAGAAAAGAAAAATAAGAAGAAAAAAAAAGAACAAACAAAAGAAATTATATACCTTAGGATAAAAGAGACCTTGGGATGGCGCTCGCTATGCTAACGATAGAGATAATTAGGACGATCGAGTTACGCGAGCTGAAGCGTATAATACGTTCTGCTTTAAAATCCACCCCTAACTCCTCTCAATCCCCACCCCGTTGACTTGCACCCTCGGGATGATATCGCGAATGTACAAAATGTATTGCAGTTTCTACGAATCGCGACGTTGTGGGACGGGACGGGACGTTGAGAAGTGCAAATAAATTATACAGGACATAAGTTGCTAAT
>OU426851.1:5495591-5525591 GCA_911387685.1 Dolichovespula media | reverse complement strand
CGTGAAGAAACGATTCGGTTGTGTAGGGATACATGTAAAAGCGTAGGGCCCAGCACTCGACGAACCAGTCCTGTTTTCATCTTTTCTCTCTCTCTCTCTCTCCCTCTTTCTCTATCTACCTTTATCTCGCTTTTTCTCTTTCTATACTCCTAGTATACCCGCCGTGAAGAGGAGAGAACCACGTAGGCTACGTGTTCTACACACGGCGTGCACCTACAACAAACGGACGGCGACCCCAACCGCTCTTTGTCCTCTCGACTCTTTCCCTCTCTGCCCTCTCAATACCCCTCTAAGACCACCCCCGTCTCGTCCCTTCTTCCCTTTACCATCTATCTACCTTCCTTCTTACGAGTCGTCTCTTTCCTTCTTCTTCTTTTTCTTTATCTTCTCCTTCTCTCTCTCTACCTCCCCCTCTTTCTCTTTCTCTGTCTCTCTCTCTCTCTCTCTCTCTCTCTCTCTCTCTCTCTCTCTCTCTCTCTCTCTTTTCCTTTTCAACCAATGCGACACGCTGCTCCTTTACACACACTACACACACACACACACACACTCACGTGCATTCACGCGAGCGCGTACCAACACATACACACACAGATATATTATACACACAAAACCCATGTACACACATACACGCGCGCGCGCGCGTGCGTAAGCACACAGGATAATACACAGAAGAAGCACACAGCGCACCGATTTATTTGTTCGCCATGACGGACCCAACCGTCTCCTTTCTCGTCTATATACCAGAAGTTCTCGTCTCTCTCTCTCTCTCTCTCTCTCTCTCTCTCTCTCTCTCTCTCTCTCTCTCTCTTTCTCCCTCCCTCCCTCCCTCCCTCCCACTCCACAAGTCTCGATTCCCGGTCAAAAACGTTAGCTCTTAAACGTTAAAAGCTATTCGGCCCCCGTTCGTTCGTTCGTTCTTATAAGTTTCCCTTCCAAACCAAATCGAAAAATAGCCCGCAAGGTACTCTGAAACTTTTCGAAAAAGTTTCTCCAAAAGTGGACCTCGAAGAGTGCCTTCTCACCCGGGGCTAAAGAGAATCGAAAAAATAAAAAAAAATAAAAAAAAAAAAAGAAAGAAAGAAAGAAAGAAACAAAACCAAGGGAAGGAGGAAGCGGAAATTTATGTGAATCCGTCCCACTATACTTTTCGAACTAAGCGCATAACCTCATTTTTATTTAATTGGTTTCATTTTCCGAAAGGTCAAATTCTTCGGAAAAGAAGAAGAAGAAGAAAAATAAAAAAAAGTAGATATATTAATTGAGCAATTTTTAACCCCGTTATCGTTTCAAGAATACAATATAGTCAATTACAAATAGACTTCGAACGTTCTAAGGGAAGATCAAATCATTTTTACAAAATAGATATTATAATGTATGTAACAAATCGTGATAAAAAAATTGTTTGAAAAAAAATATTGATAAATGTTTCGTCGAAGGAAGTACTAAACGAACGAACAAACAAACAAACAAACAAACAAACAAACAAACAAACAAACAAACAAACAAACAAACTGCAAAGTAAGTGCAGTCCGTATAATTACTACCGTCGATTGGAATGATGTTTTAAAATAAAAATAAAAAAAAAAATACAGTACAATACGATACAGACCAAAGAACAGATCAAAATTTAAAAAAAAAAAGAAAAAAAAAAAGAGAAAAGAAAAGATAAGAAAAAAGAGGAGAGAAATTTTTCGAGAAATAATCGTGAGAAAAAAAGAGAAGAGGAAAGAGGGACAACAACGTCCTAGAGGGGTGAGGGCGGTGGGGAGAGTAGTCATCATATTTCGCTCGATTACGATCAGGAAAAAGCACTCGGAAAAATTCTTAATCTGGCTGATGCGGCACAGCAGCAGCAGCAACAGCAACAGCAACAGCAACAGCAACAGTGGCGCGTCAGCGGCAGCAGCTGTCGCATGCTCCTGATTTCTACCAGATGTGAGACACGATTATGCGCGTGCACTATACACATACACAATGTGCCGGCACATGGCCACTTCGCTCGTAAAAACTACTTTCTATTTCTAAATAGGAATCTTCATCCTGTCTCCTTTTTATTTTCTTTTTTCCTTTTTCTTTCTTTTTTTTTTTTTGTTTTGTTTCCTTGCGTCCTGAACTCACATAGATTGTAAATGAAAAGTACGAGAAGAAAACACAGAGAAGAAGTAAGAGACTAGAGATTTCCTCCAAAGCTAAAAGAGAAGCTTGTTTGTTTTATCGGAAAAGTATCTCTTTCTCTCTCTCTCTCTCTCGATCTCTCTCTCTCTCTCTCTCTCTCTCACTCTACAACCTTCCTATCAATCTTCTGTCCTTCTCTTCTTCCTCGATTCGCTCAAGACAAGAAGAGACAGACGAGGATGTCGTGTTGGTTTGTTGCACGATATCGAATGAAAAATCCGAAGCTTTCTTTAAATGGTGTCAATCAATTAATCTCTACAATTATAAACTCATATTCATGCGAAAAATGGTATTTTTTGTTTTCTCCATGTTACAAAGAAAATTAGATTTTGTTCTAATAAGAAAGATAATAGTTAACGTCTTGCTCACGTTCTATCGATCGTTACCGATCGATTCGACACACGTTTACGAGATTAGTTGACAAACATATGTACGTAAACACACGTTGGATAACAAGTAGGATGATCGATCGATCGATCGATAAACCGATCTTCATTCTTAAATGCTGATAAAGAAAACATAGAAAGTTCATTGAAGGGATCTTTTGTTGGGCCAAAAATCTGATGAGTCTTATCTGGAAAAACGAAAATGAGAAAAGATCGATCGAGTTTTGTGAAAACGAAAAGAAAAAAGGGAAAGAAAGAGAGACAGAGAAAAAAATCTAAATGTGCAATTTCTTATACCACTCGAAGAAATCATAATATTCAGGGATTAAGCGAGAAAAATATTTGGTTTCGAAAACTTTTTCCTCGCCAATGCGTTCGCAAAGGGGAGGGGTTTATACGCCATGAAAATCCCGTGATCAAAATCTTTCGTTCGATTTTGATGATCCTTTTGGCTCGTTCGAAAGCTAAATATTATTCCACGCACGTGAATTATTTCCTTCTTCACTTGTTTCCTTTTGCAAATTTTCCCAAGAATATTATTTCCTGTCGTTACAAAAATCACGTTTAAAAATAAATAATTTCCAAGTGTTACTTTCACCGACGAAGAAAAAAAAATCGGAAACGGTAAGTTCGTATAAAAAAAAAAAAAAAAAAAAAAAAAATCATGTTTCGAGAAGGAGCTCTCGATCATCCAATATCAAACAAAAATTCTGATCATGAAAATTCTTAGGGGAAAACCCTTAGAAACGAACGTAAGAACAGAACTCCACCCCCCTTTCCCATTAAATCGTTGTTGAAGTAAATTCAAGGACTCGGGAAGCTCACTAATAGGTAAGTTAATCATACAGAAATTATCCGTAACGTATGCTAAAAAAGAAAGAGAGAGGAATGGGAGAAGAGAGAGAGAGAGAGAGAGACAGCAGGATTTTTAAAGTTTTTAACGTACACCTGGCTCAGGCTCAATTACGTACCTTTTGTTAGCCGTTTTATAGCATAAACTCCGAGTGATGTGATCCCGCCTTACTCGGCATTAAATTCTTAAAACTTGGGGGCGAATTTTAGATCGACATATCGATCGATCGATCGTTCCATCGATTTATCGATCGTTTCTACCTTCCTTCTTTCGGGATAACGTTCATTAATTTAGTTTGTTATTCGGACGATCCAATGTGTGTCCGCAGATAATGGACTGTAAATAATAACACGCATGCTGCCGTACAAACGTGAATACATACGCTGTGAATTGTGAACGAGAGAGAGAGAAAGAGAGAGAAAGGATCGTAGATAAAAAGAGGAAAAAAGACAAAAAAAAAGAGGAAAAAGACACAAAAGAGATAAAGGAAAATAAAAAGAAAAAATTAATAATAATACCAGTAATAATGTCGAATAAGAGTTTTGTAAACCATAAACGGACGAGATGATATCAATATAGGGATATCCCTCGAGTTAATTATTTTCATAAATTTACGATATACTTTTCGAAAAATCTTCTTTCCCCAGAATTTAACGACTGGCTTAGATCAATAGGAATTAGTGGGAAAACCTTTTAACGAATTGCATCGATGAACTTTTAACGAGGTTCGCTCCTTTCGAACGAACTCTTCTTTCTTTATCTCTCTCTCTCTCTCTCTCTCTCTCTCTCTCTCTCTCTCTCTCTCTCTCTCTCTCTCCCTGCCTCCCTCTCTCGTCCCCCTCTCCCTCTGTCTTTCCCCTCTTTCCCTTCCTACCAGTCTTTTTTCGCGTCTTTCTTCGCGAATACGGATCGCGAAAACGTAGAGAAAATGGATTACTACGTGATAAGATTATTCGGTACGCGCGTAGAATCGAAAGAACTGTAAACCTGGAAGGTCGGTGGTCCGTTGAATAGTAAGAGAGACAGAGACAGAGACAGAGAAAAGGGGGGAGGGAGATCAGAGAACTGCAAAAGAAGGTTAGTAAAAAAAAAAAAAAAAAAAAAAAAAAAAAGACACGAAAGTTTTCGATGAACAAATAGTCGGATTTGTAAGAGGAAGAAGAAAAAAAAAAGAAAAGGGAAGAAGAAAAAAGAAGGAATATTAACTTGTTATTACGTCGCGTATCTTGTAATTTTCCCGCCCTTTTTTTTATAAAAGGGCGTCCCTATTTTTACGTCCTATACGACATCTGTCGGATGGAAGAGGCGTTAACAAGATTCCCGAATCGTTCGAGTTCCCAAGGAATTTCGCATAATCCATGAGGGATTTTACGGTGCTTTAGTGGTACGCCTTGTTACTCCTCGTCGTTCATCGATTCTACACAACTACACAGCAGATAGATAGATATAGATAGATAGATAGATAAATAGATCGATCGATCGATGGATAGATAGATAGATAGATAGATAGATGGAGAAAGAGAGGAAGAGAGAGAAAGAGAGAGAGAGAGAGAGAGAGAGAGAGAGAGAGAGAGAGAGAGAGAGAGAGAGTATGCGTGTGTATGTATGAGGTTTTCGAATCGTAAGAATTCAGGAATTTAGAGGACAAGGATGAGGACGACGACGAAGAGGAAGGAGAAGGTGAAGGAGAGCAAAAAGATGGAGGAAGAAGAAGACGGAGAGCAAAAAGATGGAGGAAGAAGAAGAAGGAGAGCAAAAAGATGGAAGGAGAAGAACTGAGAGAGAGTCTGGGTAAAAGTAAATCTTTTTCGCTTTAAACATCCTTGCGTCGCAACGTTGTGGAAGAATGCGAAAGGTTGTAGGTATAAAGGGGGACATACGTTGCTACAGGACAAAAAAAGAAAAGAAAAAGAAAAAGAGAGAGAGAGAGAGAGAAGAGAAGGGTAGGAAGAAAAAAATAAAAATACGGATCGGCACGAAATCCAAAGAATTTCTTCTTCTTTTTCTTTCGAGTTTTCGTCCTAACGGAAAGAGAGAGGGGGGGTGTGAGGGTGAGAGGGAAGAAGACAGAGAGATAGGGACAGATAAAAAGGTTAGGGTTTGGGTTGCGTCTGGTAAGGTAGAGATTGGGCCGGCCAACCGACCATTCTGAATTCGCACGCCCGGTCTGGTTTGAGATTACCAAAGAGAAAAAAAGAGGAAGAAAAGATCGTCGAGGAGGACCGGTCGAAGGCCTCTCGAATGATGCCAACGTGAAATGGAAACGCGACCCTGATTGGCTCAATGGAGACGTCCAGACGGATCTTGGGTCAATTAACTCTAATAAAAGTAACACCACTCAGCGGTCCACTCTCTCTCTCCTCTCTCTTTCTCTCTAAACCGTTGAAAAGCTTCTCGCGGTTATTTATGAACTTACCCGACCCCCCTACTCCCCCCCCTCATCCCTCCTCCCCTTTAATTTCCATTTAAAATCACTACTTATCGCACGTACTGATTTCTCCGGTGATCACTTTTATTCACGGTCTTCTTATCCATCTACTTATTTGCACTATTACGAATTATTTGATTAATCATTTTATTTGACCTTTCTATTAAAACCTACATACATAAATACATACATACATACACAAAAAGTTATATCAAATCTCCACGCCTTCATACTTTTCTTTTCTTTTTCTTTTTCTTTTTTTTTTATTTCTCTTTCTTTTGCACGGATCGTCGTTTAAAATAACGAGAGAAATTCTAGACGACTTGATTCCACCCATTAATTGACCAGTTTTGTTTCATTTTTTCGTTTTCCTTCTTTAACCGCACGCGTTCAAATCGAATCACTTTTCAATGAAAAAGCTTCGCTTTTTATTACGGCGCTAAATCGTAAAAGAGAGACAGACAGACAGAGAGAGAGAGAGAGAGAGAGAGAGAGAGAGAGAGAGAGAGAGAGAGAGAGAGAAGTGGACACGTTCGATACATGGAAGCTTTTAAAGGACAAACTCACACGATATAAGCCAATAAACGTGAAACGAACGAACAATCGACCGTTCCGCGGGAACGATTTCGAAGCAATTAATTCATATCAATCCGCGAGCAAAGACCCTTCCCAACGCTCGAACCGGATCGAGAGTAAGAGTTTTATCGACATTTCTTGTCGGATATCGTCAAAAAGAGCCATCAAATTAGCCTTATTTCTATATATAAATAGGAACGAACTACTATCGTACAAAGGACATTTAACAATTCGAGAAGCTTTGTCCTTCCTTTTATAATAATGGCCGCCATCTCTCTCTCTGTCTCTCTCTCTCTCTCTCTTTCTCTCGATCGATCGGTTTCCCGAATACGAGCAATAACACATACAATCAATAGATAGAAATAGCTCGATCTTATAACACTAAAATAATAATTAATGAACGTCTGAGAATATAAACGTTTCGATTAAAAAAAAATAAAAAAAAAAAGTTAAATAAATCGATTCGTTTTAACGATCCCATCGATTGGAAAGCCATCCATACTTCTTCGAAACGATCTCGCGAAATGGGTTTCGTTCGAACGATAGTAAAAACGTTGCAACACTACACATGCGATATCTCTCTTATTCTGAAATATATAAATTATTCGAAAAATCGTTCGGATTTAACGTCACGTTATATAACAAAGTATTTACTGTATCGTTAAATGTGTCATTGAATAAGGGTAAAGTTTAATAAAGAATCCTCTTACGGGAAAGTTATTTCTTTCTTAACTATTTCATCGAAACAATGTACAGTTTCATAGCTCTCAGAAAGTCGACGTTTACTTACAGCGTAAGCAGCTTTTTCGATAGCACAGCATAATAGCGACGACATTTTGAAAGTTTGTTGCCCCTCTCCCCTCCCCTTCCCCGCGACCCCTCTTGTAAAAGGACTTTGTAGCGTGTGGAAAAGGTCCGTGAAAGTAAACGAACATAACAGAGATAAACTAATCTTACGTATATCTCACGTTCCCACTCAAACTAAATAACTAACCTATCTTTCGTCGAGCGGATTGTCGCGTACTAAATAACATCTCCACTTATATATTTTTTTTTTCTCTTTTCTTTCTTTTTATATAAACGGTAACGTGTAAAGTATAGCAGCCTCGTTATTGAAAGTATTTATCATATTCATTTGTAGAACCGTTGGAAAAACGAGAGATATACGTACAAGTATAACGCCCGCGTAAAAAAAAAAAACAAAAGAAAAACAAAACAAAAAAAGAAGAAGAGAAAAGGGAAAAAGAATCTTTCGCAATCGAATATGGCGTCTCTCTTAATGACAGATTTTCCAAGAAATCGAAGATATCGTTTTTTTCGATCTTGCATGATATATCGATAATCGACTTAGACGTCAGATTACAATATTATCGAAGAAACGAGATTACGCATTATGCTTATGGATAGAAAATGGATACGATAGATCTCGGGATCGCGTTTCAATCTATGCTTACAGCTGCATACGAGAGAGTGAGAGAGAGAGAGAGAGAGAGATTATTTTCTATTGGTCACGCGTGACTGAATCGACCAATGGCGAGTCCTACCTTCGAATCGTACTGGAACGTACCTGCCATCCGCTTTTACCTACCTATCTCTACCTACCAACCTACGTCTCAGTCGGTAATGATCTTTGTTCTTAACGCTCGAAGAGAAGATTCCGTTCTCTCTCTCTCTCTCTCTCTCTCTCTCTCTCTCTCTCTCTCTCTCTCTCTCTCTCTCTCACACTCTCCGCACTCAATATGCTAATGACGTATTTTCAATCGATGAAAAACATCCGATAAATATATTATCGTAGCGATCCTTTAAATATTCCATTCCTATACCGTGTCATAGAAAATGTACATTTACATTTATTATTAGAAAACATATCGTCGTTGGATTAGAACGAAAGTTATGCATCATTCTTCTCGTAGGTCTTTTCTAACGACGAACACCGTTTCGTAACCTTCGCTAATGACATCGGACCATTAACCAATACACACACACACACACACACACACACACACACACACACACACACACACACACACACACACACACACACACACACACGCTACACACAACATCTACGAATGGAAATGTGACGACAATAAGGTCAGCGTTTGTTTCGATTGTAAATAATACTAAGGTACTTTTTCCTGGAATACTTCTTTCGTATACATTCGAACAAAAGGTAATCTCTCGTATCGCTTATTCTCTATAGGACAAGTAATGTCCTATAAAAAAAAGAAAGAAAGAAAGAAAGAAAGAAAGAAAAGATTGGCTGAATCAGTAAAGAGGAATTCTTAGAAAAGAGCGTCGCCTCGGTGAGTTCCTTCGAACAATGACGAATCACACACAGGACCCTGCGAATGGGCCTCTAAGGCCGGAGTCTTTTCCCCCCTTTTCCGCCCGCCCTTCCGACGCCTGGTAAGAGATGCCGATCGCAGGCTTTCCAAGCACGACGGTACTTCGGCGCATGCGCTCTCGACCAATGGAAACCACGCGTAGAACGTAGGAACGAACGAACGAACGAACGGTGAGTGGTAAGATGGAAAGAAAAAGAGTGAGTGAGTGAGTGAGTGAGTGAGTAAGAGAGAGAGAGAGAAAGAGTGGAGGGGAAAGAGGGAGGGAAAGAAAGAAGATGAAAGAAAGAGAGAGAAGGACTGAGATACGTGCAACCTCGAAAGATATGCTTCACTCACCGAGAGCTCCGCAGAGTAGAAGAATAACTGGTAAAAGATGCCAGGGCCTCGCCCAGGTCCCAAAACTACGCGAGGCAGTGTTGTACGTTTTCCTCTTCGTCTTCGACATTGCTTATATATATATATATATATATATATATATGTGAGTATATATATATATATATATTTTTTTTTTCCTTTCCCGTTAAGTTCTCGCTATAAACTTTCCTCGATAGGCGTCCTTGTAGGCGTCGGCGATGTGTTCGCTATTTCCTCCTGGTCCTGGTCCTGGTCCTGGTCCTGGTCCTGGTCCTATTCTTGGTCCTGGTAGTCGTCGTCTTTATCGTCGTGTCTTCTTCTTCCTTTTCTCCTTCCTTTTTCCACGCGTAATGAACAAGAAAAACGCACAGGTTCGTTACCGTATTATTATTATCGCAGAGTTCACCGCGTTCAAACAAACACTAAAGTACACCATCATCTGCACGCACCGAACTCATGGTCTCCCTCCTCCCTATTTAATCCTTCCTCCTTTTCCACCTTTTTCCTCTTTCTCTTCTTCTTTTTCAAAACAGAAACACACGTCACACGTACGGTTCGACGTACGTTCAACATACGCGGCGAGAATCCCTAAAGCCGAAGACCAACGCCGTACAAACGCGCCTACCCGACTGAACGACGACGCGGACGCGAACCACTCGCCTTACCCTGTACCCGCCGCTCTGTCCCTCTCCCTCTAACTCCTTCTCCCTCTCCCTCTCTCTCTCTCTCTCTCACGCTCCGCGTACCAGCCTCGAGTTCTCCCCACCACTCTCCAGTCCCTCTCCAGGATGTTTCCCCTCGTACCTTCGTGCCACCAAACCCCGAGCGTACGAGCAACAGAACCGTTACCCCCACCACACTACCATCGCAGCGCCGAACTACTTGTTGATCTTTGAACAGGTACGTACCTACGTATCCCGGTACCCACATCTTCCTTGATCCTCTAACCTTACGATTATTTTTTTATTTTTGTTTTTTTTTTTTTAATATTTCTTTCGTTCATTCAATTTCTCATCTCCCCGATCTCGCTTCCGAGTCATTCTAATTTTAACGTTACGCCATTGCTCTATCAGGACATTCATATTATTCTTTGGTAAAAACTATAGTCTTTCCCGTCTCTTTCGTTTCATCGTCATTCGTTATCCGTTTTATTTGACGTTGGATTGTTTAATATGTGATTTAATTGATGATGGAGAAAGGAGAGAGAGAGAGAAATTCGTCGAAGAGAAAAGCTTTAAAAGGTATTGTGATCTTTGAAATAAATGAAGAATATTTGCGTATGTATGTAAGTAAATGCGAACGTAACGGTCTTTGCGATAAAACACGAAGCAAGCGTTAGAAAGAACGATGTTTTATTAAACGAAATAAAAGATTTTTCCATGGAAAAGGAATAAATGCGATGTAACGCGCCATGCAAAAAAGGAAACATCTCGTCGCAATGAGGGTTTTTCTTTCTCTCAAGGTGAGCTCTTTTAAATTTTACAAATTATACGATCACGACCACGCATATAAAAATCACATTTTGTACTACGCTTAATGGCTTAAGGACCGGAAATAAAAAGTGAATCGACAGGACGTCGTTTAAATAACATCCCCCCATTAATTCACGGAAAATATATTTAACGCGGATAAACAAGGTGAGAGACTCGTTTATTCGCCGTACAGATACAAAGGCAGGTACAGTCGGTCACAGAAATATTCCAATACTTTCCCGAATTTAATTAATTTTTTCTCTATTATTTTCTTCCTCTCTTTTTCTCTTTTTCTTTTTTCTTTCCCCTGTGAACGTAGTAGAAAATATGAAAAAATTAGCGTGCTAGTTAGGAAGAAGGCGAGGACGAGATAGTTTTTATTTTTTTATTTTTTTATTTTTACAGCGATACAAAATAAAAAGATCGACCATTTGTAGTTATTTGCATATCATCTCGTACATATCGCATGTATATATCGAGAAGAACATTAATAAACTACATAAATGTTACATGAATAAATATTACATAAACTATAATAATAATATATAATTTATAATAATTAATATTACATAAATATTCGTAGATAATTATTTCATACGTATGATCAAGAATATCTTTTTAAATAATGGATCGATTCGAAAAGCCAATTGCAATTCATGTAATCTTTTATATCATCATGTATATTACTCCCGCGTTTAATGAAACGTACTGATGTTTCGTTGTTCGTAAAAATACAAATTTCATGTACTTTAGTTATTGTCATTATAAAAATAATTATTTCTAAAAATTTGTAAAAAACGTGTCGGAATATTTCTGTTACCAACTGTATGTATATATATACATACATACATACATATATATATATATATATATATATATATATATATATATATATATGTATGTACGTATGTATGTATGTATGTATGGACGTACGTACGTACATGTATGTATGTATGTATATATGTATGTATGTATGTATGTATATATGTACGTATGTATGTACGTATGTATGTCGCCGAAAAAATACGAGACTTTTGCAATAGCATAGCGGGATACCGAAAGTGCGGCGTGTGCAGCAAAATGCAAAAGTTTTATGATACTCGTTCTCTTCCACCACCTCCTCTTCCTCCTCCGCCACCTTCTCCCTCACCTCCTCATCCTCTTCCGAAAGCCATGCTCTTCCTCGCGACCAACTTCCCCGTCGGACATCTCGAAGAAGCGGCATATTGAAATACATTATTCAAAGCATCTCTGGTGGGTCTTTCTTGATCTGCCCTTCCTTTACTTCCTCCTCCTCTTCCTCCTCTTTCTTCTCCTCCTCCTTCTCCTCCTCCTCCTCCTCCTCTTCTTCTTTTGCTTCTTTTCCTTCTATTTCTTCTTCCTCTTGGCACAGATTTAGACTCTGGGAGACACTTTCGCGCGTCGATGAGGAACATACATTTCTTATTGAAAAGCCCCGCTCATTCGTCATACAAAGCACTATTGATATAGACACCAAACTCTTCGAATTTGAAAAATTTTATTTTCCCGCCACTTTCATGACTTACGAATTCTTTCTATCTTTCTTTCTTTCTTTTTTCTTACTCTCCTTTCGATTTCACATAACTTTAAATCCAACTATTCTTCCCTCACGATATGCATATATATACATCTATACATCTAACTACTATAATAGATGTATATATCATATATACATCTAACGAAACTCATTTATCTTTACTATTCAAAAATCATTTCTCCGATTGATTCTACGATTTATTTCTTGATTTATGTAATTTTGTACTTACTCGAAGTAGTAAAGTTAAAACTTGACATTTTTCTCGTCGTCTTCGTTATGTGCTTATGTATATATATATTGGATATACTTATTAAAAAAAACAAAAGAAAAAGTAATAGAGACGGAGAACAGAAAGATATATATATATATATATATATATATATATATATAGAGAGAGAGAGAGAGAGAGAGAGAGAGAGAGAGAGATAAAGAGAGAGACAGAGAGAGACAGAGAGAGTAGAAATAGTATTAGAGGGAAAAAGTCACAAAGCTTATCTGAAAAAAATGTAATCCAGGGCACGAAATCCTCGTCATTCTCGCGGCAGGAAACGTACACGTTTTTTAAAAGTACATGAGCACCGTTAATGGCTCCGCAGTCAGACACCGGGTTTGCTTTGGTCTCGCATCCCGTGCACGTTTATTCATGAGAAATTACCGTAATTATCGTACCTTTGCTAGTTAATTAGGAGCTCGCGACGTTATTCTCGTTCTTTTTCTTTTTACGTCCGTGTGAAAACGAAAGGGAAAGAGAGAGAGAAAGAGAGAGAGAGAGAGAGAAAGAGAGAGAAATTACATTTGACGTTTCATTTTTAACTTTTCTTTTTTTTTTTTCAAATATAGCGATCATAGCTAAAACAAACGCGTTTAGAAAAATATATACGTCCGTTGAGATAAGCAATATTTCAATTTTCGACGAATAAATCAAGAAAACTTTGTAATAAAATAAACAATAAATCTGTTAGTTTCTTTTTTGTATCTCTCTCTCTCTCTCTCTCTCTCTCTCTCTCTCTCTCTCTCGATTATGATATATAAGATTTGAAATATCGAATTTTTCGATGAATACGTGAGCCGCTCACTTGGCAAATCGATTATTAACTCTATAAAACAAAAAGTAAAGAAATGCGATGAAATAATACCAAATTGCTTTTTATATAATTTTCCCTTTAAAATATAAATTCAAAGAAACATTGTATAACGTACACGAAGGCCTTGCTCGTGATTTTGAATCGCATTATGGCAACGATTTACATTACCCAAGTACGGGGTTAATCCGATAGGTTTCTGAATTAAATTATTTTTTATTGTATGCTCAAACAAATTTTGTCATTTAATCGTATTAAATTAAATGGAACGGAAATTAGGGAAATTTATTGTGAATATAAAAGGACGAAGGACTCCATCGAGTGATTTGACCCTTAAATTAAAAAAATAAATAAATAAATAAAAATAAAAATAAAAATAAAAAGAAAAGAAGAAAAATTTAAAAAGTGTAATTAATCGATTTGGCTTGAGAGAACGATTCGATGGTTTTATAAAACTGACTGGCACATATCGTACGTCGGGAAGACGGTGAACATATAGTTATCACTATTGATCCAAGGAGTATACGACAAATTTTATTTCTCTTGGAGCTCTCCTCGAAGCTATAGTCGAGCATTTTACATAATTGATCGTAGTTTTAGATGCTCTTTGATAAGATTAATTGTAACGCATACATAACAAATATATTATATATGTGTGTATATATATGTATCTGGATACATATACACAACTTCTATGATAGGAAGTAGAATATAATGTGATCGTATCGAGACATCGCTTTTATCATCTTTTAAGAATATTGTTCATGAATAAATGATCCTCTTAATGAATCGATCTGAATAACATATCGAGAAACAGAGAGAGAAAGATAGAGGAGAGAGAGAGAGAGAGAGAGAGAGAGAGAGAGAGAGAGAGAGAGAGAGAGAGAGAGAGAGAGTGCAATGGACCATCAGGATTACAGGAAGATAACGGTAACGAGGAAACAAGAGAAGTATCGTTAGCCAAGTCATACATACTTACGTGTATGCATACGTAAATATGTTGGTATCTATGTATTTATGTATGTATATACATATATATGTATGTATATATATATATATATATATATATATATATATATATATATATATATATTTATACGTATATATAAACGTAAATACCTTCTTCCTATTCAGTACGCTCTACATAATTCGAGACGGTTATTGTGATCCTAACGGTCAGATTCCGAACAACGTTATCTCGCTAGGTGGACTGTTTAATCCAAACCCTTCTATGAAAATTTTCGTTGATACGTGTAAATTTATTGGTAAAGGATTGATAGATTAAACGATCATGTATTATATAATTGTTCCTTCCTTTCGTTTAATGTTACCTTTTTACCATATATTATATCGGACACCTAGTATCTTATATATTGTAAGATATATAACAAATACAAGATTTTGTTTGTTAAAGGATCGTGTATGATTTAGAAAATGAAATTTTTAATATATATATATATATATATATATAGAGAGAGAGAGAGAGTATATATATATTTCATTGGAACGTTCATCGTCGTTAGTCGAAACTTAGATAAAATTTATTTCAGTTAACGGGATAGTTTTATGAATGGATATCGTATAACAATGAAAATCCAGGATATACCGGAAGCATATATTGTTTCGTATCTGCCAAATAAGGTAACGTGATACTCTCGATCAAAGCAACGACACTGCTCCTCCTCTCACACTGGTAGTTATTCGTATATGTGTTTGTATGTATATATAAATATATATATATATATATATATATATATATATATATATATTTATGTGTGTACTGGTATATACATTTATACATATTATATACGTTTTCGCCTGGTGCCTAACGCACCGAGAGTTAATTATTCTTTGGTGCCAGCTGGTCTCTTACTTCGATTAAACTGTGATACGATGACAAAATGTTACTGCTTTGTTTCTGACGAGGGTGTACATATGTCATGCATATATGTATAAGTTAATGAAAAGTAATTAATTTTTGTCAATGAAAAAAAAAAAAAAAAAGGAAAAGAAAAAAGAAGCGTTCGAACGACAATAGGAATTGTATTAAATGCGGATCCAATCAATGAAACATTTGAAAAATAAGATTGAAATTGCATTCGAATGATAATTTCGTTGAGAACGCATCAAAAATTACTATAACCTAATGAAAATCTGAAACTTTGAAAATTCTTGTTACGTCTTTGTTGAAAGTATTTAATTTTTTTTTTTATTTTTATTTTATTACATGGTGGGTGCAGCACGCATTCTCGACGATCGTCCTTCTTGAACATCAATCTAATTTTATCCGATTGAAGTTCAATCTGTAAACATAAAACGAGACATTTTTAATTTTCGCACTAGACGACTGTATCGTATTAATCGATTTTAAATAGATTCTTTTTTTTTTTTTCACAAACGATGTACTTAATTAGTTGATATCTCGTTGACTTTTTATATCGATTAGATTAGATTCTTGACTTTCTTAGAAGATAATATGTAGTTAAAAGAGCGCATAATTTTTATTCATTCATTTATCGATATCGATTTTACTCTTAGGTTTCTTTATATACGCCACACGCTCACGCACATACAAAAAACAGAGAAAGTAGTTAGTACTTATTAAGCTTAATTAAATAATGAAAAAAAAATGAGTTAACCCGGATCTAAAAATTGACCACGAAGAATTTATAAACGATAATAATTTATTTATCTTTACTTTAATCTATTTAAACGGCGTTATGCATTAAATATCGTTCCATTACCGAAAGACGTTTTCGGTAATTTGAACGGGAAATTGATATAGAACTAAGCCAGTGTTTCTCAAAGTTCTTTCAGCTCGTAGAAATATTTATGCCGATTGGAATATCATAATAAACTCGTACAATAGATATTTTCTGTTCTAATAAAAATCATTCCTTTCTCGAGGCACAGTGACACCCTTTGAGAATCATTGAACCAACGTTTCAAAATATATTCAAAAATATCTATCTTAGAATTTAAATCGTACGACTAAAAGGGAATAATAGAGAGAACATTCAGTTTTTGCCACAAGTTTAACTTCCAAACGTTGTCTTATAATTATTATATAACGACATTGATCTCTAATAACGCGAAAATCAAATCCATTGTCTCTTTAATTCGATAGCTATAACATTTCAAAATTAGAAGAACGGATTTATCAAAAGGTTATAATGAAATATTAATCGAAGATGTCATTTGATAGGATAACATGTTGACATCATTGTTCGTCGACATTTAAGACACCGTTCGCAAATATTCAAATAATTATGTGGTAAAATAATTTCTACAAATTATAATTGACATTTAATTTTAGAATTCTAGAAAATTGCTCGGAACTTTGTAAAAATAAATATTTTTTCTTTTTTTGTGTGTCAGTCTGATGAGTACTATACTATATACATATACATATACATATATATATATATATATATATATATATATATATATATATATATATATTGTAAATTTTGAACCCTTTTATTTATCACCCTATATATTACGAGAGATCGTATAATCGCTCGACGTTCTTTGATGCTTCGATAAAAAGTTCATGTTTCTACGGGTACCCACTTGTTGCAGTTACGGTGGAAGCACTTAGACGCGTCCTTCCAAAGTAGTCCTCGTCGAGCAGACGAAGGAACAGGTGTTTTAAGGAATTCGTCGAGGGTATCGTGTCTGCGTAGGTTTATAGTATATTAGGTATATTTCACATCGTACTAAAACGAATAGTTTCGATATCAATTTTCAACCAATATTTATATATTTAATGTTAATGAAAATAACGCTTATCTTAAGTTGCTTTCTGTTGTTCATTTTCTTTTTCATTTTATTAAATAATTCAATAAATCGTTTCGTAAAAGACGTAATAACTTCATTACCTTGAATAACGGGTATATGTATATGGGAGGGAATAAATTAAACAAAAGAAAAAAAAAAAAAAAAAGAAAGAAAGAAAATTAAATAAACAAATAAATACCGCACGATATATCGTCTCAAGTAGAAGATTTTAATAATAACATCATTATTTTCTGTTATACGGTACAAATGAATCGATATAATTACAATTTTCGTTCAGTTGAGACCTTTTATTTTTGATAGACAGAGCAGTGAACAGGGTGAACCGGGAGTGACAGGGTGAACCGACAGCTTCGTATTTCAGAACCCGAACAAAAGGTTCGCGCGTCTAAGAGTCTTAAGTTTAAACGTGGACGATACTTTTCCAGGTCGTAAGGACGATTGCACGCATCACGGAAGAAATATCGTCGGCGTGTCATTCGCAGGTGCGAAACGAAACGTTTTGCGGATCTTGTTGCTTCTGAATCGCGGCGGCGTTTCTCTACGTGCGTACGAATTTGTGAGAAGACGAGTCACGAGAATTTCGTGCTGGCTATTATTTGCCGTCGGTTATGCGACCTGTCTTCTTTTACATTATTTTTCTTTTTTTTCTCTTTTTTCTTTTCGAACCGAAATCATTTCAAACGTCTTTTTACATTCTTTCGACCCTTCTAAACTCACGTGTCGAATGTGACTCGACAATTTTTTTTCTTTCGGATCGCATATCACAATTATTTTTCATTACAAAATGTCACATCATCGATAGTATGATTTATGCGAAGCGATGCGTATTTTTTTTTTTTTTTTTACTGGAAAACGTAATAAAGAAAAAGTATTAAAACGCAAGAGGTGTTAAATTGAAAACGAAATAAAGAGTGTAAAGGTTCAATTTTCATTCACCTTTTCTTTAGGATAGCACAAAATTATTTCCGAAAATAATGGGAATCCTGTGTTGAAAGGAATCATTTTTGTCTGATAGAGAAAAAAAGTGATCGACTCGTGTCTGTTATCGTAATCACCGGTGACCTTGATATACACCGATGACCAGCATGATATAAAATTTAAAAGATTTATGACCATAAGATGAATGTTAACGAATAAACAAATAAAAAAGACTGTTGAATACGACAAATAACTAATAATAGATAAGAGTACAAAGTAAAATCTGATTTACTCGATAAGTAATAATTATTTTCGATAATATAACCATAAATAGTCACCATAGATTATTACACAACTATGTTATCCAGATGAAAATGTACAAAATTCACGTAACGATCGAAGAATTAACAAAATGAAACGATCGATTAAAAAATACAAGAAAAAAAGAAAGAAAAGTAATTACAAACGTTTTCAACGTTTTTGAATATTTATTTGAATTCAATTTCGTTTGTTTAGTTTCAAAATCCATTGTACGTGTACAATTTGGTATATAAGAAATTTCCTTGAAATTTAAACGGTTTACTCTTCTCGCGTTGTTAGAAATAAATTATTGCCGTTGTTACTACATACTTTCTCATTGAAAAATTGTAAATAAACGTCCCAGGACTAGACGTTTGTTCCACGTATACCTTGTATACGCGCGATCACCCGAGAACTCGAAACTTTACGAAGAACTTTACGATATAGTTTGAAAACTATTTTTCGCTTACGGCTCCAGGGACCTGAAACTTTTGAATATCGTGGTTTCCGTGATCGAAGAATTATCGAACGTGAAGCGAGAGCACGAAAACGAGAACGAGCACTAGCACGAGCACTAGTACGAGCACGAGCACTAGCACTAGCACTAGCACTAGCACTAGCACTAGCACAAGCATTAGTACGAGCACTAGGCACTAACTCTAGCACGAGCACGAGCACGAGCACGAGCACGAGCACGAGCACGAGCACGAGCACGAGCACGAGCACGAGCACGAGCACGAGCACAGCGACCATAAATTGTCGACTTATTGTTATATATGCATCATCACATAGAAAGAACTGTCGTATCCTGTACCTTCGCCGGAAATACTCTTTTCTAACAGGATCCCAACTCCTCAATGGGGAACAACTCACCTTCGATCTTTTTTCTCACGATCTTGTCTATTTTATTTCATTCGATATTCTTTCGTCGTATTTTCCGTAGTAACATATTTTTCTTCTCCTTTCCTCCTTCCTCCTTACTCTATCCTTTTTCTTTCCTTTTTATTTCCTTTCTTTTCTCCTCTTTTTACGATATTGCATTGTTTCAATAAAAGTCTTATAATGTAATAGACGTTTGAAGAACTATTTATATATTATATTTTAATATCGAAGTGTGATTCCTTGTTTAAATGGTCACTCGCGCGTATATGCAATAATTGCAAATGGGATACGTTTAAATACGGTATCACGGAAATGAAAGTATTAGCGTTTAACAAACGGTATATTGAAATTTAACGACTTCGACACCCGCAAATGTATTATCGTTCGGAGGCGAATGCTTTCAACTTCTCCATCGGTGAATTTTTTTCTTCTTTTTTCTTCTTTTTTTTTGGTTTATTCGTTCTGTAATTTTCGTTATGTAAATTGGTATGTAAATTTAATATTCGCTAAGTTATCATACGTTGAGAGAAAAATCAATATTATTATATACCATCGAAGTTTTCCTCGTATGATACATCAAGACTTTATCAAAGTCTAAAACTAACTCGTTAGATTAATGCAGTTATGATAAGAAAAGTTATTATTTCTATTACGTGCTTCTAAGAACTCGTCGGATATTATTAATATCGTTTAAAAGGAAAACGCATGTGCATGTGCGTGTGCGTCTGCGTCTGCGTCTGCGTGTGCGTAAAATGATTAAATTTTCCTTATAGTATGTTGCATTTTTTTATTATCAATTTTTTTGCCCGTCTTCGTTTTTTTTTTTTGCCGTTGACGATGACTTGAAAGAGAGGGTGGTTTTGAAGACGCAACCCAGTCAAGAGAATACGAAGTATATATTCCAACACGGTTCGCAAAGAAACATCAAGCGTACGTCCTCAAAAGGAAAATATATCATTTACATAGATCAGAGACGACGTACGAAACGACGTCGGTGGAAAACTCGACATCGTATGTACAAAACATCTACACGCTCCAGAAAATCTTTTACATAAAGCCCAAACGTAGAAGTTCGTGAAAGGCCTCACGAATCGATTCACCGGTAACTCTAATTCGTTCTTTTTCTTTTCTATGAAAATTCAAATTCGATGAAACGAAAAATTTCTAGATCGAATCACTATCTTTCAATAATAATATCTAATCAGGATAAATAGATTGCATGATAACAATAAGACACTATAAATTATCTATCAAGAGTTTTTCGAGTGGTACCTTAATAATTTCAATATTTCATTATTTTTTACTCTTATTTCTCAACAATATATACGTGTGTGTGTGTGTGTGCGTGTGTATATATATATATATATATATATATCGCTGAGAAATCACATATTTCCCATGTTTAATAATAACAATAATAGTATATAAATAATTATAAATACAAATATAAATATCATATACGATATTTAATTTCATTATAACAGCTTTTCGATGAATTACATGCATTAAATTATAACGATACACGTAAACGATATATGGTATTCACGACAGTTTCAATAACTTAATCGATAAAATGGATAAAATCAGGATGTCTTGCCCTTGCCCCCTCCTCTCCCTCCCTCCCTCCCCCCCCCCAAAAAAGAAAAAATCTCATAAGATCTTATAAAGTATACAAATTTAAAACGTACGAATGGATACACCTACCGTATTAAAAAGTTCTTCTTTCCCTCCAACTTCGTCTATCTACCTTTTCCTATTCTATTTCAAAGTATCATGAAATAGAAGGGACGACAATTATTTTTTTTCCTCACGAAAAAGAAACGAAGTAAATGAGCTTTGAAATCGTATACTTCAAATTCCACATCATTGCGTTATTTCAATGGTAAGAACGAAAGAGATGAAGAATGAGTTGGGGACAATGAGAGAGACAAAGGAAGAAACGAAGAGAGAAGGATATATATATATATATATATATATATATAGAGAGAGAGAGAGAGAGAGAGAAAATAGGAACGGGGTAGTTAGCCAGCATACGACCGTTTCGCGCCGTAAATTACATTCGGAAGCAGTTTGCGGACCTATTTTGATTTGCGTATGAGGACCGCAATGTGCCACTTCGAACGGCGTCCCCATCCATCGAAGGACGTTTCTGCCCTCACCCCTTCTTCACCTCCTGACCCTGTTCAATAGCCGCAAACAAAACTCTCTCTCTCTCTCTCTCTCTCTCTCTCTCTCTCTCTCTCTCTCTCTATCTATCTCTATCTCTCTTTCTGTCCCCCCGTTCATCTCGGACACGTTTTACACGGAAAAAAGAGAGATAAAAAGAGAAAAATAAAACTTTGATTTCAGTGTTTACTTCCTTCTCTGGGAAGAGTCCTCGATCGAGATGTAATAGATTCGAGAGGATATACTCAACCTGTCATAGTTGTAATCCCTGTAAAACCACCGATTGTGGTCGAGTTTTCGATTGACGAGGGCTCACAGAGAGAAAGAAACTGAGGTAGATAACGACGACAGAGAGAAAGGGAAAGAGAGAGAGAGAGAGAGAGAGAGAGAGAGAGAGAGAGAGAGAGAGAGAGAAGTACTCTCTACATCACGAATAATTCGAACTATGAATAACCTTCGAATTACGATGATAAGAAAATCGAAAATAATTCGAAATATTCCTTCGCTTTTATTTCCGTCGCATCTGTGATCATTGAATTTGTCCAATGATCGTCATTTTCAAACGCGAAAATGGGATTCGAACTATAATTATAATGTAATTATCATTAATTATGATCTAACTTTCGATATTACTTCAAAATTGTTTAAATCGCTTCAAGATCGAATCTTTATCCAATTTTTTAGACATTTAATATAATAACGCACGTAAACTCTATACAATTAAACGGCAAATTTTGGTATTGCTGTGTTTATTTTATCTTGAAAACGGGTCAAAGGATTGGCGGTAGAAACTTTGGGAAAATTTATTTAAAAGGTTAAATAATCAGATAAAGAATAAATGATCTTTCCCATTTTAGACAGAGTAGTTGATGTGGGACGCAGAATATCACATTGCAATATTAATTGAATTTTATATTTACATTAATCTCTATTGCCAAAATAACCATATGAAGTTTACGAGGACAACATCGTGGCGGAAAGTTATAGAAATAATTTTATATCCCCTTAGCCTCCTTTATCGAGCTGTACCCAAACTTCCCGGTGCTCCGTGTACGTGTACGTGTACGTGTACGTGTACGTGTGTGTGTGTGTGTGTGTGTTAGTTTGGTTGTTATTTAGCTTTTTGAGAAATTTTGATGAGTGCACTCTCCAGTTCAGCTCGAAATAAATAAAAAGAACTCATCTTCAAATTTTGGCTTTTTTTTATCATAATATTAAAGCGTGCTAAGGGGCACATACTGTTCTATATCTAAATAACGTAGAGATTTCACTTTAGATAACATTTTATTAAAGCAAGCAATGAAAACGGAAATAAAATTGGATGTAATCAAATGATACAAAAATCACATTTATTCAGGATATTGTGTTCTCTGTTTTTTCTTTTTTTTTTTTTTCTTTTTTTTTTTTACCGAATATTCTTCAGTTCACGAAACAATATTTTATATCAGTAAACATCGACGAGTTATTAACTAAAATCAAATACAATACATATTGCAGGCGATCCCGCCGTATCCGTTTCAAACAGTTTCCTGACTCTACTAAAGGATTATGAAAGAATTTTGAATTATATTTGACAAACAAAGTACAACGAATGTATATGAGATTTGTACAGGAATTAAATTTTTTCCATTTTTGTTTATCGAATTCGAATATATAATTAACATATATATATAATCACAAATGGAATGTTTAAACAAGTCTCCAGTGTAAGTTTCGAATTGTAAAAATAAAAAAAGAAGGAGAAGATATATTCATCAAATTTCATATGCTATTCTTATTCTTAACTCTGAAATTATTAATGTGGACGTTAAAAATAAATGATTTTATCATTAAAAACCGTAATCATTAAGGGAGAAATATAAAATTTCATTTAATTGTTTAACGATTATGTACATATAATCCTATTACAAGAATTTTCTCGTGAACGTTTTACGAAACATTGAGATTTTTGAAATGCAAACGGAAGAAGTAAATATGAAACTGTTTGGATATGCAAGAATCACTGTTTTCCAATTCGATTTTGGTCTCGTATCAAATGTTCTTCCTTTGAATGAGAACGATTACTTTAGAACAATCTGTGAAATTAATTCGAGCAGCTAAAATGAAAAGTACGATAAGAATCTTCAATGTTACTATAATCCTTAACGAGTCCGAGAATATAATTCGGTCAACAGCATTGATTCTATTAAAATAGACGAAGAGCAATCTGATCATTCGAAGAACTAAAACAATCATACGAAGTCGTTTTGGAGGATAATAACGTCGTTGTCGATGAAACTATACAAAAAAAAAAAAAAAAAAAAAAAGAAAATAAATAAATAAATAAAATGTTCTATATCCCAAGTATCCTCTTACCAAGCGAGCAAACGTTATATAACGACAAAATCTTTTACTCTTTAATCTTCATTATTAATAAACTCCAGCGTCGGTAGAACCATATGAATAGCTATAAAAAGATTTTTTTTTTCTTTATATATTCAAATGATCGCTTTATCGGAGGAGATGCTCGGGGATCTTCTCAGCGATTTTAATATAAAAAGAGATAAAAATGTAAAACGGGAGGTTTCGTCTCCTTATTTTATTTTCATTTTATTTTATTTTATTTTATTTTATTTTATTTTATTTTATTTTTTTTTTGATATTTCAAGTAATTCCAGATATAATTGTTTGTTATAATACATTGAGTGCCATAGGAAACTACCTGTAGTAGTAACTTTAAATAAACAGGTAACAAATTCTGCTCTTTGTCGTTTGCGAATTACTTTTAACGCGAGCGTTGATGAGTGGATCATTACAAAGTACTTCGCTTGTTACACGTACGCTGACAAGAGATCATTACAATGTACCTTTGTCCTTGCAACCATGTACATTTCAATGAAATAATTCGAAGGGAACTGCAGAAACGTATTGTTAAAATGTGTTACTCACTGCGGATAAACTAAAAATGGCTCTCATTTATATATATATTTATTTATTTATTTATTTATTTATTTTAAATATATTTTCAACAAAATGTAATTGGCAAAAACTAGATACGAATTAAACTTGACTGTAACATTCGAGCACTATTCCAAACGATGTCTATTAACTTTTCGAAATGAAAAAGAAAAAGAGAAGAAAAGAAACAAAAAATACGAAAATGAGAAAGTAAATACTTCTCTGTCACTTAAAATAAAGAAAAGACCAAAAAAAAAAAAAAAAAAGGAAAGAAAAGAAAACGAAAGATCTTGGCTATTACAGTTATAATGATTTTATGAATAAAACAATAATCGACGTATGGCCCTCCCTTTACAATAACATATTTTATAACACAAATGAAAAGTCCGAAACTTTTCTGATTAAGAAAAGTTTTCAATTATACTTAAGCGTATGCAATGTTTTGTATTAACACAATAAAGCTACACGAGCCCTCCGAACCCCCCACCATACACCATCTCCATCCTTCTTCATATATTTATCTGACATTAGAACGAAACTTACGTTTTCAATTACGGTCTTATCGCTTATGAAAAGAAAAAAAAAAAAGAAAAAGAAAAGGGAATTTATTTACCAAGAATGCGTGTGTTTGAATCGAACGAACGAACGTACGAACGAACGAATTACGATCATTAAAATCGGAACTCGATCGTCCCGAGTGAAACCGTATGAATAATGACAAAGCGAAATGTTTGCTCTTTTATCAGCCAAATGGTATATCGAACGGACAGTTAACCAGCCCTGTGGCGATGCCAGAGTATCAAATGCATTCCCATAGGACGTCCCAACCGCCCTACCCTTCTCTCTCTCTCTCTCTCTCTCTCTCTCTCTCTTTCCATTTTGCAGTACTCTCTTCGTAACCGTTGCAACCAATGCCTGTCGTGATCCTGATCCAAACAGAGCAACTAAGCGCTTTCGACGAAACAACTTTCTAAATTAGAGCGAGTAACACTGGACCAACCTCTAGCCGAACGAGGAAGAATCGGATTAATGAAACGTGGAAGAAACGCCCATTCCACCAAGCTAACCTGACTAATTCTTGACTAACCCAGTCGCACACAAACTCGTAATTACAATCCTATAATTTCTTTCCTTTTCTTTTATCCCTTCCAAACAGACGTTTCCCTCCCTTCTGTTTCTCCAATAATGCAGTTATATAATTCTCTACGTTGAACTACTTCTTTTTCCTCTCTTCTCTTCTCTTCTCTTTTCTTTCCCTTTTTTTTCTTTTCTTTTCTTTTCTTTTTTTTTTCTTTCCTCCTTGTTTCTTAACGTTCAAATAAGAATTAAAATTTTGAAGAATAAACGAGCACCGAAAGAGGAGCTTAGAAATTCGATTTGATTATTCATCTTTCTCTTTCAAATTTTGTTTCGTTCTTTACATTTAATGACATTAATGTTTCTCGTTCGATGTGGGCCAAAATTGTTACTATTTTCAAAGTTTGGATTGTTAATAAACGTAAATACGATTAATACGTTTTTTCCAATTACTCTTGAGGAGATTTTAAAACATTCGACGAATTGTTACGATTGTTTGAATCACTAATGATCTCTCCGAGTTTGTATACCAACGTATTGAAAATCACGTAAAACTATTATTATATCTTGATAAATATAACATCCGCTATATTATTATTCAGGAATGATCGAATGGACGTACGTTTCTTTTTTTTTTTTTATTCCACCTTAAGCTCGATGTCAAATTCGTTAATTTTGAACGAGCCGATAGGACCGCTTCGCGGTTAAATTCCTGCTCGAATTCGAGCTCATTCAATCACCAATGTTCGATAACTCTATATGAGTTTGATGGATATGTATAAGTATGTGGACATGGGTTTAGCGCTTAATGTTCGATCGGTTGATATTGTAAAATATTTAGAGTTGTCGTAAGGTCAAAGGCGGCAGGGAACAAAATTTTGCACGTATAATATTAATGAACGCGATGATAAATAATTATTTTATTTCTATCTATCTATCTATCTATCTATCTTCCATCTATATATCTGTCCTTATTTTTTTTTATCATCGTTAGCGTCTATAAAAATCTATATAGAAATGTACAAAAAAAAAAAAAAAGAGAGGAGAGAACAGAAAAAAGATCGTCACCGTCGTAGTTTGAATAACTTCACTCTTGAAAATCATCCAGTTTTTCTTCCTCAAGATGATTATGATCTATGATATCTGAGTTTTCTTTTCCCGCCGAACAAATCCCGCGCTTTTCTACGGTGTTCTTCATTAATTATAATACTACCGTCTCGTAAAGCTCAGTCACCGTCCGCGACGTTGTTATACTCGTCCCTTATAGACATAAAAGGTTGTTACTAGAAAAGAAATCAGAAATGTCCGACGAACTTTTTTACGACTTTTATTAAACCTTTTTGCATTACGAGCTCATCGTTGACGTCATATTTCAATTTAGTTGATCAAATAAATTATAAGGAAATAGATTTACATTAACTTTTCAATTCAACAAAAATGTGTGTGTGTGTGTGTGTGTGTGGGTATTATCCATTTAAGTGAACACACGAGAACATTAAAATCAGAAATAATTATATCGAATTTGGCCGAGAACACATTAGAACGATAATAATAGCGAAAAGGGTTAGAGAAATTGAAACGATATTAGCCGGGAATAAATCGGAACAATAATTATTAGCGTAAAGAATTATATTATAAGAAGTAAATTCATTAATGTTAATTTGCTCAGTAAACATTTTTCTTCGCACGTGTAAGATCATAAATAACGATCGACGATAGAAATAAATATTTTCAACGAATCAGACGTTTATTAAGCTTAAAAATTTGATCAAAGATAATTCTTCCATTCGAACGAATTTTATTCGATAATCTGGAAAAAATGAAATATAATAAAAAACAGAGAGAGAGAGAGAGAGAGAGAGAGAGAGAGAGAGAGAGAGAGAGAGATGGTGGAAAGAACAATCGACAAAGGAAAAAAATGAATTATTCGAACAGATTTAGCAATACGTTCGATTAATTCCTATTTTATTCTCTCTATACGTATTTTTTCACGACTACTATTCGCTCACGGCGAATGACGATTCGACTAAAAGAATAATTTTTTATCCTCGATTAAAGACAAACCAGTTATAATATTTTTACAGGCAAAAGATAAAAACTTTCAGCCGTACTGTTATTCGAGTAACTATTCCATTATATATATATATATATATATAATAAAGCCGACGGTTTCTTGAAAATTTTAAGCGATAGAACGCAACGTTTTATATATATATTTTTTTTTTGTTTTTACAAGAGGAAGAACGATTTTAATTTTACGATCGATCGTAAGGAAATTTTAATTTACCTTAAAAGCGTCGTGATTGATCGAGGTAACTCGAATGTCTTATCAGTATCGGGTTATTGGGAAAGTTTGTTGTCTTATCGTCATCTGTCATCTATTTTTCCCCTTTTCGTTTAAGAATTGCTATCACGATTCTTATGCATATAAGTTCGATTATAAACTCCTTTTAATGAGGTCAAAAACAAATATTTGATATAAACATAGATTAATATCGGATGAATTAATAATTATTAACAATGCCCATTGTATATGTATCATCGTACTTGAGGACAAAAATACGATCGCAAATATGTAGTTCAATTTGAACCATTCGTCTTTTTTTCTCTAACATTTTTTTCTCACATCAAAATGAAAAATATCACTTGTTACAGTCGCTTGAATCACCAGACATTTTTCCAAAATATCCTCGGGAAACGATCATTTTTCGACATTGTACTCTAATAATTTTTTTTTTACTGTTTGTACTCTAAACGGAACGAGTAACCAATTTATATATATATATATATATATATATATATATATATATATATATATATATATATATATATATATATATATATATAAATGTAGTTTTACTTTAAAAAAAAAAAAATATACCAATGACCTCGAAATATCATAAAATAAATTGACCTACATAAAAACTTTTTTCTTCTTTAAATACTAGAGAAATTTTCGAACGTTAAATTTTCACCGTCGTCGATCGGTTTTTTTGCTTGTGTCGTCCAAAAGAAGAGAAAAAAAGAAAAAAAGAAACACTCATGTTTTTATGCTTACGAGTTAAATATGTATAAGTTTTAATATTTCTAAAACGGATGCAACCATTAAATTGATGATCCATGAAGTTATACCGCAAAACTGTAACTTTGAAATATTATAATTAATAATAGAAGTATCTAGACATTTGTCTATATAAATCTTACATAGTAATTTATTTTCTCAATATAATAATTAATATCTTCCAAAACTTGCGTGTCTCATTATGAAAGCAACTTGCATATTAAAAGTTTCAAATATCGTAATATATCAATACTTGTAATATTATGCTTGTGTTATATATATATATATATATATATATATATATATATATATATATATAAAAGATTCGATATATACAAGTTCGAAATAAGGAAACCTAAAAAGACATCATTTCAATTAAGAGTAAATCAAGTAATTTTATAGTACGCAATTATACCGTTCAAATGATAAATTAAAGCAACGCGATATATTTTTGTTATCAACGAAATAATGATCTTAACCAACGAATTATTTTTAAATGAAAAAAAAAAAAAAAAAAAAAAAATATAAAGACGAAGTGATCGATTTTCTCTAATTACTTAATGACCCGAACAAATTAAAGTACATATTTGAAAGTAAATATATGTGAAACATACTCCGTATAGAATTATTTTCAATATTAATCTCAATTTTGGCTGACTTTACTAAAAGACATATTGCGAGTTTAGTTAGACCAAGAACGTGTAATTTAAAGCAACGTCTCTCTCTCTCTCTCTCTCTCTCTCTCTCTCTCTCTTTCTCTTTCTCTCTCTCCTTAACATTTATACAAACACTCATGGAGTCTTTGCAACAGCCACCTACTTCTCGGAAAGTCATAATGTTACTACGTTGTACGTATTTGCGGTTAATACACGAGCTACGCGTTAATGGCATACGATGGTGATGATGGTAGTGGCTTTCACCTTTAAGTAGACGAAACTTCCCCTCGATGAGACTGAACTTTCAGAGAAGCTAACCCCGAGTTTCGATATCGAATACGCCATTCGTCTAAGTGCACGCTCGATTATTCGTCCTTCTTCGACGAAATTTCTCTCTCTCTCTCTCTCTCTCTCTCTCTCTCTCTCTCTCTCTTAACTTATAATATTTGACTATATCGTTAACATTTTATTACATTTTACCCAAAAAGTTAATAAACAGGATATGGAAAGATACGATAAATAATAAGTTATTGTAAAAAAAAAAAAAAAAAAAAAATTATATGAATAACGAACATAATTGATTCGCTTAATCGGCATCTAAATAAATGAAAGTACAAATAATTTCGAGAAGTTACGGTATAGATTGAAATATTGAATATGGATGCAGGTACAATGTTGCCTTGAGGTTCTGATTGGAATGAACCGTTAATGATGGTACATGTGTATATATATATATATATATATATATATATATATATATATATATATATATATATATATATATGAACATACACTTTTGACGGAACGAGTTTGACCTACGTGTAGTTATTTTACTCGCAAATGAAATACAACATCATCGAGCGTGTGCGTTTACACGCTCAGTTGTAAAAACAAAGTTGCTTCCATTGGAGGATTATGCAAAATGATAATGAGAAAGGAGTTGGTAAACGAAAAGTATAGCTTCATCGGC